>CM071689.1:29412500-29942500 GCA_036553675.1 Solanum okadae
ATACATTCTATGAGTCGTGATCCAATTAAGATAGGGGGCATTTATAGCATTGAAAATCCCTATTCTTATTGAATAGTTCAAATACCTAGTTGAACATACCTATTCGTTTCAAGAATACCCTCCTCTTATCGAAAAGAAGGGCCCGAAGGAGAGAGGACTGACCATCTCTCTCATCCCCCTAAGGAAGTAGAGCGCGGTGAAAGAATTTCGTCGTTCAGTCGAAGGGGAAAGGTTAGCAGCTTCAGGAAAACCTGGGTGATCATGGGTCCGATGCTTCGGGCGAAACCAATTCCCAGGGTGTGACGGGTGGTGTGTACAGAGCCCAGGTACATATTCATCGCGGCATGCTGATCCTTTCCTACTGTGACCCGGGAATAATAACCATATCCAAGCCAGGAAATACCACTATTTTTGGTTTTGGATCTTCCAACTCATTCCCGCAGGAGATCCTGACCAATTTTTTTCTGATCCTTCGAGAAAAAGATTCATTCTCTTTATAAAAAATAGGAGGTAGAACCAATAAATATATTTCTTTTTCGATTCATCCCTAACGACGCTGAGGTGCGAAACCATGAGGAGCGTACAGGATTACATACCCTGGTAGTCCATGCCGTAAACGATGAGTGTTCGCCCTTGGTCTACGCGGATCAGGGGCCCAGCTAACGCGTGAAACACTCCGTATGGGGAGTACGGTTGCAAGACCGAAACTCAAAGGAATTGACGGGGGCCTGCACAAGCGGTGGAGCATGTGGTTTAATTCGACACAGTGCGCAAAACCTTACCAGCCCTTGAGCAAAAGGTGATCTACTATGTAGTCTTCTTGACATGACATATCAAGTCAAGTGGGCGAGGCTCCCAGTAATGGGGGGAAAGGGGAGTAGGTAGGCGGGCTCCTTCTCAATATCTTGTTCATTCGTAACAAAATATTTTCTTTGTGTGTCGGTAAAAAAAACATGTTTTTTGGGAGAGAGATACTATTTCACCAATCGAGTCACAAGTATCTAACATATTCATACCTAACGATTTTCCACAAAGTGGTGACGAAACGTATACCTTGTACAAATATTTCCATTTTCCGAGTCAATCCGATCCATTTGTTCGTAAAGCTATTTACTCGATTGCAGACATTTCTGGGGCTCATAGTCTTCCAGGCCTGCTCTGGGGCTTCTAGTACCGATATGAGTAGCGCGCGTGTTTGAATATGTTCTCGCAGGGCCGGAAGGAGCGTCCACCATCACTCGATTATAGAATGTGGAGCCCTCTGAAAGCCCTCTTGATGCGATGAGAAAATGGCTAGTATTCAAGGCTCTACCGAGACCTTCCATTGATCTAGGGAGCCTAGTGTAGTTTCTTTCCCAAAGGACTCTTTTTCAATCCATATGGCCAAAAAAGGCTATCTACCCCCATTCTACCAACAAACCCTTTCTTTTAGTCGGGCAAGGACTCTCGGTTAGCCCTTTTTTTGTTCTTTGGTCATTTCCGGTAACTTGGTAGATCTGCTGAACCTTTTCCAGAAGGGAGTTCCGAAGGGAGGAAATCGGGTTTGAAATTCCTAGAAACCGCACGATTATATAGCCAAAGGAAATAGGCCGCACCTGAAATCATCCCAAGCACTGCTAATGTTGCTACTAAACTATTTCTTGGGAAAGCTCGACCCATATTAGAATACGGGTTTGTTTACTCAACCGACTAAGCGGACTCGGAAGGGGTGCCCTTGGTTGGACTGATAGCAAAGACCAGCTTTAGACCATCCTCCGATGTAAGCTAATCAAATCACTCCATTTTGAAAGCTATTGAGATAGAGGCAGATGGAACCACTGGAACTGGCTTAGATGTCCGAACTTGGATGTCTTAAGCATTAGTTGACTTTGGTTCTTCTTTCTTGCTTGTGGACAAGTGATATCCGGTCAGGCCTATGGCTGGATCCTTTTAGATCTACGGGCCGGCCTGCCCCGACAGTTTACATGAGCAGCCATCCTTACTTCATCTTCACTTCATCCTTATACACCTACTGGACTCTCTATCCTTCCTTCCTTTTCATTAGATGAATTATATCATCCAAGAGCTTAAACTAAGAGGAAAATACTTCAAGGAACGAACTTGCGGGGCCTTCAAGTTCTTAGGAAGAGCCATACGAGACAGCTCACGTACGGTTCGAGAGACGAGCCCCTGCGCACGGGCTTATGTCAACACTTATATAATAGCCGAAGAAATCAATTATAGACACTAATACAATTAGATCCACTCTTCGTAGATAAACTTGGGATTTGCGATCCCAGGTAAGATCAATTCAGGATCATGGGATCCTTTTCTATCAGATAGGAAAGGCTGTAGCGAAATAAGGTCGATAGCTTGCTTTCTCGTGAAAGTACGGAAGAAGGTCGCTGAGGTAGAGTCCATAGGCAAACTTCTTAAGATGTCTTTGCCCCGTTCCCAGTTCCTTTTAAAGACCCATAGTAGTCGCAAAGCACCATTCTGCACACTCAGAATAAAATAGTGAATTTCCACAATGAGTTTCAAAGTGTCTATGAACATGAAAAATCTCCTTTCTACAGCTTACAACTTTCATCGCCCTTATATTTAGCTCTCCAAAGAGCAATTCTTCTCAGAAGGTGCTGACCATTCTAAACATGGCTTCAAAGTTATTCTTTCTAAGCGCAGATTCAGTTGATTAACTGTGCCACCTTCCTTCTACTAGTTGATTTAACCGCATCAACCACAAAGAAAGTGACAACTTATTCTCTAGCAGCATCGAGTTCTGGGCTAAGGTTACCAGTTTCACAGACCTTTGAAACTCCCTTCTGGAAAAAGGTTCAGTAGATCTACCTGATTCACCCTTAGTAATGAGAGGATTTGTCCTCTCATACTAGTGAATTAGGTCACATACGTTGGAGCAAGAGAATACTGGCTCGCCGCTATGGATGTAGGTGTTCCCATGAAATGAACCGGTGCCACATTCCGCTAGGATACTGGCAGGAGTTGGTCTCACCGTAGTGACGAGAGTTCCAGCTCACCGAATGATGGTGAATTACTTCTATTTAATAGAATATTCAATTCGAAGATAAAATCTCAAATCACAGATTTGCGTGAATCCATGTTATTTTCGATCTGGAAGGATATCAATTCCAAAGTCAATTTCTCTATCGGGAAGATCTTCTCGAAACTCATTAACCACAGGAACTGACTTTAGAGTTGGGATTTCGGAGCTTGAATCTTCAACCCGAACTATATGATGGAGATAACCCTTAGAGATCATCTTTTTGGACTTAAGGTAAGAAATGAATCGACCCATAGGCGCTAAGCTACTACCTTTCCATTCTAAGTTTGGTTCATCTACAAACTGAAAACGAACAACCCTAGTTCTACAATTGACCGAGGCATAACAGGAATGTAACCAATCTATGCCAAGAATGACATCGAAGTCTACCATTTCTAACTCTACAGGATCTGCTGAGGTGACTTTCTGAGAGACTGTGACAAGGCAATTTATGTATACCCGTCTAGCTATAACTGGGTCACCGACTAGAGTAGAGACTGAGAAAGGTTCTGGGAGAGTTTCTAGACTAACATTGAATTGGACTGCTATATAAGGAGTTACAAAACAAAGAGTAGCCCCTGGATCTAATAAAGCATAAACATCGAGATCAAAAACTCGTAACGTACCAGTGACTACATTAGGAGAATCTTCCTGATCCTGGCGAGCCTAAAGAGCATAGAGCCTAGTTTGGCGTTATCCGCCACCTGTACCAGAAGAGTTACCCTGCTAAGTTGGGCGACCTGTTGGTGCTGCTGAGGTTGTAGACTGGGCTCGATTAGCATTGCCTCCTAGACCCTGTTTAGAAGGACAATCCCTCAACCTGTGACCAGACTAACCACACCCAAATGATCCTTGTTTTCTTGCAAGACACTCGCTTAGGGTAAGTTGGGTAGGTTTTGGTACCTGTAACACTCCCTTGATACTTAGAGTCTGATGCTCCACCTTTCTGATTATTCCAGAACCTGGAGGATAGAACACTAGCTGAAGAAGGAGCTGGAGTCGAAAATTTTGCTGACCTTGCAGGTGATTTCCACCACCCAATTTCTGTGGAAAATAGTCATAGTTGCCTGTTCTCTCTTTTTTACTCTCCTTAGCATGTTCCCTAAGCTTTTCACCCTCAACCTGCTGAACATGAGTCATGATTCTACAGATGTTCATGTTTCCCAACAACATAGCATTCTTACACTCTCTCTTCACTAAGTCTGAGACTCCATAAATAAACTTATTCATCTGAGCCCTGGAATCAGCAACCATGTAAGGAGCATACCTGGAGATTTGGTTAAACTTAAACCCATACTATTGGATCTTAATGTTACCCTGCCTTAAGTTTATCAATTCTTGGGCCCTTACTTCTCTCAACTCTATAGGGAAACACCTGTCCAGAAAGGTTTCGCTGAAACAATCCCAAGTAATAGGAGCTGCATATTTACCTCTATTCTACTTCCACTGAGTATACTAGATATGAGCTATATATTTCAAATGATACGATGCCAACTCAACTCGATCATTCCTAGTGACCTGCATCACCTCAACGATCTTCTTGATCTCATCCAAGAAATTTTGGGGATCTTCTCCAACCTGCGATCCTAAGAACTCTGGCGGATTCATCCTAACAAACTGCTGCAGCTGACCCTACATTAGCGTTTGCCTGAGCTAGAGTCCGCTGATTATTTTGGTTGGCCACACTCTGAGCCAACATCTGAATGTCATTCCTAAATTCTGCATTAGAAACCTCCTGATCTGGGACGGGAGGAGTGCTGTTTGCATTCTTGGTATTCGCATTCCTGGCCTAACTCTACGGGGAGGCATGATCACTAAAACGTAAAACGTCGAGTTAGAATAGAATTAGATCATACCTTACGCACGATAAGAGTAACAAGAAATGAAGATTCTTCATAAAACACCTTGCAGCCTCATTTTCATTAGATGTGGTGCACTTCACACCCATGGAAAGGATTATACTTAATGTGGCTTTTCAGAAATCCTAGGACTCCTAAACCTAATGCTTTGATACCAAGTTTTTCACGCCCCGAACAACCCCCAAGACGCGGACATGGGACCTAGGACCACAAGTGATCCCAAGCTAACCCTGTTGGCATGATCACGAGCATACTAAAGATAATAAACTGATGCGGAAGATAAATCATAAATAAAATGACAAGATGGGGAATACCCATAAACTATAACTGAGAAAAATGAAAACTGATGAGTTTAATACAAAGAAGATATTAACTCAATACTAAGTTGAATCTAACTATGTCTGAAAAAAGCCTCTAACTACCTAGAATTGATGCGACAAGCCCCAGCTAAGTCTAGCAAAACTGAAACTAAAGGACTAAAAATACTGAAAAGAAACTCATGACTATTGTCCTCAGAGAATGAGGACTCACCACTGATTCTATTGAATTGGAGATTGGGAACCAATCGAAGCGTGATTTGGATGCTGAGAATTTGAACCTACATCACGAGAAGATGTAGCACAGAGTATGCATCAATACTTAAAAGGTATTGTGCATGCAGGATAGAATAAAGCTGAAATAATATATAACTAAACATAGCAAATAGGTATTGATATAATCTGAACATGATATAGATACTGAATACTGAGATAACTGAATGCGATGACCAATTTATAACATGCTGAGACTGAATACTGAATATACTGATACATGGTCAATGCAATAGAATCTGACTGAACTGTGGGAGATACTAAGAACCGATAATAAAATCACATGAGGTAATTGTGGAGTCCGATGTATACGCCCCATCGAGAGGACCCAGTATACCCTGCCAGAGGTATATAGAGGCATTCAGGCGTGATCACTGAAATGATGCCCACAAAGGGGACTTACAACCTACATGGCTTGTAGTTCTGGGACTATTTTGGTACGTTGAACCCTAGTCCAACTCGGTATTATTCTACTCCCAATGGATTAAGTGATTAACACATTATGACTAAATTTCTGTAAGTTACTGGATAGCTCAAACTGGACATGCAAACTGAGTATGCAAATAATGCCTCCATATTTTTAAGGCAAAAACAACCACCGCTAACTCAAGATCAGGTGTAGGATAATTCTTCTCATGGACTTTAAGTTACCTTGAAGGACAGGCAATAACCTTACTGTTTTGTATAAGCACACATCCCAATCCAAATCTAGAAGCATTACAATACACCACAAAACAATTCGTACCTTCCGGTAAGGTCAATACTGGAGCAGAAGTAAGTCTATCTTTCAACTCTTGGAAACTTTTCTCGAAAGCTTCCGACCATACAAATTTAGCCTTCTTTTGAGTCAATGCAATCAAAGGAGACGCAATGGAAGAGAATCCCTCAACAAACATTCTATAATAACTAGCCAAACCAAAAAAGATTCTAATGTCGGAAGGATATAGAGATCTAGGCCAACCCTTGACCGCATCCGTCTTCTTAGGATCTGCCTCAATACCCTTGCTTGACACAATATGACCAAGGAAAGCTACGGACCTAAACAAAAATTTACAATTGCTAAACTTTGCAAAGAGTACTTGTTGGTTCTGATTAACTTGCAACACAATTCTCAAATGGTCAACATGCTCCTTCTCACTCCTTGAATAGATCAAAATATCATCAATAAACACAATTACGAACATATAAAGGTATTGTATAAACACCCTATTCATCCAATCCATAAATGCCGCCAGAGCATTAGTCAACCTAAACGACATTACCACGAACACATAATGACCATATTGCGTTCTAAAAGTCATATTTGGAATATCATCCCCTCTCACCCTCAATTGGTGATAACCCGAACAAAGATCAATCTTAGGGAAGTAACTCGCTCCTTAAAGTTGGTCAAACAAATCATCTTTCATTGGAAGAGGATACTTATTTTTAATGGTCACTTTATTCAATTGACGATAATCAATGCATATATGAAGATACCCATCTTTCTTTCTAACAAACAACACGGGAGCACCACATGGAGAGATACTCGGTCGGATGAAACCCTTATCCAACAAATCCTTTAGTTGCTCTTTCAACTCTGCCGGAGCCATTCTATAAAGAGGGATAAAGATAGATTGCGTATCCAAGAGGAGGTCAATACCAAAATATATTTCCCACTCTTCGGGAATACTGGGCAAATCATCAGGGAAAACCTCAAAGAATTCATTAACCACCGGAACCGACTCAATAGAAGGGGTTTCAGAATCTACATCCCTCACCCTAACAACATGGTAAAAGCAACCATTCGAGATTATCTTTCTAGCTTTAAGGTAAGACACAAATTGACCACAAGGCATAGAATTTATGCCCTTCCACTCGACGATAGGTTCATTAGGGAATTGGAATCTATCCACCCAAATCCTACAATCAATGGAGGCATAACATGCATGCAACCAATCCATACCAACAATCACATCAAAGTCTAACATGTCTAGCTCTACCAAGTTAACCAAGATAATTCTATGGGATAAGGAAACGGGACATCTACTATAGTCCCTCTTGGCCACTACCAAATCACCAACAGGGGTAGAGACAGAAAAAGATTCTAATAGAACTTCTGGGGGAACATCAAATCTCATCACCACATATGGCATAACAAATGATAAAGTAGCACTGGGATCTAACAAAGCATTGACATCATCAAGATAAATGTTTAACATACCATTGACTACATCCGGAGAGCTCTCTTGGTAGAACTGGTTGGTTAGCTTAGTTGGATCCACTAGTTAACCTTCCTACGGGGAAAGTAGTTTTGGGATACGGAGATTGCTACTAGAAACTCAAACTCCACTAGGTGAAAGCTTCCATCTAATGAGACATACTTTGGGAAATCCGGCCTCTACTAGGTTAGATTTCCCATTTTGGAAGCTCCAACTCAACTAGGTGGGAACCTCCATCTCATTTCAATATCCTCTAGGTGCTAGGCCTAAATCCCACAAAATAGTTATTAAGTATCTACTTTGACTCAAGTTTCATGAAAAGATGTCCTAGAAAATATCTCCAAGTTAAATCACTAAATAAATCTATAGACCATCTGTGAGCAACTATCACCATCCATGTTCTAATTATAAAGGCTCTTTAGCGTTTAGTTCAATTAGGTTAGAAAATCCTTTCAACCCAAGAACCATTACTATGTGAGAACACCTTTCGTATTAAGTTCATTATGAGTTCATGAGAATAACCTTTCAATCAACCCACAATAACAACCTAATGATTAACACTTCACTCTCAAAGTGTACTCATAGCCTTTACATAGATTCTATAAGAACATGCATACATTCATAATATAGATCATGTGGGTAAACCTTCCACCATATTACTCTATGCAATTCAACATACAACTTAGCTCCACTCTGAAGGCCTTACCATTCTTACCATTTACATATATTTCATAATTATGTAAATTCCCATACTTTGTCCTTCTAGGATCAAAAGAACACATGCAATCAACACATCTAGAATTCACTACTTTAGACACGGATAATAACTCAAAATTCAAGTGTTTCAATTACTACATGCACAATTCTATAGCATTCTCCTTATATCAATCAATACCCAGACGTTGAGATCCAAATTGGTAAAATAGGGTGAATTCATGGATTCTTGGGGAATTTAACATAAAACCATATAAAATCATCAAGTTATCCATAATAAAACAAAGTTCAATTATTCAAAACAAACTTGAAAAGAATCCATGAGATTGAATTTTAACCCTAACTTTTGGGATTTCTAGCTTTGCATTTGGAGGTTTTGAAGAGGCACCATGGATGAAGAGCTACCATACCTTGGTGATGAATCCACAAGAAATTGAGAATAAAACCCTTTCTCTTTGAAATCCTATGCTCCAACTTCCTTCTTCTTCTTCCTTGGGTTCTAGTGAGAGAATTTTTGGAGAGGATGAACTTCTGGGAATTGATTTGGGTGTTGGGAATTAAATGACTTGAATGGGTTGGTTTTTGACTTAAAAAAGATTATATAGGTGTATTAAAACTATACAAAACCATCCCATTTAATACTAAATTAAAAAGGAATTACCTAAAATAACCCCCACTTTAAAGTGGGGTGCCCAGGGACCAGGCCCATGTTCACAAGCCGTCAAGGGTACCACGGCCCTTGAAGGTGCCCGTGGTCCCTTAACCAGTATCTAGGCTACCTCTACAAAACCTCCCCACGGTGAAGGCAACCCCATGAGCCTTTACACAAACCGTGGTATTCATCACTAGCCGTGAAGTGGCTCGTGAAGGTGAGCCAACCTTTGGGCAGCCATGGTGAGCTACTGCCTCCCTACCACGGATGGCACCACGAGTCGTGGTGGCCACCACGAGCCGTGAAGGCTCTCATGGTCTAGGGAAGTGCCTTGCTAGCTTGGGAAAGCCTTGGCTCTTTCCTTGGCCTTTGCCCCTTTTCCTTGGCTCATGTCCTCAAGCCTTGACTTGTAGCCCTCTAACTTAGCCCTAGTTGGCCTACTAACTATGGCGTGTTACATTATCTCCCCCTTGGGAACATTCATCTTTGAATGACGATCTAGACGCCTTACGGAATGAAAGACTCAAGACTATCAGCCCATCATGCATGAAACATAAAAAAAGAATGCACAATTTAATGGAGGAATATTCAACTCCATAGGAGGAACTACCTTCTCCAACTAAAAGCATACTCGAAATAATCCATGAAACCATTAGTCTAACTACTCAAGAAAAGCACATACATATAAGGCATGTTCATCAATTTATCTCATGAAGTCAAATAGGCAACTAATACTAAATGCACTACAACATGAGGAACATAAGTCATGAAAACTCATTTCCTTTCTAAATATGAATTTCTCAAGAACATGCATATCATAAGGATATCATGGAAACAGATAAAACACTCATAACTCCAAAACTTAATACAAGCTAAGAGGAACTCTTTGTCTCAAGCTAGAGTAGGAGTCGAAGAAACAGATGAGGATATCGGGATATTCCACAACCTTGATATCTAAGCACACCATCTCCCCCTTGGGAGGAAACTAATTCCTCAAGTACCACTTCTTTCAAGCAATGCCAACCGACATAATCAAGAACTCATAAATACCATACCGGGTTCTAAAATCAATAAAGGTCTAACAACAATGCATCCAAACCCTACCAAGGATTACATCAAAGACTAACAGGTAGCATCGGGATTTAATAAAATATTTACATCTATATGGAAACAATCAACATACCGATGTCTTCATCCAGAGATATTTCCTGGTACTTTCTAGACAGGAGTGCATAGAAATGGCTTTGCTCTTAAGCATTCAGATCCGGACCACTAAAAGAAGCTTGCTTGGCCTCTCTCCATTTAGCCCTAAGTATTGGTAAATCCCTCATCTTGTGGACATCATTACCACAGCCATAGACACCATCCTTGCCGGCTAGGCACCTATCATAATGCTTCCTTCCACACATAGTGCAAGTAGGCTTAAGTAACACAAATTCACTATTACTCCCTCTTTGAGGCTTAGGGTAGACACCTTCTCTTGGTTGTACCCATGAATATTGGGGGAAACATGATTAGAAAGCCTTTGTTGGGTCCTAGGTTGACCATATCCATCGATCTATCATTGAAGAAACTCCCAACACTAATTCTAGCTCTTTTCACCACCCTATTCTTGTCTTGGAGTTTCTCATCCTTCATTTGTTGGGCATACACCATAAGATGTGAGATATCCATATTATCATGGAGCATTGCCAAATGACATTCTTTTCTTACCAATCTGGAAACACCCGTCAAAAACCTACTCATATCATTCCTCAAATCTGTCTCTAAAGATGGAGCGTACTTGGATAGTTGGGTAAATTTCCAGGCATACTCCATAACACTCATGCTACCTTGCCTAACGTTAATGAATTCTTCCACCTTAGCTTTACTCAACTCTCAGAAAGAACTTATCAAGGAACACATATTTTAACACTTGCCACTCTATTGGACCCGCTCCTACCAGCCTATTGTTCTTCAATTGAGTATACCATACTTGAGCCACACTCTTCAATTGGTAAGCGGCTAACTCCGCTTTCTGTACCAAAGTCACCCCCATGGCATCAAGTATTTTATAAACCTATTCCACAAATTCTTGAGGATGCTCTCGCAATTTGGAACCAAGAAACTCGGGAGGATTCATTCTTGAAAAATCCATCAATCTAGAAGCCGTGGAATTCATATTAGGGTTCACCAGAGCTACAACCTCTCTATTAGCTTTGGCCGTCACAACTTGAGCCAACATTTGGAAATCCGATCTAAACTCCGCCTGGGTCACATTCTCAACCATGGGTTCAACCGGAGCTTGGTTAACTTGAGGAGCTTTATTACCTTGAAGAGCTTCCTCAGTCACATTGCCACCCTCAATTCTTCTAGTGTTAGCCCTTCATGTATTCATATCTTGAAGACACAAGAGAAGGATTAGGAGAGGGACTTTATAGAGCTAAACTCTATGGCACGACTTAAGAGTAATGAAAAATCATTCATAAATGTGGCATACTTCACACTAAGAAAAAGACTCTACTAGACGTGGCTTATGAGACATCATCCTAGAATCATTATAAACCTTGTGCTCTGATTACCAAGGTTGTCACGACCCAGGGGTACACCCTAGACATAACATGGCGTACTAGACCCCGAAAGGCCTAACACAAGACAATTAGAATATCATAACATAAAGTAAACAGAAATGATGCAAAAAATTTAAAACTTTTCTTTACAATCGAAGTCTTTTAAAAAAGCAAACGGAAGACTATACTTGTCTCAATATAGCCATCTATTACAATAATTCAATGAAGAGGGACACATTCCATACAAACATAGTCCAAAAATGAAGTACTAGAAATGAAACTCAAAGTGATACGTCCGTCTTTGAAACATGAGGACACACCAAAAGCTAGGAGAATAGTCGCATCCAAGCTTGAACCCAAATGATGACCGCCTTAAGAACTGGACCCTACACTTGGGAAAATTATAGGAAAATATGTGTTAGTATAGAAATGCATAAAGTATGATAGTGATGCATAAAAACCTTGAAAACATGCTAAAAGGGACATTTCCTTATAAATTGTGCAATATGCCAAGTTTGAACATCATTATAGAGATAGTTGGAAACAACAACTTATAAACATAACCCATATATATATATATATATATATATATCATAGCATAAAAGAACCATGAACTCAAATCTCCTCATCGTCATACTCAAGTACTCAAGTCTTAAAACAAGTTTTAAAAGTTTGTAAAAGACTTCTCAAAATGACTCGAAAGGACTTCCTCGAACTTTACTCTTATATCTATCTTGAATTTGATGTGAATTCAAGAGTTATGATTAACGATATATAGAATCGCTCGATGATTAATGAAGGTTTAAATAGTTAGGATTAATAAGGGAATGAAAGATCGACTCTAAGGAACAATTGTGGAACGAGAACGAAGAAGAAAAATGGACTGACGCTTCGGGAGCAAGGGTGGCGTATCGCGCCAGGCCTCCAATTATTGGGGACCTAGCGTGGGGTGATTTTAATCAGCTTTGACCCCTAATTTGGGTGAAAAAACGTGTGGGGCTAGTGGGGGTAACGAAAAGATCAAAATACCCCTCCTTAAATTGATGCATTGCCTTAACTAGGCTACACTCAAACGGGTATATCCCCTTCACTCGAAATTGGAATTTAGCAAACTCGGCGATGTTGTAAAGAGGACTCAACGACCTTCAATTTGATATCTCATGGGCCACCTAACTCATCCTGCACTGAATGTTATGGTTATTTGAAGTTGACCCAAAACTCACAATTGAAGACTAACTTGCACAATTCCCAAATTGGCTATTTCTAATTTAGTTCTTTATAAAATTAGCCCTTTCTAAGGCCGAGGTGTTACACTATAACAACTATAACTTTTTGGATTAATCGACATGGTTGGGGTCAAGAATAACCCCCACACCAAAGGAATCACAACCAGAGATGATGGATTATAAAAAAAATGATAATATGTTGCAAATGTTATCCAACACGTTATCATAGACATTAAGGGGTCGTTTAGTAGAGTGTATTAGGAAAAATAATGCATGTATTAGCCTTGTGTATTACTAGTACCTTGTTTGGTACTCATTTCCAACCTATGTATAACTAATGCTTGCATTACTTATACACTCTATTGTGTGTTAAGGTGTGCATTTCTAATACCATAGATTTCTAGGTATTAGCAATGCAATGGTTTTAATGCATATATTAACTCAACTAAAGACACAATTGCCCCTCAATGCCTTTTTATATCTTTTCCACCATAATAGTGAAGGGTATCTTTGTAAATAATTTTTTTAATGCAATGCATTCTATTTTTAATGCATCAAACAAAACAGTGCATAAAAATAATCTATGCATAATTAATGAAAGCATAACTACTACATGCATTGCTAATGCATGCATTACTAATCACTATATTTAGCATTATTTTTATACTCTCTACAAAACGAACCCTTATAGCATAAACAACCTCAAAGGGGGATTTGAATTTATAAAAGATATTTTAAAATGTAATAAAGTAGATCAACATTTATTCAAGCTTTATATCACTTTTATACTAAAATATAACAAATACAATGAGATATGCTATTAAACACCAAACAAGAATGACCACTGCAATTAGCACCTGTCGAGACATCTAAGATATGCTCTTGCATTCAATAAATATCCATTATATATTTATCAAGCTTCATCGCCAATCTATGTAGTCTTAGTTTATATTACTCATATACACATAAGCGTAGACTTACTGAAAGTTCAAGAATGCCAAACAAGTTTAAAAAGCACACCAATGATTTTTCACATGACAAGTAAAAATTTATAGAACAAAAATGTGGCACATGCCACGGCCTTCATTAGCATGCAGCAAACATCAAATCTAATTAACTGGAAATTATTGTTTTGGGCATATGCATACATAGTGAAGTACAAAAGTTTGTTGACATTCCCAGCTTCAATAATTAGTAAAGTAGATCTGCGTCTTATTGAAATTAATAAATATCAAATTATTTAAACATTCTCCAATTCAAATTAATAATAAATATCATATTATTTACACAATCGCCATTCAAATTAATAGTCTTATCTAACAATATTTATTCCAAGTCCTTTTCTCCCCTCGGACATGGTAACTATCTCCATCCTTATGAATTGCAGCTTTCCTTTCCAATCTCTTGTCTCATTCAAACCTTTTGTTATTTCATCATAATGTGTGTTAGAGTAAAAAAGAGTTGACCATTAATTTACCGAAGAAGTAAAAAAATAAATAAATGTTAGAAAGTGAATTAATTTTGTGCATAAGCAAACACACTGAAAATAACAAAAAATTACATTGAACATGTGACTCATCATAAACATTGAAAATTACGGAAATTTATATTCAGCATGTATAACTCATCAAGTACATTGAAAATAACAACAATTGTATATTCATCGTGTACTCATCAAGCCCATTGAAATTAACGAAAGTTATACACTCATCATGTAAATTATCAAGCAAATTAAAAATAATGATAATTTTATATTCATCACGAAACTTAGCACACACATTGAAAATAACAATAATTTTTATAGTGAATCAGACTCAATGTAATTTCTATCAATTTCTTAATTACATTTCCTAATACAAATACATAATTAACTCTTATTTATGACAACAACAAAAATTCCATTATAATGAAATATTGCTACAAGAAAACAAAATATCAAAAAAATCTCCAAAAAATATTTGGTCGTCATAGTGAAATGTTGATATAGAATAGGCAGAACGAGTGTAGACTTCCAGCCTTTTTACTTGCCTTATCTTTAGCTGTTGAACCAAGTCCGCGAATTGCAAAAGAGAAGCATTAGCACCCAAAAAGAAATGCTTGGTCTCCTAACTCCTTAGTTGGTGTATATACAACTAGCTAAATAGATTTAGAAAACTAGAAAAGTTTTTGTGAAATATGTGCACATTTTCTCATCATCATCTTCTACACATTTATGAAATCCTATCAACCTCATGATAGACATGGAACCCTAGGCAAGTTATTGTTTAAACTTTCTTTACTGGCCACAAGGGGCCACGATTTGTGGGCAAGATTGAAATTAAGATAGTCTTCAATAAGATCTATGCGACTAACTAGTAGAACCAATAGATCGTGTTGAAGCACCATCAACCTTTTGTTTAAGTATCAAACCCTAGCTAAAGGTGGATTGAACCGAATCATTATTTTGAAATAAACCTGAATTGCAACAAACCGGAATTGCAAATGAGTACCTTTGATTGATGATTTATGGGAAGGGACAACATTTTCGTTTTCTAAAATGGTAGCTATGCAAACGGCACCAACCAAATGAATGAGGCTATCGTAGGTTCAATAGGGTTTTATAATTGAAAAAATTACTAGGATGGTCCCTTTTCAATAGTTTTTAGTCAAAATTATCCAATATTCAATGATATGTTTATTTTAATCTTTTCAATATAATCATATTCATATTTAGTCCCCCACCTTTTATAAACTAATAGAATGGACCTAAAACCAATAATGACTATAGAAAAACATGACAAAACCATCCAACTCGGTCGATTTGATTAAAAAGAGGAAATTAAAGATGCTCGGAATGGCATTTGAAGGTCAACTAGATTAATGGGACAATTTTGGCTTAAAATTCTACTTTTTGAGATAGCAATCAAATTTTAGTCACCAAAAAATATATAATTAAAAAGCAGTCAATTATATTGTAAAAATTAAAAGTAATATCTCGCTTACGCTCAAGTATTTTTATCTTTATAGTCTATAGTGAAGCACCTTTGATCCAATTACCTTGAAACTAACAATGACTATAAAAAAGATGTAAAATTGACCGTTTTGGATTGATCGATTCATGTGATTTGATCTAAACTTAAAGATGCTTAGGATTATACGTTGAGGACAAAATAGGCTTCTGGAGGATTTATTGATAAAAATATTGTTGGCATTGACCCAGTTAACATATCACTTAACATTTCAGATCTGTTGGTGAATAGAGAATATATACATTTCATTTGCAACTTAATTTTTTGAATGTCTCAACTAAACTGCATCCACCAAATTCATGAAAAGGACTTTGGTATTAATAGCCACAATTAAGATAACATTTCAGAAATTCAAATAAGTAATAACTAATCTAGTGGTGCGGGGATTGGAAATCGATGTCACATAGGGGTAATTGTGTTGCTCAATAGAACTAAAATTCATGGATAGGCCGGGTCATCTTCAATGGCACTAATCTTTATTCGATCTCATAGCATCAATTCATATAATCTCCTTTCGCTCTCATATATGTGCAAAACTAAGCAACCCAATACCTTACATTATTCTCTCTTTCGAGCACAATTAGGGAAAATAGAGT
Organism: Solanum okadae; assembly: GCA_036553675.1. Classification (NCBI taxonomy): domain Eukaryota; kingdom Viridiplantae; phylum Streptophyta; class Magnoliopsida; order Solanales; family Solanaceae; genus Solanum; species Solanum okadae. The sequence goes on from CM071689.1 coordinate 29,428,933, forward strand.
CTAACCAAGAATCTCTTTTTCAAGCAAACTACAAACATCAAACCTAAATAGCAAGTATCAAACCAATTACTCACTCAAATCAATCTCTTTTGAGCATCAATTGGAGATAGGAAATAAGATTAAGTTTGCAACCTTAACTCATAAGTTCACCCCATGCTAGTTAGCACTAATCGATAGATGAACACCAATAAAACAGAGCAAAACTCAATACCCACTACATTAAATCAACATCCAACCCCATAATTGCACTCCTAGACTTTGGGGGTTTAGCCACCCATCACAATATGTAAAAAATTTATACATTTCATGAAAGCAACCATGGGTAATATGGAATTATAAAATTATAAGCAACACCCATTTTAATTTTCAAGAGGAACGATGAAAACCTCAAAACTAGAGATGTTCTTCACAAGACAAAATATTTTTCTCTAAATACTCAAATGTCTCCAAAAGTATTCTTTTTCACTATCCTTTGGGCAATTTATAGTTTCCCAAAATTTGGCCAAAACTTCACTGCGTGACCACTTCGCCGATGATAACCGGGCTCGCCAAGCTAATTCGGTGGATCACCATTTGCTTCTTAGCTCGCCTTTCTCTTTCTTAAGGCTTTAGGCATTTGAACCTCAGTGAAAGAGCTCTCTCAAGTCTGCCTTTCACAATCGGTGAATCACCGAGAACCATCTTTGTTGGTCTTTCAAGTTTGTGATTTTCCTTCTAGTCTTGTCACCTTTGGCGATGCTCAGCATGTTCACCCTTTGCATTGCACGAGTCGCCTTTCCTCTTTAAGTTCATCGAACCGCCTCAATTAATATAAGTGTTGAGCACTGTCACCTTGGGCGAGGCCGATCCAATTGGGTGATCCGCCTTTCTTTTTAGGCAATCAACAGTGTGGAGTTTACATTTTCTTCTATGTTTTGGTCCTTTCTTCAAATAGTCATCCTTGTCTTGTCCCTTAGCCGTCATAGCAACATATCATCAAAATATCATTAGAATATGACATAGTTTGGCATTGAGGTTACTAATTGTTGAACTAAATTGGCCTTAAACTTTTGCTTGTACTCAAGTAAATCATTAACACAATTAGTTCAACAAGGATTTCTAGAAAAGTTCTCAATGAGAGGTAACATGAAGGTCTCATTACAAGACTACTGAGGGTGCAATACGGTACTAAGATCTAATCTAGTACCTAACTCAGCTTGCAAGGTCCTCGAAAAGTTAGAAGTAAGTTGCATACCTCTATCTAATATGTTGGAAATCGGAACTCCATGCAATCAAACAATCTCACGGATATATAAGTTGGCTAACTTCTCTGCATTATAAGTCACCTTAACTGGAATAAAGTGCGAAGACTTAGTCAACCTGTCAACAATCACTCATATCGGATCAAACTTACGAAATGTCATTGGAAGACCAACCACGGAGTCCATTGCAATCCTTTCCCACTTCTATTCTGAAATGGGCATTCTCTGAAGTATCCCTCCAAGCCTATGATTTTCATACCTTACCTAGTGACAGTTTAGACATTGGGCAACAAAATTGACAATGTCATGCTTCATTCTACTCTACCAATAATGTTGTCTCAGATGCACCAAGATGTATAAAATACCTCAAACTATGAGCCTTTGCAAGAATAGTCTGAGTCAAATTATCAACAAAGGGCACAAATACCCTCCTCTTAATCCTGAAGACACCTTCCTCATCAATCACATTCTCCTTAGCCTCTCCTCGTAGTACTATATCAGGATTCGGCTGAACTTCTCATAATCAAACTGATTTCCTTTAATCTTGTCAAGAAAACTTGATCATGCCTTTACACAGGCCAAAGAATCCTCCTTTCTCAGTTACTTCCAGCCTTATAAAGTCACTAGATATTAGTTATGAAGGCAAATATTTAAAACAAATAAAGTAGAAAAGTAATTTTAAAATGTAGATAAGAAAAAGAAGTGGAAATAATATTTAAGTGAAACACCACTAAAAGTAGAATTTCAAAGGGCCAAAAGATAAAGAGAACAACTTTGAGAATACTAAATATATGCAATGAACCTCAATTAAAATTTGGAAGAGTAGACAATCCTTCTTTGAGCACGTGATCCTCTCCATTTAATCAATGTAGTAATTGATTATCACTAATATTTAGACAAGTAGTTAACTAAATATATGTATTATTTTAATTTAGTATAGGGTAAAATGATATTTCAGCTTTCAACTTTTATTGCTTCAACTTTTAGTAATCACGTGTATTCCATTTGAATTTTTATGAATTTGTTAGAACAATAAAATTCTATGAAAACATACATGTAATGAGTAATAAAATATTAATTTGAGCCCAAAGAAAAAATACAAATTAAAGAAGTCTAATAGGGAGGAAATACAAAAAAAAAAAAAAAAAAACGAAAAATACAATGTGCACATTCTTCTTAGGGTTATAATCATAACAATATTGATGGAAAAAAATAGAACCTGTACAAAAATTTTCTTGTCACTCCTCCCATATAGCCTTCTTCATAGAGACAAAATAAAGCATGAATCAAATAGTACACTAATGATATAAACACCTCACTAGTCTAACTATAAAATGAAAATGATAACCTTGGGTAGAAATCACATGAACCAAAAAAGATTGATTTATATAGATAAAAATGGGGACTACTAAAAGATATCTTTAAATTTTAAATTAAATATTTGGAGGTTGTGAATATAAAAGTATAGTTATAGATTTAGAAGTAACAATTGAGTAGGCAATTAAATAAGAGATGTGAATATTTAATAATAATAATTATTATTGTTATTATTATTATTATTATTATTATTATTATTATTATTATTATTATTATTATTATAATAAATGAAAGGGTATAAATTTCATAATACAAAAACTAATAAATAACAAATGTATAACACAAGGCATGCGAATATTTTTTGAAAAAGAATTTTAATGTATTGATCTTCAATCCGTTGTCTTAAATAATGAATATTACATATATTATCAATTGAATTTAAGAGATTTAATAATATTATCATATATTATTTTGGTTAAGAATTTTAAAAGACATCAAAATAACAGAGATTGTTAAAAATAAGGGATAGGAAGATAATAATGTCTGAGTTAAAATCATAAGATTAATGAATATTATTAGAATAAGTTATTACGATGAATAGGTGTAGTAGTTATGGAGTTGATTTTAAATGAATTTTTTTTTTTTTTTAAATTTTTTTTTTAAGAAAATAAATTAATAGATAAGGGATATTTTTGTAATTCAACTTTTAACTTAGATTCTTGAAAATGTATTAGTTAAAGCCACAAGATTAATGAATATTATTATAGTATAAGTTATGAAAATGAAAAGGCGTAATTATGGAGTTGATTTTGAATGAAAAAAAAATATTTTTTTCACAAATGATTTTAAGAAAATAAATTAATAGATAAGGGGTATTTTTGTAATCCAACTTTTGACTTATATTCTTCCCACTTTTAGTAATACTAGTTTCACGGCAGGTGTGTTGCACGTGTATATTGTATATATAGTATACAATGCTATAAAATAAAATTAATATTACTAAATTAAAGTTTTTTAGTAAATAATTATAATTGAAAGAACATGCGACAAGTGTTTTTAAGTAATTAATACAAATTGTCATAAAGTTACTTGTATTTTGAGATCAAAATGACCAGACATCATTGAAACATTTCAAAATACATTCAAATTTAAAAGCGGAGAGAAGGTGACATTTCTTTAGTAGTATTTTTACTTCACTCAATTTTGTAAGCAAATCTAACCAACAATTTTTTTTAAAAAACAACAATACAAAAAATGTCACCAATAGCCTTTCCTTAAGTACAATTTTTCTCTTAAATATTCATACACAAAATAAGAGGAAATTCATACTAAAAAAATTCCATAGTCAATATAAATATAAATAAGAAAAAAAATATATGGAACAATGTATAACCAACGAAAAAGGAAGACGAAAATATATGTTCATGTTATATTCACTATAGTGTTCCATTTGATTGAAATCTCTTGCCACCAAAACATTACTTGATCCGTTCATTTTTACTTACATATCTATTAAAAAATTATTATTATCATGTGAATATTATCATATTATAAGTAAAAGTTAAAATCTATTTTTGAAATAGTGGATTTAACATCCAAACTAATAATTCAATGGACTATGTTAATGCCCCTTGTTTTAGCAAAATTAGAAAGAAACTCCTTGTGAGGAGGGTAAGAGAATAAATAATGAAAAAAACACAAAGAAGAAATATCTTATCCAAATTATGTGACTTTTTTCATATTTGTTTATTATTATTGTCTTTCCCACAACTTTTCGTCACTAACACTCATGGAAATCGTAAGAAATAATACGAGTGTGAATTGTTGAATGATTTGCTATAATTTGTTCACCAATTCTTTCTTATGTGATATCTTGAATTTCGTTGAGTTTTGAACTTAATCAATCGTTTGAAATAACCCTTGAGATTTTTTAAGAAGAAGAAGAGTAAAAAACATAGAAAAATTGTAGTTTAAAAGTGAGAGGATAATCTTCTATTTATAGCTAACAAATAGTAGTATGAATAGGTGGTAATTGTGCCTTATCAGAAAAGTTATAACCTTTTGAAAAAGTCACTGCTCATCGGAAAAGTCACAACCCTTTGGAAAAGTCACAACTCATTGAAAACGGCACAGCCTTTTGGAAAAGTCACAACCCTTTGGAAAAACCACAACCCTTCGAAAAGTCACAATTCATCGAAAATGTCACAACCCATCAAAAAATTTGCAACCACTTGGAAAAGTCACAACTCTTTGAAAATATCACAACCCTTTAATGTGAAAATGTATCTATTTTTAATATAATACAAATAATTTAACTAATAAATAAAATATATTGAGTATTTTTAATTGGGGGTATTATAGTAATTCAACATTCAAGTTTGGGAGTTCATGCTTTTAAGGTTGTATATAGATAGATATGATGATTAGCTAGAGTTTGGACTTCTCAAGTGTGAAGTATATGCAGATCATTACAGTTTACAAAATGTGTTCACTCAGAATGACCTAAATTTGAGGCAGAAGAGGTGGATGGAGTTGTTGGAGGACTATGATGTTACTATGCCTTATCACCTAGTAAAGGCTAATGGGCGTGTAGAAACGTGTAAATGGGCTAAACTCCCATGCTTCCTCCTTTTCTACTCAGGGCATCAACAACAACATTATCCTTTACTGGTTGTTAGGGGATAGTAACATCATAGTCCTCCAACAAATCCATCCACCTCTTCTGCCTCAAATTTAGGTCATTCTGAGTGAACACATTTTGTAAACTGTAATGATCTGCATATACTTCAAACTTGATCCCATATAGATAATGCCTCCACTTCTTCAGTGCAAATACAACCTCCGTAAACTCCAAATCATGAGTGGGGTAGTTACGTTCATGCACTTTCAATTACGTTGAAGCATAGGGAATTACATTCTGCTCCTGCATTAATACTGCAGTTAAACCAAAATAAGATGCATCACAATAAACAATGAAATTTTTACCTCCACAGGCAAGCCAAGGATCGGTGCAGTAGTCAACAAGGTCTTGAGTTTCAGAAAAATTTCTTCACACTCATCACACCATACAAATGGAATATTCTATTTGGTAAAATTGTTCAATTATGAAACAATGGAGGAAAATCCCTTAATTAACTTACGGTAGTATCTAGCTAGACCAACAAAGTAACTTACCTCATAAAAATTAGTGGGCCTTGACCAACTCTTCACTGCTTCAATCTTTGGAGGATCCATAATCACTCAATCCTTAGAAACCAGGTGTCCCAAAAAGGACACTGAATCGAGCCAGAATTACTTTTTAAGAATTTGGCATAAAGTATTTTATTCCTTAATAATCCCAATACAATTCGCAAATTCTTTTCATGTTCTTTCATTCCCTTGGAGTAGATCGGTATATCATCAATAAATACAATAATGAAGAGATCCAGATATGTCTTAAAAATTTCATTCCTCAGGTTAATGAAAGCACTAGGGGAATTCGTAAACCCAAAAGACATAACTAAGAACTCATAATGCCCATACCTTGTTCCAAAAGTATTCTTTGGCATATCTGCTACCCGCATGATAACCGGATCTCAAATCAATTTTTGAGAAGACAGAAGAACCATGTCAATGATCAAAAAATCCATCAATGCGAGGAATGGGGTACTTATTCTTAATAGTCACCTTATTCAATTGCATGTAGTCTATGAACAACCAAAAACTACTATCCTTCTTCTTCTAAAAATATAACTGGAGCACCCCAAGGAGAGGCACTCAATCTAATAAAACATTTACCCAACTCTTGAAGTTGGGTCTTCAACTCACTCAACTCAGCATGGGTTATTCTGTACGGTCGAATAGGATTGGAACGAATCCCTTACTCCAGGTCAATACAAGAATCAATATCCCTATATGTTGGCATACCATGTAGGACTGTAGGAATAACATACACGCACAATCAAAATATACTCAATCCAAAAGCAATTTGGAAATATTATCCCTAAGATGTGCCAAAAAAGCTAAACAATCCTTACTCACCAACCTCTTAACATGAAGAAAAGAGAGAAATAGAACTGGGGAAGGATTATAGTCACCCTCCCACATTAGCGGATCAATCCCAAGCTTAGCCAAAGTCATGGTGTTAGCATTGCATTTGAAGATAGCAAAATTTGGAGAATGCTAATTCATATAGAGAATTACATCAAAATCAACAATCTCCAGAATAATCAAATCTAAATAAATTTTTCTCACCAAAAAAGTCACAAGGAAAGACCTATACACCTTCTCAAATAGCAAAGACTCACCAATAGGAATAGAAACACAAATAGGCATGGAAAGTAAGTCACAATGAAATTCAAGTCTATTAGTTAGTGAGGAAGATATATATAAAAGGTGGATCTAAGATAAAACAATACGGAAGCCATGCGATCGAAGACTAGAAGAATACTTGTGATAACAATATCGGATGCCTCTGCATCTGGCCTCCCAGGGAAATCATAACATGGGCTATGTTGCCTGTTTGACCATGCCCCTGCCGGGTAGGGCTCCACTAGTTTCAACCTACCTCCCACCCCTTGGCCACTACGTCCTCCAAAATGATGGCCTCTACCATAATAACCTCTAACTCTAACTACCGGGGATCTATAACCATGATCATACCATGCTTGAATTTTCCTCGGACAATATTTCATGATATGCCCAACCATATCATATCCATAAAAAGTCCTGGATTCGAGAGTAGGTCTCTATGGAGATGAAGAAGATTGATGTTAACACCAAAACTTAAAAAAAGTTGACTAGTTTGTGACAGACCTTAGCTGAAACCTGCAATAAAGTATGGATAGGATGGGAAGGATAACCTTCAGAACCTTGCCCTCATGAGTAAGAACCGCTAAAGTCACCTCCCTTATGGAACTTATTAAACATTGACAGCTTGGCAAAGTCAATTGTCTTCACCCCCTCTACCTCTATCATCAAATCAACCACTTCCTGAAATGATTTTTCGTAAGCAGTCACTAGTAAAGCTGGATTTTGAAAATCTTACCTCAATCACTTGACAATGAGATGAATCCTCTCTTGCGGACTAAAGCAAAGCTGAGTGGCATACTTGGATAAAAGACAAATTTTGGCCCACAAGCTGCAACATAAATATTCCCCTACTATATATTCAATGTCATCTCTCCTCTTTTCCCTCAAAGTTTGGGGGTATATACTTCTCCATGAAAAATCTAGAAAATGTTGCCTAAGTCATAGGTAGTGCCTTTATTGGTCTGCACTCAACATGAGACCACCACAATTTAGTATCTCCCTAGAACTGGTGTGTAACAAATTCAATACAAAATTGCTTCACTATATCCATAAAATGATGCATCTCATGACAACCAACAAGGAAATCATAAGCATCTTCAGATTCAGTACCCTTGAAGACATGATATTTCAACTTAAAAAACTTAATAAATAGATCATGACTGTCACTATTCATTATAGGACCCGTAGTCAATCAAGAAAATGTGCCCATTTCCAAAGATGCATCCATGCAGGGAGCTACAAAAGTTGCATGTTGTACTTCATGAACTTGAAGTTCTGGTGTAAAAAATGCTAGGGGTTCTTGGCACTGATCAGATGACAAACTGAGCTAAGTGAGAACCTGGTTGATCATCTCTGGGTGTTCGATTGGCTGATTCCACCAATGGTCATTTTAAGGTTCATAATGGTTTAGAATCATTTTTTGTGTCGATGGTAAAAGCAAAGCATGGTCTTGATCCAATTCTGATTGAGTTGAAGAAAACAGTACTTAAAAAGTCCATTGAGACTTTCTCCCAAGGGGGAGATGGAGTGCTTCGATATTAAAGACGTTTGTGTATCCCAAAAGTAGATGACTTGAGAGAGAAAACCTTATCAAAAGCCTATAGTTCTTGAGATTCCATTCACCGAGGAGCCACAGAGATGTACTGCGACTTGCGAGAGGTCTATTGGTGGAATAGGATGAAGAAAGATATTGTAGAATTTGTGGCTAAGTGTTCTAATTGTCAACAAGTGAAATTCGGGCATCAAAATCCAGGAGGTTTATCCCAAGATAGTAGTATTCCTACTTGGAAGTAGGAAAATTTGAACGTGGACTTTATTGTTGGTTTACCCCAGACCTGGAGGCAACATGACTCGATTTGGGTTATAGTAGACTATATGATGAAGTTGGCTCATTTCATTTCTGTGAAGGTTTCTTATTTGGAGAAAGACTATGCTAAGTTGTATCTTAGGGAGATGGTTAGGTTGCATGGAGTACCCCAATCCATTATCTCCGATCGTGGTACCAAATTCACTTCTCAATTTTGGAAGTCTTTCTTATAAGGTCTTGGTAGTTGTGTAAATCTTAGTATGGCCTTTCATCCTCATATGATGGTTGCTTTAATTGTGGAAAGAATGGTCACAAGATGAGAGATTTCCCATTTGTTGCTACTAAAGGAAGGGATTGTAGGTAATTTCAACCTAGTGGTTATGGTTCTCGTGCTCTGAAGCAAAATATATTATATGTTCTTCAGACTCGATAAGACCATGAAAATTCTCTGGAGGTGGTTGTCGATATGTTGAAAATCTTTCATCTTGATATATATGCTTTGGTTGATCCGGGTGCTACCTTATCTTTTGTTACTCCTTATGTGGCTATGAGAATTTATGTTGGTCCCGAAATCCTTTCTAATATCTTTCATGTCTTCACTCCTGTTGGTGATACTATTATTCCTAAGATAATTGATAGAAATTTCTCTATTTCCATTTTTCATAGAGTCAATCATGTTGATCTTTCAGACATTGATATGTTAGATTTTGATGTCATTCATGGGATAGATTGATTTTATGCATGCTATTCTTCTATAGATTGTAAGACCATATTGGTCACATTCAAAGTTGAACGAACCAATCAAGTCATGGGAAGGGGAATTTATGTTCTTAAGGGTCAGTTTATATCTTGCCTAAAGTCTAGGAAAATTATTTCTAACAGTTTCATTTATCATCTTGTTCAAATTAGGGTTATAGATTCTAAAACTCCTACTCTTAAGTCAGTCCCGATTGTGAATGAGTTTCTGGAAGTGATTACTAATGATTTTTCTGGTATTCCTGCCGATAGAGAAATAGACTTTGGTATGAAGTCTCTCCTAGATATGTAGTCCATTTATGTTCCTCCTTATCGTATGTTCGTTGAAGATCTTAATGAGTTAAAGGATCAATTAAAGGATTTGTTGGATAAGGGTTTTATTTCACCGATATCTCACCATGGGGGTGCTTCGGTGTTGTTTGTTCGAAAGAAAGATGGTTGTCTCCAAATGTGTATACATTATAGATAATTTAATAAGTTTGCCAGAAAGAAAGTGTCGTATTCCAAGGATATATGATTCACGTGATCAACTCCATGAAGCGAGTTTAACACCCCAGAATTATTTTGAGCTAAGACTCGAACCATCCTTCATTTATAGTAGGATTTTACCAAAGTATTTAAAATTTATTAAGTGTTAAGGTCACTAGATGTAGCACCTTCAGTTCCAAGAAGAACTAAAGAGAATTCATTCAAGTTATTCATTAGTTCCATAAGTTTTGGGTCAACTTTAAATGACCATAACTTTCAGTACATGATGATTTAGGTGGCCCATAAGATATCAAATGAATGGTCTTTGGAGTATCTTTCCAACACCACCAAATTTATTAAGTTTGGAGTTCAGATAAGTAAGATATTCCCTTTTGAAGTCAGCCTATCTAGTTAAGGAAAGTCACCTGAAATTATTAGGGGTATTTTAGTCTTTTCCTTACCCCTTCAGCTTAAATCGTGTTTAGTAATAATTTAGGGTCTAAACTGATTAGAATTAGTTTCATTCATCCCCAATACGCTTAGGGTTTTAGTTGAGAGTTCAAGAAGAGAAAAGCAGAGGAAAACGGAGAAAAGAGGGAAGGTTTAAAGCGTTCGTCGATATTCTTGAGTTTCATTGCGGATTTTCGCCAAGGGTTTGATCCCTAAGAGGTATGTAAGTTTTAATAGTGTTGGGTTCGTTCACCCACATGCCAATCATGAGTTTCTTTTACGATTTATATCCATAAGTTTGGTTATATTGAATTCTTGATGAGTTTAGTTGGAGTTTCGTTCTATGATTAATGAGATTTGATGAGTTCTTGAGTTGAATTTTAGGAGTTGATGGTTATTTTCGAGTGGATTTTCATGTAATTAAATTGGGTAAACTAATCTAAGTGATTTGGGAAGAAACCATTCGATTCTAGGCACAATAAGGGCGAAAAATCGAAGAACAAAATTAGTCGGGTTTTCTTGATTGGGGCCTTGCGCCCTACTGTCACGACTCAGGGGTACCCCCTAGATGTAATATGGCATATAAAACCCCAAGAGGCCTCATACAAGCCACTTAGCATATCATAACATAGAAAATGGTGGGGAAATTTAAAACATTTTCAATATAGTCAAAGTCTTTATAAAATGAGCGGAGGTGTAAAACCATCTAACAACATGAATAAAATCTTGGGATACATCCCATAAAATAGTCCCAACATAAAATAAAGACATTAAGGAATAGTGGTCCATTCCTCGAATGCTATGAGGACTCACTAAATCTTCCCTTCTTGATCTACTACAATCCTAGGAGCGAGTGTGAGAATCGATATTGCCGGACCCTACATTTGGATAAGAAATGTAGGCAAGAGTATGCATTAGTACAAACATGTACTAAATATGATAGCTTGCATACACAACATAAACGTAGGCATTAGTTAGCATAAGACATAAACCACAAGCATAATCAATGCACATAAAATATCATAATAAAGGAGGAATACTTCCTTCTGTAACCTCAACTTATCCTTAGCCAAGACTTGGGTCATCCACCTCTAGTCATGCTTACATCATGGAAGTCATATCAAGCAACACTCCAAGCTAATCATATTTATACCATAGCAACATTATTCATACTTACTTTTAAAGACATGAGGATTCTCCTCTTTGCCTAACTTTTAAAGGCTAATGGGTATTCACCTCTTGCCTTACTTAATTTAAGATTATGGGTACTCGCCTCCACAACCACATCATATGACACGAGTACTCGCCTTCACATCATTTCATAAGGATCATGGGTACTCGCCTCCATGTCTAATCATCATAATAGGAACGTGGGGAGTCTCCTCTTGTTCAATTCTAAGGTGTATGGTAAATCATCACATATCCTTCACATATAGAGGTCAAAGGTAGTCGCCTCTAGCCTCATCAATTATTTAGCATTTTAGGTAAGAGATCCTTTCAACCTAGAATCATTCATGTGAGCAAACCTTTCACATTCATCCAATCATGCTTAGCAATTCATTGTGGGAAGCATCTCTTCCACACTACAACATCAACATTCAACAATTCATAGTCTAGGCTTTGCTCTCAAAGTACTACATCTCATGATCATCATGTATGCTTCATTGTCAAGCAATTCTGCTCATAAATCATCTATCATATAAGGATATATCTAACCCATAAAGTTTCCCTTCATGGCATCAACCCAATTATATCAATTCTAGGTTAGAAAAATTGAATAGGCATGGATACATGTAATTTCATCCTAAAAAACGTATTCCTATCAGTTCAATCATAAACAATCATAACCTAACCATTTGGATCAACATTCATCATAACCCACAACAATGGAAGAAACCATAACTCAAATTAGGGATTTAGACTTCACAATTGGGGAATCTTAAGGGAATCCATGGGAGAAAAGATCCCATGGATGAAAAACCATCATGCCTTAGTCACAAAGGCCACAAAATCTTGAAGATTGGGAGATTGAACTTGACCTAGCTTCAATCTCTTCCTTGTTCTTTCACCTTCTAGAGAGAGAATAATTGAGAGAGAGTTTTGGGATTTCTTTGGGGTTTTAAAAGATTGACTTGAATGGGGGATTTTTAGGCGTTAAAATCCTTATATAGGTGTACTAGACTTAGTCAAAACGACACTACATTGATTTAATTAATACCAGAAGAGACCCATGTTCCCCTAAAATTTAATTGCCAGTAGTGACCAACGGACCCCACTGAATAACCATCGATGAACCAACTATTGGTAACTTCATATTTTCTGCCAACCTACAGACCACTAAGTAAAAGTCCGTGGACAGGACGATGGACCATCCTGCACGACCGTCTTTTGGTGGTTCGAGACAGGTTTAAGGGTTCAAACTAAGGACCCTGGACCACGGACCGTGGTCGACGGACGGTCTGTTGTTCAAGCCGTGGTCCTAGAGTCTAAGACTATGCTGGGGGACCAACCACAGACCCTACCTATGGTTCATGGTTCAACCTACAGGCCTTGGGTGGCCTCTCGTGCATGGCACCTGTAATTTTTCTGCAAATGTTGTTTTGCCTCTTTACAAATCGGGGTGTTACACCTACGCAAGCCAGTGCGCCCCAACTACCCCTTTGTAGTTTAGGGGTTGGCACCTCATACCACTTAGTGCGCCAGGGTCGCCTACCCCGTCCAAGTTTTAGTCGTTTCCTCCATTTGAATTCTTTTAAAGTGTACCTTCACTCCTATCGGATTCTAACTACTCTAAAATACTTGTAAACACCTAGAAATCCTTTGTAACATCAATAATAACCTTGAATTCATAATTCAAATTCAAGGTAGAGTTAAGAGTCAAGTGATGAGAGTTCTTTCGAATATTTTGTGTACATGGGTTCCATATTAACATTTCGACCATTTGTTCGAGTCGTTCATTCCCATAAATTCTGCATGAACTCCATAAGTTGAGTATCTTTGTGAGGAGTAGTATCTTCAAGTTCTATGTTTTGAGTACTGAGTTCCTAAGACTTTCAGATTATATTCCTAATCATGGGACTATTACTTATTACCCATGAAGTTCCTTTCCTTGAGTTGTTCATGCCCACAATTCTGCATGAACCATATAAGTAGAGCATTCTTTAGATGAGTAGTATCATGGAGGTCCTTGAGTTGAGTTGTCCATGCCCATAATTCTGCATGATTGCTATGAGTGGAGTATTCATGAAATTAGTAGTATCATTGAAGTTCTTGAGTTCAGAGATGTTGTGTTCCGAGTATTAAATTCTATGTATGGTTATTGAAAACCTTGGATTGAGTCGTTCAGGTCCATAATTTGGCGTGAACCCTATTTTGAGATGTTTTTTACAAATTTTTCTAAACTTGTTTTAAGACTAGAGCATTTGAGTTAGAGAAAGAGTAGAGTTGAGTTCATTTTCTTCAAAGAAATATATGGGAACTAATTATTCCTAAGAGTAAATGTTTTCACATTTCAGATGAGAGGAAACGCCGATTTCCAGAAGAACTTTTGAGCAGTTTTGAGTACCATCTCTTTAAAGAGAATTTTTTTTGAGTATTAATTTCAAACCAGAGAAAGAGTTATGTTTTTAAACGTATGAGCTAGTTACATTTTAGGAGTAGTATTGAGCACTGATATTGGGACGAGTTCAGATAACTCAAAGTCCTCATAAACCATGTAGCCAATGTGGGTAGAAAGGGTCATACTTTTTAGATGATTCCTTAATGCTTTTTAGCATAGACTAGTGAATCCTCTTAATAGTAGGTCATATACCTAGGAAAAGTATAGGACAGTTCTGGCAGTGTGGGTTAGATGTTGTATCATCACATAGCTCATAGTGATGGTTGTCGAGTAGAGAATCTCCCACACGGAGTTATTTTGTATTCTTATATTCATTTGAGTTATTATTGTATTTTTACGTACAATTGAGTTATTATTGTATTTTTACATATAATTGAGTTGACATCTACTATTTTTTAAAAGATCTCAATATATTGCATCTTTTATTATTTCTTATATTGAGTTGAGTATCCAAAGTTGAGCCCTATTTTCTCTTAGTTGAGTTGAACTATATTTCACTGATTCAAGTATCTCATTATTGAGTTGAGCCGTATTTCACAGAGTCGAGTATCGTATTATTGAGTTGAACGTAATTTCAGTGAGTTGAATATCTTATCATAGAGTTGATCACTATAGTCTCTAAATTGAGTTGAACTTTGTTTCTTTGAGTTGAGCTAAGTTAAGTTGAGTTGAGTTGAGAAGAGGTAAGTATGTTTCTTTTCAATCAGTTCAAGCTTATATCTATGTTTTAGAATTCCCCTTACATGCTCGTACATTCCATGTACCGAAGCTATTTGGCCTGTATTGTTTCATGATGCAGATACATGTATTCAGGGTCATCAACAGAAGCTTCATTGATACGACTTGCAGTTCAGGTTAGCTATGGTGAGCCTCCTTTCTTCCAGCGGATTCCATTTACTTTCAATTTTGTCAAGATGTTGTGGGTCTTGTCCCGACCTCCATCCTTGTCATTTAGAGGTTTCATAGATAGATAGACAGGAGATTTTGAGAAGTCTGTTTCATTTAACTTGTTAAATGTTTTAAAGACTTGAGTTGCCTTTTTTTTGTTAGTTGAATATACGATTATATTCTAAGTTAGTTATTTGATTTCAATGAATTTTATTCTATTTTAAAGCTTTTTTATGCTTTAGTTAGTCTTCCACTTGTAGTCAGCCAAGATGAGGGTTTGCTTGGGGATCAACAATGGTTCTCGAGTGTCGGCCACGTCCAGAGTGTAGACTCGGGTCATGAAAAACATGGTATCAGAGTACAGAGTTCAAGTGTTCTAGGGTGTCTATGGAGCTATGTCAGTAAGATCTTGTTTATGGTTGTGAGGGCCCCACTTCTATAAACCAAGGACTACAAGCATTTAAGAAAAGTTTCCTTTCTTTCATACGCTAAATCATGCAATGGAGCTATGTCATAGAGATTTATTCATACTCGTGCATTTCTGAGATTCATTTGACTACCCTTCATACTAGATGTGGCTGAAAAAAACTTGCTCTTTCTCCCCTTTTCTCCTCTTGTGTTCTTTCTTCATAACCCTAGAGTAAATTTCCAATAGTCTAAATTGAACCAATTCAGTTTAGAATCCAATTTAATTTCTAAACATGAATTAACTTAATTGGGTGGTGAAAATACCATAATGCTCTTCTAAAATCCGGATTGGACTTTTCTTATTTGAACATCCCAACTTCCAATGGGCATAACTCACTTATACAAACTCGGAATCGCGCAAACTCGGCGGCGTTTGAAAGATTATTCCAAGATATTTTCCTACGATATCTGGAAACACACCTAACTTATTATGAGCTAGTAGTTATGGTTGTTTGAAGTTGACCAAAAACTCAAACTTAACTTAACATAACCAATTTTTCCAGATTTTTATTTTTTCCAAAAATCACTCTTTCTAAATCCAGCTCTTTCAAGTTTCTTTCAATTTGTGAGATGTTACAATATCTCCCCCTGGGGAACATTCATCCTCGAATGAGATTACTCTTAGCAAGCTAAGGGTGTAACATTAAAATTCAGCTCAAACACCCAACAAGCAATGCAATTACAATATGCTAATCTTATAAATAAAAGCCAAGAAAAGGATTAGTACCTTAATTTGGAACTTCTCCGGATTCGAAGAGATGTGGATATCTCTTCTTCATATCTTCCTCATCTTCCCAAATAGCTTCCTCAACAAACTGATTCCTCCAAAGAACTTTGACTGATGCTACCTCTTTTGTTCTCAACTAGCAAACTTGGCGATCTAGAATCTAAATAGGAATCTCCTCAGAAGACAAGCTATCCTTGATCCCAATATCTTTAGTTGGTATGATCAATGAAGGATCTCCCATGCACTTCTTCAACATGGAAATATGAAATACCGGATGAATCGCTACTAACTCTTATGGTAGCTCAAACTCATAAGCTACATTGCCAATCCTCTTGTATATTCTATAAGAACCAATATACCTGGGACTAAGATTCCCTTTCTTACCATATTTCATAACACCGTTCATGGGTGGAACTTTCAAGTATACCCAATCATCTACTTCAAACTCTAACTCCCTTCTCCTACCATCAATTTAGGATTTCTAGTGACTCTACGCTATTCTCAATCTCTCTTGCATAACTTTTTCTTTCTCCATAGATTGACGAACTAAGTCTGGTCCTATTAACCCAGCTTTATGATGAGTACACAAATTGGGCTCATTGAGGGCAATATTTTAATAGAAGTTGTGTCCTCAAATGCTTATTTTATCTCGATATCTGATGAAAACCTTTAAGTTCTAGGTATTTGAAGTTTGAGGGAAAGCATGGACACAATAGAGAAAAAAGGAGAAAAAGAAGCTAAAAGAACGAAGAAAGGAAGATCTGTGAATCAGCGAATTGCCAATAGATCGCATATTCACCTTTTGTTCCAGTGTGTTGAGTCTAGAAGGAAAGAAGCAAATCGGTAGAGAAACGGAGCAATCGGCGTATCGCCGAGCGACTCCGCAAGGCAGTGCAACATCGCCCAATAATGCTGGACACAAAGGTGCTGAAGGCAACTGATGAAAGGCGACAAAGTCGACCAAAGTGTGGATCACCGAGTGCATCGGCGATCCTGAATAATGTCGCTAAATGATCCTTCGGAGCACATTTTCTAAAAACTATAAATACTAGTTCAATATTTATTCTTAAGGGTGAATTTTCACCTTGTTTTACCTAGTTTTTTAGATTATTAAGTTTTAGACAGAGTTTTTGGAGATATTCTCTCTAAGTTTAGGAGAGGGTTTTGAAGAACTTGGAGCTTTCAAGGGTTTCATCTTCATGAAATTGGACTTAGGTCTCTTGGTTTCTTCACTTTTTACTTGTTTTAAGACTTAAACTTGCATACCCATTGATGGAAACTGATATTGGTATACGTCTCTATCTCTTATACATGTGTAGCTAAAAACCCCAATTCTTGGGGTGTGATTTTGTGAATACGGGTTAGATTAGTTGTTGGGTCTTGCTTGCTGATAGTCTATTTGTAGTTTAAATGTGATTTCATTTAGTGGTTGTGGATGAACTTAATGAGGTTGTAGTTTCAAATATAATCTCATATATCTATTTTCGGCTTGCTCGAGAGAGAGGTCATAAATTAAAACCACTAAATTGATGGCCAGTGCAAGTGGGTCTACATGAGGTTCAGCTGAAGAGAGTGAACCCTAGTCCCATGTCCACATACTCAGCTCGAGAGAGTGAGTGGGTTAAGGCAGAGGCTGTTCTTTATGCGACAAGTTCGTGTCCGAGAGGAACCTGCTTGAAACGGGGTAAGTTGCTCGAGGGAGAGCTTATCCCCCTTAAATTCTAGCCTAGTCATGATTACTCTACGAGTTCTCTATCAAAAGCATATACCTAATGATTCAGTCTATACCGTATTCCATTCACATCCCAAGAATCCACTTTCCATTTATTAGATCTCTTTATTAAATTTTGTGTTTTTGCTTACTTGTGACAAAACCCCCATTTGATACTTGATGCTTGCATCACCCTTTTTAATTTGTTATGTTTTCATTCGCCAAAGTCTTTAGCTACGATTAGCTTTAGCAGTTTCGCACTCAACCACTAATTCTCACGCCCACTCCTTTGGGACTCGACCCCAACCCTCTGTTGGGTTACTAAACTATTGTACGATTGTAGAAACTTACATCGTAAGTTGTCTCTTGATTACACAATCATCAAAATGGAGCCGCTGCCGGGGAGTGGGGTTACGTGAAAGTTTTTGGCTTGAGTCAATTTCTGCTTTCAGTAGTCGTAGTTTACTAACTTTATTTTTAGTTTTGTTTTCCTTTGAATTTGTTGATGTAGGTAGGTACCCTAAGCATGGCTAGGGGAAATGGTGACAACTTGGCAGAGATGAGCCAAGAAGTTGAGAGGGACTTCAAGTTAACTACACTGGTAACTCAGCTGAATGAGTTGTCCACCAAATTATCAGAGGTGCAAAACTAGTGCAAGAGTCAAGGGAGGTAAATACCTCCGCACGAGAGGAATCAGTCTAGAGACAGGAAGAACAATTGTGTCGAGGACACACTCCAAATCATTCTCCAAAAGATCACCGAACAAGATCAAACGTTGGAAGAGATGAAGGAGAATATTGAAGTGTTGAATCAAATGGTTGGCTCTCACTCTGGATTGATCCAGTTGATCAGGATACTCCTGAATTATGTGGTGCCTCCTCTTCGTCCAAATGAACTATTGGGGTTACCTAGTACACTAGGGACAACCCCACCAATAGAATGTGATTGGGGACTCGCGTCGTGCCACGACGTTAAATAAGGCACTTCTTAGGAGGCAACCCAAGGTTTTAAATTCTTTAGTTTTCTTTTATAAATAATGATGTGTTAGTGGTGTAAGTTTGAATGAGGAAAGTGGTGAAAAATACAGATTGATAAGAAAACGGTCAGTCGACTGATCGTCAAAGAGGTCGGAAAGCCCGACTTGAACTGCCATTTGGCTCAATTCAAGTTCAAGTCAAAGCCTATAAAACTCGGTGGATTCACGAAGCAGTTTGGCGTGTCACCGACCAGGTCGACGACCTCGATGTAGAACGTCGTCTTGACCCCTAAGAAACTGAAAGAACTTTAGCAATCTGCGGGGCAGGTGATCACTCGGTGAATCGTCGAGTAAATCGGTGAGTGCGACTAACGTCGCCGAACATGCGCGAACTGGATGGCTTATAATGGCCAAGAAACTTCAAATTTGAAATTCTTCACTTTCCCTAACTCTTGAATATCCTAAATTCATACTAAGGTAGTATTTTCTTTATTTTAGCCCTTTACTAGCATTCTAGTTTGTTGATTTGTGCTCAGAGTTGGAATACTTTGCCGCCTAGCTTTTCAATAGTAATTTAATAGGCATCAAAGGTTGGTTTCCGAATCTCGAGTTTACATTCAATTTTTTTTTACTCTTTTGCATTAATAGTATCAGATTGATGTGTGCTAGGCCTCTCTGATAAGATTAGAATCCTTAATGGCCTATTTGAATTTGAAAAATCTTGCTCGTATGGTTTGACTGTCAAATGCCCATAATCTTTGTGCTTTTTGATGAGTTGGATTTTGATTGCGTGTGGTTAAATTGATTGAGTGAAGTGTGAGTAGCCCACGTTTGTGCTAAATGTCAAAAATTTGCACAATCATAGAGCGGGTGACACCACTTTTAAGAGCAAATATCGTCAAATGGCCAAATTCGGAAAATCCGGGAGAAGTCTGAGTATTCCAGGGTTATATGTAGTATGGGTCTTGTTTGAATTTCATTAGTGCATTCTTTGATTTCAATTTTGTGGGTTGCAGAGTTGAATTCAAGAAAGTGGGTTGAAAATGGGCACGTTGGGTCATTCGGCAAACTGAGTAGAGCTCGCCAAATCACTCAGCAGTTCACCTATTTTCTTCATCTCATGTTTAATTTAGTGTCAAGTTTGTGGTTTGATCCTGTAACTTTCGGTGAGATGCCTGAGTTCGCCGAAGGCACTCGACGACTCATCGAAAGTACTCTTTATCGCTCTTTATTTATACCCTTGAACCCTAATGCACTGTAACTTTCGGCTGACAAACCCTTGCTCTCTGAAATTAATTAGTGATTCACCGAAAGGGCTCTCCTATCGCCGACTTGCCTTAATTGTTTAGCCAACCCCATCGGTGAGGCAGACTTAAATCACCGAAGCGGTTCGACTACTCACCGACTAGATCAGCGAGTTATTCTGCAACAAGATTTGTTGTGCTAAAGTTTGATTTTATTTTCTTAATTTCTCTCAATCTTTTACAGATATGGTAAACACCAATCTAACCGAACCACCCCAGAGAAAAGAAAAGGGCATTACAATAAATGAAGGAGGACCAAATCCTCCGAAGAAAAGAGGGGATGACCTCCAACCGGGAGGCAAAGGCAAGAGGAAGAAGCATATAGCTAGAAAAGTAGCACCTATTGGGCCATATTTCTCTGAACCAGAGGATGAACAACTTCAGATTAACCGAAGGGATGCACTTCGGGTAGATCTGAGCCCACCTCTACTAGAACTCCTCCAGCTGCAACTCCTCCGACAACATACTTAATGCCAGCTCAGGCACTACCTCCAGTGGCTCCTGCACTCCCTACAGTCCCTCCACCAAGGCTATTAAATAGATTGAAAGGTGATGGTTTACGGACCATCATAGAGGAGAAATTACAATCTATGGAGGGTCTGGAAGGCAAGCATCCTAATGTGCTTCAACTCTCCGATACCATGGATTTGATTTGTTTACACGGTCCCGAGGCCCTTACATTCCTTCTTGGGTAAGAGAATTTCACACTGCTTATGGGGAGTTGGTGCTTAAGATTAAGAAAAAGGCAAGTGAGTTTTGACCGGTGAGGTTGGTCATGGTTAGAGGGAAGGAAGTGGAGTGTTAGAGTGAGGATATTAATGTTGTATTAGGTAGACCACTGCACTCTGTATTTCCTTACGAAGGGTTGCCAATCGTTCAGTCCATGGATGATTTGAAGGGTTGGTTGGCTCCAATGATTTTTGACACCACCCCGAGGTGGATGGATGTAGGGGCTCCTATTGAGAAGAGGGACATGAACACCGCCTCCAGGTTCTGGTTTGGCTTCATCAGCAGCACCATCATGTCATCCTAGAACTAGTCTATTCTTCGCCATCCTAAGGCGACTTGCCTTGGTTCTATCATGACCAGGAGGCAGTTTGATCTAGTACTGCTGATGTAACAGGAGATGGCCATGAGAGCCAAACATAAGCTGACGTCTCTGCAATTTCCAGTTCTGGTCACTGAGCTGTGCCGACAAGCTGGAGTACCTCATGACACTACGAGGGATGTTGAGATCACCCCATCTTCCTCCATTGATATTCGACGTATCGATGCCGAGTTCACATGAGATGAGGTTGACAGGAGGAGAGCAGCTCCAACAGACACTTCTCCAGAGGTCAATGTTGACTCACTACAAGTAGAGGCATCTTTGCCTACTCCGGCCTCTGAGCCCTCAGATATACTCGCTCTCTCTTCCTCTTCCTCACAGGCTCCAGGTGCTTCCTCATCCTCCTAGCCTGCCAGGATTACTTAGGCCATGATTTTGAAGATTGGGTAGTTAGCGTATTTAGTTGATGTGAGAGCTACCCGATTGGAGAGATCCATCCTGGGAATGATTGACAGTGTCATACTAGCAGCACTTACCCCACTTAGAGCCTTTGTTGATGATCTGGCTACCAGAGTCACTGCTTGTGAGATCAAACAGAGGGAGACATCCATAGTTTTTGCTTTGAAATCTGAAGTAGCAGGTTTAAGGAAGGACGTAGACTATTTCAAGGCTACAAACTTCACTTCACTAATGCATGATGCAGATGATGAGGATATTCATGAGACCTAGGGGATTCCTCTAGCTACCACTGGAGATGTGCAGGGGATGGCACAATACATGCAAAGTCGGCTGTAGAGACCGACGAGGAGTTGATATCAGTACATGCTGAGGAGAGTAGAGATGAGGGCATATTCAGAGATTTGCCAGATCTTAAAGAGACGGTTGTGCAACTGATGAGCCATACATTGCCGATTGAGACGTCCGCAGCAACTCCTAGTGGATCTGGCATTGTTATTCCTTCTAAGGCTACTTCAGGCGCTGATGCCCATATACAGACTGCTAAATTAGGCACCGAGACCCCGGCAGAGAGAGAGACTGCATAGACAAGACCTTTCTTTTCCTCCCTCTCTATTTATTTATATTTTTAATTTCGGACACTTTTATTTGCAGTTGAGGATAAATACTTTTTCATCGTGGTGTTGTGAGGCCCACACCTTTTGTGTTGATAGTTGTGTTTTGTGTATATATTTGGGTTGTTCTGCTTTAAAATTGTGTTTTATCTATTTCTGTGGATGATTGAGCTTATGGCTCCTTTTATTTTATATTACAAAATGATTTTAACCCGTTTGAAATTTTATATCACCTCTTGTGTGATTAATGTGGCTGTTCTTTTGCAAAATTTAAGTCTCGATCCTGATCAATATCGATGACTTGAATAGTGCTCTCAATCGAACGAAAATGAATGCGCAGCTACGATGAGACCAAATGAAGTTGCATCGACAATACGTGAAATATTTGCATCTCATTTTGACTAACCTAGTATCGAATGGAGTCTCTTGTAATGACTGTTGCACACTAGCGAAAGTTTGGAGTGTTGTTTGACTTTAGTGTCGATGCCTAGTGTGTTGAGCTTACTTTGAAACATGCAGGATAGAACCTAGAATTTTCCCTATTGGTCTGATCAACTAAGTAAAGCTTTTTCTTGATATGATCTTAGGCAATTTTGAAGAGTGTGAGCCAATTTGACATATACCTCTTTTGTGGCCTACCATGTGAGTGTGTGAATATCTCTTGAACACCCCTTGAACCTTAACCTTCTTTGGAAGAAACATGATGAAAATTGGACCTTTCTTAATCCATTACCTTTAATCCTCTTGATTTGTGGTTTAATATAGCCAACTTAGGCCAAAAGCCAAAGCTGGGGGTGTGGTGAAAAGAAAAGGGAAAGTCAGGAAGTACAAGGAAAGTCTCCTTTACCCCATGGTGTTGACAAAAATGGAACCCCTCCATATAAAAAAAAACAAAAACAAAAGTAAAAAATGAAAAAAGAAAGTTGTGGAATAAATTACCAAAGAAATGGGGATTCCAGACAATCCATGGGAAGTGAATAATGTGATGACTTAAGAGCACTAGCAAATATGATGAAGGAAAAGAAAGGGGAGTGTTGTGAATACCACATTTCACAAGGATGAAAGCCACTGAGCCTAAATGACCATACCTTTGCACTCAGCCCCATTACAAGCCTTAAAAAGACCTTTTTGATTTTGAGTGAGCGGAAACAAATGACAACTGGAAATTATGGGCAAACCTATGGGTGAAAACATGCATTGTTTTCATCTTTGTGAGTGTGAGTGTTGCATCTGATTCCTGAACTTTAAATGATTAAATCATCATGTGCGAATATGGAATCATTTTTCTGTGAGGGCAGTCGAACAGTTTAGTTTAGCTTGAACTTGCATTTGAGGTAAGTATTGTGAACATGAGATTCTTTGATATTGGTGAGTCAGTACTTGAATCTTTGACTGCACAATTGATCTTTGAATAAGTAAATTGAGTCTCGTTGTGCGCATTCATGATCGAGTCTTGTGTAGCACTCTTCAAGACACCCTTTTTGAATGGCTGAACTTGAGTTTGCTTGAGGACAAACAAAAGTTTAAGTTTGGGGTGTTGATGAGTCCACAAATTGGACTCATTTAGGGCTATATTTTAATTGAAATTGTGTCCTCAAATGCTTATTTTATCTTGATATCTGATCAACACCTTTAAGTTTTAGGTATTTGAAGTTTGAGGGAAAGCATGGACACTATCGATCAAAAAGGAGCAAAAGAAGCTAAAAGAACGAAGAAAAAAAGATCTGCGAATCACCGAACCCATTTGGCAAATCGCCAATAGATAACATATTCGCCTTTTGTTCCAGTGTGCTGAGCCCTGAAGGAAAAGAGCAAATTGGCGGTGAAAAAGAGTAGTCGACGTATCTCCCAGTGACTCTGTGAGGCAGTGCTACATCGCCCAATGATCCACGACACAAAGGTGCTGAAGGCAACTTATGAAAGGCGACGAAGTCGACCAAAGGGCGGATCGCCGAGTGCATCGGGAATCCGGACTAAAGTCACCGAAAGATCCTTCAGAGCACATTTTATGAAAACTATAAATACTAATTCAGTGTTTATTCTTAAGGGTGAATTTTCACCTTGTTTTACCTACTTTTTTAGATTATTAAGTTTTAGACAGAGTTTTTGGAGATATTCTCTCTATGTTTTGGAGAGGGTTTTGAAGAACTTGGAGCTTTCAAGGGTTTCATCTTCAATAAATTGGACTTGGCTCTCTTGGTTTCTTCACTTTTGGCTTGTTTTAAGACTTAATCTTGCATACCCATTGATGGAAACTGATATTGGTATACGTATTTATCTCGTATACATGTGTAGCTAAAAACCTCAATTCTTGGGGCGTGATTTTTTGAATATGGATTAGATTAGTTGTTGGGTCTTGCTTGCTGATAGTCTATTTTTAGTTTAAATGTGATTTTGTTTAGTGGTTGTGGATGAACTTAATGAGGTTGTAGTTGCAAATATAATCTCATATATGTGTTTTCGGCTTGCTCGAGAGAGAGGTCGTAAAACTAAAACCACTAAATTGATGGCCAGTGCGAGTGGGTCGACATGAGGTTCAGCTGGAGAGAGTAAACCCTAGTCCCATGTCCACACACTCAGCTTGAGAGAGTGATTGGGTTAAGGAGGATGTTGTTCTTCATGCGGCAAGTGGGTGTCCGAGAGAAACCCGCTGGAAACGGGGTAAGTTGCTCGTGAGAGAGCTTATCCCCCTTAAAGTCTAGCCTAGTCATAATTACTCTACGAGTTCTCTATCAAAAGAATGTACCCAATGATTTAGTTTATCCCGTATTCCATTCACATCCCAAGAATCCCCCTTCCATTTATTAGATCTCTTTGTTAAATTTTGTGTTTTTGCTTACTTGTGATAAAACCCCCATTTGATACTTGACGTTTGCGTCACCCTTTTTAATTTGTTATGTTTTCAATTGCCAAAGTCTTTAGCTATGATTAGCTTTAGCACTTTCGCACTCAACCACTAATTCTCACGCCTACTCCCTTGGGACTCGACCCCAATTCTTGGTTCGGTTACTAAACTATTGTACGATCGTAAACACTTGCATCGGAAGTTGTGTCTTAATTATGCAAACATCACTTCACCACCTTCAAATCATCCATAGTAGATATGCATCTTCTCCCATAGAGATCTTTGTAAGGAGCCATCTGGATGCTAGAATGGTAACTATTGTTGTAAGCAACACAATGAGAGGTAGTTGATCATCCCAACTATCTTTGAAATCAATCACACAATCCACCTTGATACCTCAAAACACTATCTCCCCCTTGTTCAAAAGCCATCACTTTTTGCTTATGAACACTTTACGTTAATTTAAGCAATACAAGATCTTGGTCTTGCTTCTCTTTTACTCTGACACTAATGATGATTCAGCCCCATTCCTCACCACTACTCCTCCTTCTGTGGAATCCATTAGTCGAACTCCTAGTCGAGCAAGTCTACGCACCTCTTTTGCTAAATCTTTTTAATGTTCCTCAAAATGGGCGGTACTACCCATAGATAATCTACTCAAGGCATTAACAATAACATTAGCCTTACTTGGGTGATAAAGAATACTCATGTCGTAATCTTCAAGTAACTCTAACCACCTTCTCTATCTGAGATTAAACTCTTTCTAACTAAACACATACTGAAGACTCTTGTGATCGGTGAACACATCCACATGAACACCATAAATATAATGATGCCATACTTTAAAAGCAAATACTACGGCAGCCAATTCTAGATCATGGGTTAGGTAATTCATCTCATGAACCTTCAACTGTCCGGAGGCATAAGCTATGACTTTGCCATTATGCATTAGTACACAACCCAAACCAACTCTAGACGCATCACAATAAACAACAAAGCCTTGTGTGCCTTTTGGTATGGTCAATACTGGGGCAGTAGTCAACCTCTTTTTCAATTCCTGAAAGCTGTAGTCCATTGGAACTTCATTGTTTTCTGAGTCAACTTGGTCAAAGGAGATGAAATAGATAAAAATCCCTCGGCAAACCTTCTATAATATCCAGCCAACCCCAATAAACTCCTAATATCAGTTAGAGATGTGGGTCTACAAAAATTCTGCACTGCCTCAATTTTCTGAGTATCAACTTTAATCCCCTCTCCAAACACAATGTGGCCTAAGAATGCCACAGACTCAAGCCAAAACTCACACTTAGAGAACTTGGCATATAACTCTTTATCTTTTAAAGTCTGGAGAACTATTCTGAGATGGCTAGTATGATCGTCCTAATTCCTCGAATAGATTAGTATGTCATCAATGAAGATGATAACAAATATATCTAAATAAAGCTTGAAAACTTCTATTCATGAGGTTTTCATTCAATTCCTCATGGGTTCTATTTGTATGGATTTAATTTCTTGATTGTGCTGTTAATTTGATGATTTAGACTTAATTACATGCCTATCAACTAATACCATGTGAACCCATGCATTTATTATGAATTTTAACTACGAACCCTAATTTATATGAATTTATGAAGAAACTTATATCTATGAATATGTTTTTTATGAAATTATGCATGTTTTTATGAAAGCAATGTTTATGACTCAACTAAGCTTATAGATAAAGGTATCTATATGTTTTATGAAGCTTGTCCACATGACATGAATGACATCTAGAATTGTCCTCAATACTTTTGGGTTATTTTCCTAAATTAGGTTTTGATTAGTAAGGTATCTAAATATGTCATCAATGATTATAGATCATGTTTTTAAAACTACTTCAATTAGAAGTAGGGCATTTCTAGTATGAAGTTAATGACTATGCCTTATAAAGCTATTATGAAAAGATCATGAATGGTGAAATGTTTTCTCACACATGGTCAAGAAGCTACTCTGTGGTGTTTGTAGCTTGGATTAACATCTTAATTGTATTTTTCCATGGATGATAATATGAATATGATTAAAGAATATTCCATGTTATTTTTACTTAGCACCGAGTGTCTTTGAGGTGGAGGCTCAATTAGGTTAGTCTCTAGTAGCAACCTCTAGTCCTAAACTACGTGCCCTGTTGGAGTTGTCTTAAATGACATATCTAGTGGATCCACATATAACATATGATATGATGTGTACAGGTTCTACCTTGAATGGTAAACTTCCCAAAAAATGAACTAAGTTAATTACTAATGTTTTATGAAGCTTCCTTTATAATTTAAAGATACATTGACCATGTTCATAATTTATGAATCTTTCTAAATGATTTTACTATGTTTTAACTTGGTCATGCATTTCATGTTTTTGATTTTGTCCTCTTATGACCACGTCCCATGTTTTATATCATTCCCCTCATACTTGGTACATTCCATGTACTAATGCATACTTATGCCTACATTGTTTTACTAATTTAGGGCTTGCCGATTCTTCTACCTCCGTTTGTGGCTAGTTCATTGCATTAGACATTTGAAGACTTGGTGATCCCTCATACTTCGAGGACGATGTCACTTTTATAGCTTTATGTCATTTTCATTTTTTTATACTTTGTATGTGATGTATGTGTTACGTCCCAATCACTTTTCTTATGATGTATTATATGGCTTATTGAGACAAAATGTTACACTTCCGCTTTGCTTCAAAAACTCTTTTGAAATAAGAAATGCCATCTTCTGAACTCTTTAAATTATATTATCTTGTATGATGTATGCTAAGTGTCTTGTGTAGGACCTCTTGGGGTTCTATACGCCATGTTACGCCTAGGCTATACTTTGGGTCGTGACATGTATCGTTGTAAGTATTGTGATGGACCCCCACATTAATATCGAGTGTCCTATATGTGATATATGTGGTGGTTGATATGGTCATTGAAATGGTTGTTCTAACTCTTAGTCCCCTCCCCTGAACTCCTATTACGATCTTCTATTATTTATGATGTTGACATGGATGATGAACTGGAGAATGCGCAATAAGAGGCTCACAATATGAATTTATTTAAGCAACGTATGCACATGCTGGACAAAATTAATTTGAAAATTATGAAACTAGAATTATAATGCATGGAACAACAATAAAAAAAATAATGGAACTGTAGGCTAAGGTTGATGCTTATCAATTGCCAGATACATGCCTAGCTTATACTCAATTAGAGGAAGACATTGAATCTCAATCTATCTATCTATATATATCTATAACTATATCTATATTACCTTAAAAACATGAACTCCTAACTTGAATGTTAAATTACTAAAAACTCGCCAACTTAGGTTGTGACTTTTTCAATGAGTTGTCACTTTTCTTATAAGTTGTGGCTTTTTTCAAAGAGCTGTGATTTTTCGTTGAGTTGTGACTTTTTCAATAAGTTTGACTCTTCCAAAGAGTTGTGACTTCTAGATAACATATGAATTTTCAGATACGACAAAAAACACTTGCTCATACTACCCTTTGTTGACTATAAATAGAGGGGTTTCCTCCCATTTTTAAACCACAATTGTTTTTAATATTCTATTCTTCTTCTTGCATTTTTTTTGTGTGATTTATTGTTGTTGAGTGAGTTCAAAGCTTAGAGATATATGAGTTACTGATGTTTGTGTAATCAAGAAAACATTTCCAATCCAAGTGTCTATGATCGTACAATAGTAAAGAAACCCAACCAAGGGTTGGGGTTGAGTCCCAAGGGAGTGGGATTGAGAATTAATAGAAAAATAAAATTAAGTTCTAATTAGTCGTAGAAAAAAATATTATCGATTAAACATATTATAAATCAGAGAGGTGACGCAAGTGTCAATTATCAATGGGGGTTTGTCACAAGTAAGCAAAAACAACTTCATGAGGATTATGGGTAATGGATAAAGAAAGGTCATTGTTTTCATCAAGTTTCTTTCAAAGAAAGGTAACGCTCACGGGGTGTTCAAAAGAGGTTCACGCACACTTACAAGGTAGGCCACAAAAGAGGTATATGTCAAATTGGCTCACACTTTTACAAGTTGCCTAACATCATATCAAGATATAGCATCACTTAGTCGACCGGACCAACAGGGCAAATTCTAGGATCATCATGCATAACGCACGGGTAAGCTCATCACACTAGGCATTGACACTATAAGTCAAACAAGACTCCACACTTTTGCTAGTGTGCAATGATCATCACAAGAAACTCAATTTGATACTAGGCTGGTGATAACGAGATGCAAAGAGTTCACATGTTGTCTATCCAACTTCATTTGGCCTCATCGTAGCCGTGCATTCATGTTTGTTTGATTGAGAGCACTATTCAAGTCATCGGTATCCGAGACTCAAATTTTTCAAAAGAATAGCCACATTCAACGCATGAGAGGTCGCAAAAATTTTTGGACGGGTCCAAAATCATTTTGCAATTTAAAATAAAAGGAGCAACAAGCTCAAACATCCACAGAAAGCAGTTTAAACATGATTATAGCTTAAAACCCACATAAATAAACAAAACATAATTCACGAATGGCACACAAAGATGGGCCGCACCCCACCACAAATAAAAGTAATTTGTCCTCAAATGCAATTAACAGAGAATCCAAAATGTAAAATAAATACATAGAGGGAGGTAAAGAGGAATCCTATTTATTAAGTCTCTCCATCTGTCGGGACATCAGTGCTCGATGTGTCACCTTGGAATTTGATAATGGGTTGGGCATTTAAGCATCAACTTTTTGAACAGTAACCAAGTTTCGTGCAGAGGTTTTCCTTCTAGACGCTTAAAGCTTTGGATACTATCCTGAAGGGTCATCATCTTCCAGGGAGGGAAAACTCGCACTTGAAATGCAGTTACCAATACCTCCCAGGAAGTGATGGATTCACGTAGCAACTCGGCCAGCCATTTGCATGCATCTCCCATCAACGAGAAAGGGAATAATCTTAACCGGACTGACTCTTGAGATATGTTTTTGAACGAGAACAGTCCGCAAACATCCACAAAATTCTGAAGATGCTCATGAGCCAACCCGCTGAAAAGTCCATTTAGTTGTAAAAGTTGCAACATAGTACTCGTTATGTGGAACACTACATTTCCCTCAGTTGGAGGTAACTAGATAGCTTCAATTCCACCCATTAGATGGGGACCAATGATGTTGGGCTCTTGGACATTGTTGAGATTTTCGATATCGTCTTGGTGGACAACCTGGCTACCGTTTCTACTGTTAACACTCATGCTTTCTGAAATATTCACACAAGTAAACAAAACTAAGGATTAAGTGAGTAAACTACAACTAAGAAGAACAAAAATTCTACTAATCTAAGAATTCTCAAATAACACCACTCCCCGACAGTGGCACCATTTGATGTTTGCGTAATCAAGACACAACCTCCAATGAAAGTGTCTACGATCATACAATAGTAAACTAGCCCAACCAAGGGTTGGGGTCAAGTCCCAAGGGAGTAGGATTGAGAATTAATAGAAAAATAAAATTAAGTTCTAATTAGTCATAGCTAAAAGTATTATCGATTAGAAACATTATAAATCAGAGGGGTGACGCAAGCGTCAATTATCAATGGGGGTTTGTCACAAGTAGGCAAAAACAACAAAAATACAAAAAGTACTAATCAAGGAGACGAGATTCTTGGGATGTGATAGGAATACAGGATAAACTAAACTATTGGGCACATGATTTTGATAGTAAATCCGTTGAATATTTGTGACTAGGCTAGACTATAGTAGGGGTAAATTCTCTCTCGAGCAACGTACCCCAAATCAAATGGGTTCCTCTCGGAAACCCACTTGTCGCATGAAGAAAAGCCTCTGCCTTAGCCCATTCACTCTCTGGAGCTGAGTGTGTGGGAGAAGGACTAGGGTTCACTCTCTCGAGCTGAACTTCATGCCGACCCAATCCCACCGGCCATCAATTTAGTAGTCTTAGTTTTACGACCTTTCTCTCGAGCAAGCCAAAAACACAAAGGTGAAATCCTATTTGCAACTACAACTTCATTAAGTTCCACCACAACTAGTAAACGAAATCATATTTACTGAACAAATAAACCATCAACAAGCAAGACCCAACAGATAATCTAACCCATAGTCACAAAATGACACCCCAAGAATTGGGGTTTTAGCTAGACATGTAAAAGAGAAAGAATTTTATACCAAAATGAGTTTGCATTCAAATGGGTATGAATATTTAAGTCTCAAACCAAGCAAAGAATGAAGAATCTACAAGACCCAAGTCCAAATTCTTGGAGTTGAAACCCTTTGGATCTTCAAGTTCTTCAAAATCTTCTCCTAACATAGAACTCAAAAGTCTATGTTAAAAGTTCTATATTAAAAATATGATAATAAGCTACAACTCTCAATGAGTATTTATAGTTTTTAAAGATTTTTGTTGCAGCGGATCAGTCAACGACATTAGTCGGAATCGCTGATCAACTTGGTGATTTGCCCTTCGGTGTAGTTCACGCCATCTTGCGTTAGCCTTCAACATCATCGTGTTTTGGATCATTGGGTGACATAGTACAGCTTCGTGGAACTGCTCGGTGATACATCGACTACTCCTTTTCACTGCCGATTTGATCCGTTCTTTCAGCGCTTAGCACACTGAAACAAAAGGCGAGGATAAGACCTTTTTGCGATTCGCCGAATGGGTTCGGCGATTCTCAGATCTTCATTTGTTCATTCTTTCAGTTGCCTTTGTTCCTTTTTTGCTAAGTAGTGTCCATGCTTTTCGTCAAATTTCAAATACCTGAAACTTAAGGGTTTTCATCAACTATTGAGATAAAATATGCATTTGAGAACACTAATTCTATCAAAATATAGCCCTAAATGAGTCCAATTTGTACACTCATCGGGTACCACTATTCTGATGAAGTAAATCGTTCTATCCTAGGGGTGGTATATTCCATAACCTCGAGTACTTGAGGAAAATACATTTGATGATAAAATAATTATTTTTTAGCTCAATATATACATTAGTATGTAATGTTCAAATATACGAAGTTAATATGATATAGTCTAAATTCATTTGTTTTTGTTAACAATTTCTCTTGTGATGTAGACATATGCTTTTGAATATCTTTCTCCAAAATTTAGAGAATTGTCATGATTTGTTTTTTTTATGCTCAAGACAAAATAATGACTTTATTTAACAATGCTACTTATGTGATTTACATTGTTGGGAAGTTTACTTCAAATAGTTATTACTATATATATAAACATTGCCCCTTTGTTATACTTATTTATTATTTCTTAATATTTTAGTATTTAAATGAAGAAAAGTCTGTATGGCTTGTAATAACGCATATTGAAGTTTGTATTAGTTTTGTTTATAAATATTATTTAATAACTAATTTTTGTTAGGCAAATATTTTCATTAATGCAAATATGTATTAATATTTGGGTAGATATTTATATTTATATTAAAGTATTGTATATGTCACAAATGTATTATCTAGTTAATAAGATCTTCTAACTTCAAAGTATATTATTTTAAAATGTTCCGAGTTATTTTTTTTTAAAAAAAACTCACGTGAAAATATGTGAATATATATGAATCACTTAAAATTTATCATTTAAAAATTTATATTCAGTAATATGGAATAAACATTTACATTTAAGCTTATTATTCAAATCTTCGCTTAAATAAGCAATACTGTTTATTATAACATATATTTTCTGAATTGGTAATCACGTGCAACACACGTGACAAAAAACTAGTTACCTTAAAAGCATGAACTCCTAACTTGAATGTTAAATTACTATAATATCCCTAACTTAGGTTGTGACTTTTTCGATGAGTTGTGACTTTTTTTTATAAGTTGTGACTTTTTTCAAAGGGTTGTGATTTTTCGATGAGTTGTGACTTTTTCAATAAGTTGTGACTTTTCAAAGGGTTGTGACTTCTCGGAAAGGTCATGACTTTTCAAATAAGACACAAAAAAATACTTGTTCATACTACCCTTTGTTGACTATAAATAGAGTGACTTCCTCTCATTTCTGAACCACTATTGTTTTAATCTTGTACTCTTCTTCTTCTTGCATTTAAATTTTTTTATGTGATTTATTATGGTTGAGTGAGTTCGAAGTTTATCGGAATAAGAGGTACCACTATTCTAATGAAGTAAATCATTCTATCCTAAGAGGGTATATTCCATAACCTCAAGTACTTGAGAAAAATAATTTTGAGGATATAATAATTTTGTTTTCTTAATATATAAATTAGTATGTAATGTTGTTGTCTATGAAGTTAACATGATGTAGTCTAAATTCATTTGTTTTTGTTAACAATTCTCTTGTGATGTAGATATATGATTTTGAATATCTTTTTCCAAAATTTATATGTGATTTAGATTGTCAGGAAGTTTGCTTCAAAATAGTAATTACTATATGAACATTGCCCTTTTGTTTTACTTACTTACTATTTCTTAATATTTCAGTATTTTACACGTAGAAAAGTTCATATTACTTGTAATAATGCCATCTGAAGTTTGTATCAGTTTATTTTTTATTATTTATTTAATAGCTAATTTTTATGAGATAAATATTTTCATTAATGAAAATATATATTTATATTTGGGTAGGTATTTTTATTTAAATTAAAGTATTATATATGTTACTAATGTATTATCAAGTTAACAAGATCTTCTAACCTCAAAATATATTATTTTAAAATATTCCGAGTTCTTTTTCTTTTAAGAAAAAACTCATAAAAAATTTTAAAATTTGTGAATACATATGAATCTTTTACAAAATAAATTTTATATTTAGTTATATGGAATAAACATTTACATTTTCTCCCTACACCAAATTAAAATCTAATAACTACAAAAAATAGTAACATTAATTAAAAGTCCTAATTATTTATGCCAATATAAGATTTATTAGAAATTCAGCTATTGCACATTAATTGTTTAGTTATAACATTATAAATTCTCTTAGTTATTACTAATTATTGCTAACGTTATTCACACTCTTTTACATTCTTAGTTACAATATTATGAATTCCATAGTTATTACATTAATTATTTCTATCTTTCATCTTTCCTTGTATTAACTTTTAACCAATAATTTTTCATATTATTATACCACTCCTATATATGTGAATAAATTGAAAATCATTTACAAGTATATGAACTATATCTTTGTTGGGTGTAAGATGAACATGTGATTTTATATATATATATATAGAGAGAGAGAGAGAGTGAGAGAGAGATTTCAAAAATACAATATATTCTTTAATTGTAATTTTTAATTTTTCCGGTAAAAATAAAAAAAGAAACCTTTCTCAGTTAACATAGTTCTTCTCTTCACATGTTCATATGGCATCTAAATTGTTTAATGTGGAATACACATGCAATGCATATCTGGTTAGATGACAAGAAAATACCCAACAAATATCGTCTATAAGGTAATATTAGTGAGATACAAAAAATTACATGATTGAACCTCATCAAATTGAAACAAATATATACATTATTGTATTTAACTAATAAATTATTTCATTGACAATCTTCCTAGGTTCGTGTGAATAAGAGATATAAATGACGATCCACATTGAACATTCACATAAGAATCTGCAATATTATTTTGTGCTAAACTTATTATTCAGATCTTCGCTTAAATAAGCCATACTATTTAATATAACATATATTTTATGAATTGGTAATCACGTTCAATGCATGTGTCAAAAAACTAGTACAGAGAAAGTTGGGAAGAAGAAAAGATAGTGAGACAATCTTGGCTACATGAACAAGATCAACTTATAAAGTTTCAAGAGTCTATCTGTGATGGTCTAACATATATGACAACCCAACTAATTAGAGGAAAGATTTAGCTCACACAAGACATAGATTATTTGGCTCAAATATTCATGACTTGGAGGCTCACTTGAATAAAAAGGTTGAGGTGTGTGATGCCCAACCAACAAATGTCGTAGATGATGATCAACTAGTGGATCAAAAAGAGGGATTGCAACAATTCAATTACACCTTATTCCTTAGAGTCGATGTTGAGAAGGAGTACAAATGTGAGAATGTTGTAAATAATGTTGCTTTGGAGTTGAGGCATCTCGGATTTCATTCTAAACATTTTCAACATTATGCTTGGACGATGACATAAAATTTGAGTCATATAAACTAATGGAGGAGTGTATAGATGAGGAACAAGTCCCCTACATCCTAACTTTGTCCTGTCCATGTAGACAAAGCAACATTACTCACATAAGGGCCAAGAATTGCAAGATGCGGCATCTATTACTTGGTTCCTTTATCTTTATACCACCTCCCCTTGAGAGGAAGAGAAAAGCTTATGCAAAGTTATGGGTGAAATTCATATGTTCAAATTATAAAGAAGAGTGGTGAACTTACTTGTGTTATGCCACGACATTAAATAGGTGCTTATTAGGAGGTAACCCAAGTTCTAGTGTAACTTCTTATTTATTATTTTTAAAGTTAGTGTCACTTTTTTGTGTTGCATTTACAGATTAGGGGAAGTCTAAGTACCCAAAAATTTGAAGCAAAGGAGCTCGTTTAGGCTTAAGTGTGGGGTGCGTATTACCCTTGATGAAAATTTAGAGATCATTCTACTAGATAGGCCTAAAGGCCTCAGGGAGTCTTCACACCCTTGTTTTAAATTTTAATTGATTTTTTGGGGATATAGAATTGTTTTTTTAATTATGGGTTGGAGGAATGAATTCCTAGTTTTTATTATTTTATTGAGTCTTTTTTTTAGATGGGCTCCTCGACTTTTGTTTTTGATTCTTTTCCCGAGGATAGTTCTTTTGAACCCAGACTCTTTTTTTTTATGGATTTAATTTTTTTTATAGAAAAGAAAAAACTCTTTTGAGTTTTATGATACTTGTTATTTAGGCCTAATTTTGGGTAGTAATTTCTTCTGAATGCTTGATTGCTAATGAAATTACACACTTTTTGACACCGAAACTCATGGTTGTGACTTAGTATATAGCTTATTTTATTTTGTAGTTTGTTATGACCCTATCTTTCTTTGAGGTGGAATTGATCCATCTTGATTGATACTTGTGTCATGTGTGGTGAGAATTTGCCTATTCCATATTTGCATCTTAGTATAGAACTGGCCCTGCATGTTATTGAAATAAAATAAAAAAAAGTGTTTCTTTATGTAGGAGAACATAGTAGGCTTTCATTTATTTGTCTTGTGAATTTAGCCTTTTCAGATAATATATCACTAGTTAGCTCTTCTGTGCATGTAATCTTTTATTGATAGCGATATTTTTCTCTTAACTATTATGTTGAATCCTTAGTTTTTGCACCTTGCTTCTTTGAGTACTGTAGCATAGACCGATTATAATTGGTAAATCTGATAAGAAAGGAATGGTTTAGTGAAAAAGGTAATCAATGATAGCTCCAAAGAGATAAAAAAAAACCCTCTTTGAAATAATGTGAAATGAAAAAAATAAAAAAAGTGAAACGTTCTTGATGAGATGAAATTACTTCTGAAATAATTGTTGAAGAGAGGGTTGAAAAAAAGAAGAAGAAAATAATGGATGATGAAGTCTAAAAATGCAAAGTTCTTAGCGAAGTGTGAGTCACTATTATATAGTTTTCCTACCCATCCCCTATCCTATATTACAACTCGTTAATGTCCTATTTGATTCTATTCGAGCATGCTTAACTAGTGGAGATGTACATAATGGGCAATCCTATGATTCTTTGTGTATACATGTGCATTTTATTTGCGAGTCTGGGAGTTATTCTTTGATGCTTAGTTCTTAATTTATATTCAATCTTTTGAATTGAGTGTGTGGACTATTTATTCTTGTGAGGGCACTTGTTTCACGATAGATAGGTGATGTTATTAACTTTCTTTGACAAGAGTAGGTGAGCAATCTTAAATTTTGATGAGTTTGGAGTCTTTCCTTGAGGTTAGGAGGTTAGAAGTTTGTTGCTTATATTTAGATATTGCATAATGATCGAGAAGTGTATTTGATGTTGTGAAATTTTTATATGACCTTATTGTTTGTATCAACCAAGTGATAGCATCCCTAGTTTGATTTTTTTGAGATGAGCTTTAATGCTTGCTCGGCGACGAGCAAAAGTTAAGAATAATGTGTTAATGTAAGGACAAAAATATATATTATTAATCACTATTGGTCTCACATTTAGTATTTTTATTTGTATTTTTGAGCATGAATTTTATGGATTGTGCTTAATAGTATATTTTATTTGTAGGATTAAATTGAGGTGAAGATGAAAAAGTTTGGAGCTATGATGAATTAAATATGGAAGTTTATAGAAGGAAATCATAATATATAAGTTAAAATAGCAATTTCAATTGCAAATATGCCACGTGAAGCCATCAAAGGCACCAACAACAAATTGTGAAGGCGGTGAAATTTTCCAGAGAATACGCGTACAATGCGGAACCTATTTCTTTTGGTTTCTGGTTTCCAATTTGTTTTGGACTTAATTTTTTTATTTAGGGTTTTCTAGATCTACAGATATTCCATAAGAATAATTATTGGAAGATCATCATATTTTGTAGTAGAGAGTCATCATACTTTTTAGGATTCTTTTCTACTTTTTATTTTTTAGACATTAGTAGCTAAAAACTCTTTTTCTAGGGTTGCAGTTACGAATGATTGTTGAACATTGATTTCGTTTAAATGAATTTGATTATCATATAAATTATTCTTATATTCTTGTTTTAGTATTTCATGTTTGATCACCATTGAGATAAATTTATTGTCTATTTTTGAACTCAAGAGATGAATAGGTATATAGACTAGAGAATATAAGGAGCAAGATCTTTCTTTCATACTACTTGTTTAAATTAGTAATCATGATTGACACCTGGGCGAACATCGCGCTTGTTTATGAAACAAGATGAAATATACATGATCTCTAGTTAAGTCTGTGTATCCCTGCTCAACGATGTAGTTAGGCAATCAACTGGGGTGGGTGGCTAGAGGTCGAGAGATCTTGATCATTATATCAACCTTGTAAATTAGTAATTTAATACCCTAATGAAATCCATGTAAGAGATACGATATATAAATTCTTAGTATGTTGCAGCCTTGGAATTTCCCCAATCTTGCAAGTTAATCTTATTATTTAATTCTTGCATTCTTTT
Organism: Solanum okadae; assembly: GCA_036553675.1. NCBI lineage: Eukaryota > Viridiplantae > Streptophyta > Magnoliopsida > Solanales > Solanaceae > Solanum > Solanum okadae. Next base: position 29,467,068 of record CM071689.1, read on the forward strand.
TTTTACAAATCAAAATCAAAATCATTTGGCATAACTGAATAAACAATTATATTAGCATAATGTAGTAAAATAGTTAACCAACATGTCATTTGGGTTCGATAATCTAGCTCTTTTAGAGCCACTAATTTACTTGTGTGACCACGTTCTTTTGCGTGTACATTTGGAAGCAACTGTTACCAAGGTCAGATATATGTTCTGATTTATGATGAGTTGAGGTAATAGATTTTATCACAAACTCACGAGTGTCGATATTTTATTTACTAGACAGCCAGTAAGTTGTATCGTGTTATGTAGTAGGTCAATTGATGGAATGAGATGAAGAAGGATATTGAGAATTTATGGCTAAACGTCCAAATTGTCAATAAGTGAAAGTTGAGCATCAAAAACTAGGAGGTTTGGCTCAATACATTAACATTGCTACTTTGCTATAAGAAGATTTGAATATGTACTTCGTTACAGGTTTAACTCGTACTTGCCGACAATATGATTCTATATGGAATGTTATAGACCAATGACTAAGTCAACACATTTTCTTCCTATGAAGACCTCATTTTTCAGCTGTGGACTATGCCAGACTCTATATTTGAGAGATGGTAAATGTCACGATCTAGACCATCATAAGTGGGACCCACTGATAAGTCCACCAATTGGACTCATTTAGGGCTTTATTTTGATAGAAATAGTGTCCTCGAATTATTATTTTGTCTCAATATTTGATGAAAACTCTTAAGCTTCAGGTATTTGAAGTTTTAGTGGAAGCATAGACAATTGGGCGCAAAAAGGAACAGTAAGGCTGAAAACAACGAGGAACCTGAAGCCTGAGCATCGCCAAGCACCTTTGGCGATTTGCCGAAGGACAGACTCTACCATTTGTTCCATAATGTGAAGCCCTGAAAGAAGAGGATCAAAAAGGCGATGAAAGGAGCAGTCGGCGCTTCGCCGAATAGTTCCGCGAAGAAGTACTATGCCGCCCAATGGTCCAGAACATGAAGGCAAGCACTAAACAGCGATGAGACAAAAGAAGGGCGAGTCGCCGAGTCATTCGGTGGACTCGACTAACCTCGCCGAACTATCCACCTGCACTAAATTGTAATGGCTATAAATACTAAAATCTTTATTAATTTTAAGAGTTCGAAACCATTATTATGATTTTCATAATAGAATAGTACTTTTTAGATATTTTCTCTCAAGTTTGGAGAGGGTTCTGTGGGAGACTTGAAGAGAGAATGATTTCATCTTCCCCAATTTGGAAGTGGGTCTTCTTCATTCTTCTTCCTTTGCTTAAATCAAGGTTTAATTTCTTATACCCATTTGATTTTAGTATCATTTTAGGTGTATTTTTTTATTTCTTCATGTGTGGCTAAAAACCCCTATTCTTGGGGTGTGATTTAGCAAATATGTGTTGATATTGTTGTTGGGTCTTGCTTGCTGATAGGTTAGCTGTATTTTAATGGTGATTTCACCTAGTGGTTATGGTTTAATTTAATGGGTTTGTAGTTGCAAATACAAAACCACCCATGTGTTTTCGGCTTGCCCGAGAGGGAGGTCGCGAAACCAAGACCACTAGACTGATGGCCTAAGGAGTGGGTCGACATGGGGTTCATCCTGAGAGGGTGAGCCCTAGTCCCATATCCTAACACTCAACTCGAGAGAGTGAGTGGGTTAAGGTGTAGGCTGGTCTTCATGCGGCAAATGGGTGTCCGATAGGAACCCATTTGAAACGGGGTAAGTTGCCCGAGAGGGAACTTATTTCCATCTAAAGCTTAGCCTAGTCACTATTATCTTGTAAATTTCCTATTGAAATCATGTACCCAATGATTTATCTCAGCTTGTATTGTAGTCACACCCCAAGAACATTTCCCCATACTTGAGTCACTTGTTAATTTTTGGACGTTTTTACTAGTTGTGACAAAACCCCCAATTGATATTTGACACTTTTGTGTCACCCCCTTTAATTTACAATGTTTTATTCATAAATATCTTTAGCTACGACTAATTTGAGCTAAATTTTATTTTTCTATCAATTCTCAAAACCACTCCCTTGGGACACGACCCAAACCTTTAGTTGGGTTACTATACTATGGACGATCGTAGACACTCGAACCGTAGGTTAGTGTCGTTGGTCACGATAAGCATCAAAATTGCATCACTGTCGGGGAATGGTGTTACTTGAGAATTTGTAGTTAAGTAGAATTTTTTATTTTTCTTAGTTTTAGATTTACTAATCTTAGTTGTAGTTTTGTTTTGCTTTTGTTAAGACCAACTCAGAGAAACAAAAATGCATAAGAGCTATGGATATCACACAGATCACCCTCTTTTGAAGCTATTAAACCTCAGGGATAACCTACTGACATTCAAACAGGTAGGGGAGGAGACAATTCCAGAATTGTGGCGGAGATTCAAAGAAATTTTGCAGACATGCCCATTTCATGGAATGACTAATAAGACACTATTGGATTGCTTCTATCGGTGTCTCGAACCCAAAAATAGAAGCATAGTTGATCACCTTTTTTAAGACGGAATGGAAAACCAACCTTATGAAGTCGTTGCAACACTAGTGGATAAAATGGTTGAAACCAACAAAGAAGCCCAAAACAAATATATATGGGATAAACTGGTGGCGCAAGTAGATGTTCTATCCAATTGGGTGACGGGATTGGAAGAGCAAGCCAGGGAGAAGGAAAAGAACTTCTCCCTTCAAGGATGCAAATAGGGAAAGAGGCATGAGGGTGTGCAAAGCAGCGATACCTCCTCACTTATCCAACAAACACTTGATGAGCATGACAAGAAACTGAATGACATGAAGGGCAACATTTTATATGCTAAACGAAGTAACTACTTCGAACTCCATGACCATTCAGCTGCAAGATGCTCAACCCACCCATTTGATGACGGGTCACTATCCTCCGTTCGCCAAAGATTCACCTATTACACCATGGATGATTCTGAGGATGAAGAGTAGTCTTTGGCTTGCGTCGTGCCGCGATGTTAACTCAGGTGTTGTTTGGGAGGCAACCCAAAACCCCATATTATCTTATATGTGCGTACTAGTTAAATAATAGTGTCTTATCTTGCAGATTGAAGTGTGGTAGGTGCCAAAGAGGTGCAGAATGACGAGCAGCAAACCCAGTCGGCGAGTCGCTGAAGACACCGATGATCAATGTTATTTCGCCATTTGACTCAAGGCACCCTCTGAGCCTGGAATCTGTAAAACTCGGTGAGCTCAAGAAGGTTTTGGTGATTCACCCATATTATTGGCGACCTTGAGGGTCATCGTCGTTTGACCATCCACAGCTGCTGAGAAGTTTTGTATTGTTAGGCGAAGCACCGAATAGTCAAAGCCATGTCAACGAACAGGAACAAAATGGATAAGCTGCAGGCCAACACACAAAATGGTAGCTGATTAGTCAATCAAGAGTGTGTGTTTGAGGTTGGCGCAATGGAATGCTAAGAGAAGTTGTATTGAGCTTGATGAATCACACGGTAATGCACCAAACGTCCCCAACATACCTTCTACTTTACGATACGTCTGTTGAAGAAGTTCAACTCGAAACAGTTGCCTAACAAGGATTATTCTCTAGCCCTATCTCTGACTTTACTTAATTTGACCTCTGGATTATTGTTATATATTTGAGGACGAATGCTTTTATTTGTGGTAGGCTGAGGCCCACCTGTGTGTGGTACTTTTTGCTCGTGTTTTGTATAGATTTGGGTTGTTCTATTTAAAACTGTCAACACTGCCTTTCTGTGGATGTTTGAGCTCATGGCTCCCTTTTGTTTTTAATTGGAAATGATTTTAACCCTTTTGTTTTTAATTGCAAATGACCTTTGAGACCCTTTCAAAAAATTTAAGCCACCCCTCGTGAGTTGAATGTAGCTGTTCTTTTACAAAAAATTGAGTCTCGGTTTCGATCAATACCAATGACTTGAATAGTCCTCTCAATTGAACGAACATGAATGTACGGCTACAATGAGGCCAAATGAAGTTGCATAGACAATATGTGAACTCTTTGCATCTCATTGTGCTTAGCCATTTACCGAATTGATTCACCTGTAATGACCGTTGCACGCTAGCGAAAGTGTGTAGTCTTGTTTGACTTAAGTGTTGATGCCTTGTGTAATTAGCTTGCTTTGAAACTTGCATGTATAAACCTAGAATTTGCCCTGTTAGTCTAATTGATTTAGAAAGGTGTCCTCTTGAAATGATCTTAGGCAACTTTAAAGAGTGTGAACCAAATTTGACATATACCTCTTTTCTGACCTACCCGTGAGCGTGTGAAACTCTTTTGAACACCCTTTGAGCCTTACCTTTCTTTGGAATAACCTTGATGAAACCTAGACCTTACTTGACCCACTACCTACAATCCTCTTGAGTTGTGGTTTAGCAAATAGCCAACTTAGGCCAAAAGCCTAAGTTAGAGGTGTGGTGAAAAGGAAAAGGAGAAGTCAAGAAGTGCAAGAAGAGTCCCCATTAACCCATGGTGTTGCAAAATAATGCAAACCCTTCAATCAAAAAAATAAAATAAAATATATATATATATATATGTGTGTGTGTGTGTGTGTGTGGAATAAAGTACGAAGGAAATCGAGTTTCCAAGCAATCCATGAAGGTGAATAAAAAGGTGACTTAGAAGCACTAGTAAAAGAATTGATAAAGGAAAAGAAGGGAATGCCTTGAGAATACCACAATTCACGAGGAAAAAGTCACTGAGCCTAAATGACCATAGCTTTGCACTAAGTCCCATTACAAGCCTTAGAAAGACGTTTTTGATCTTTAGTAAGCCGAATCGAAAGTCGATTGGAAAATAAGGGCAAACCTATGGATGAAAACATGCATTGTGTTCCTTCTTTCTGAGTGTGAGCGTTGCATGTGATTCCTAAGCTTGAATTGTTTAACTTCTGTGTGTAAATATGGAATCATTCTTCATGTGGGGGGCATTTAGATACTTTTTGTTGAGCTTGAACTTGCACAAGTAGCAAGTATTGCGAGCATGAGAATCTTTGGTAATGGTGTGTCACAACCTGAATCTTTGAGTACACAATTGATCCTTGCATAAATAAATGGAGTCTTGTTGTTTGCATTCATGATTGAGTATTGTGTAGCACTATTTGAGACACCCTTTTTGAACGGTTGAACTTAAGTTTGCTTGAGGACAAGCAAAAGTTTAAGTTGGGGGTGTGGATGAGTCCACAAATTGGACTCATTTAGGGGTTTAGTTTGATAGAAATAGTGTCCTCGAATGCTTATTTTGTCTCAATATCTGATGAAAACTCTTATGTTTCAAGTATTTGAACTTTTAGTGGAAGCATGGACACTTAGGCACAAAAAGGAACAAGAAGGCTGAAAAGAACGAAGATGCTGAAGCCTAAGCATCGCCAAGCACCTTTGGCAATTCGCTGAAAGGACAGACTCCGCCCTTTGTTCCAGTATGTGAAGCCATAAAGGAAGAGGATAAACAAGGGGATGAAAGGAGTAGTTGGCGCTTCGCCGAATAGTTCTGCGAAGCAGTACTATACCGCCCAATGGTCCAGAATGTGAAGATGCTGAAGGCAAGCACTAAACGACGATGAGACAGAAGAAGGGCGAGTCACCGAGTCATTCGGCGAACTCGACTAACCTCGCCGAACTATCCTCCTGAACTAATTTCTGATGGCTATAAATACTAAACTCTTTATTAATTTTAAGATTTCCGAACCATTATTATAATTTTCATAATAGAATAGTACTTTTTAGATATTTTCTCTCAAGTTTGAAGAGGGTTTTGTGGGAGACTTGAAGAGAGAAGGATTTCATCTTCCCAAAGTTGGAAGTGGGTCTTCTCCATTCTTCTTCCTTTGCTTAAATCAAGGTTTAAGTTCTTATACCCATTTGATTCTAGTATCATTTTAGGTGTATTTTGTTATTTCTTGATGTGTGGCTAAAAGCCCCCATTTTTGGGGTGTGATTCAGCAAATATGTGTTGATATTGTTGTTGGGTCTTGCTTGCTAATAGATTAGATGTATTTTAATGGTGATTTCACCTAGTGGTTGTGGTTTAATTTAATGGGTTTGTAGTTTCAAATACAAAACCACCCATGTGTTTTCGGCTTGCCCGAGAGGGAGGTCGCGAAACCAAGACCACTTAACTGATGGCCTAAGGAGTGGGTCGACATGAGGTTCAACCCGAGAGGGTGGGCCCTAGTCCCATATCCTAACACTAAGCTCAAGAGAGTGAGTAGGGTACGGCATAGGCTGGTCTTCATGCGGCAAATGGGTGTTCGTGATGAACCCATTTGAAACGGGGTAAGATGCCCGAGAGGGAACTTATTTCCATCTAAAGCTTAGCCTAGTAACTATTATCTTGAAAATTTCCGATTGAAAGCATGTACCCAACGATTTATCTCAGCCTGTATTGCGGTCACACCCCAAGAACATTTCCCCATACTTGAGTTTCTTGTTAATTTCTGATTGTTTTTACTACTTGTGACAAAAACCCCCAATTGATATTTAACACTTTTGTATCACCCCCTTTAATTTACTTTGTTTTTATTCATAAATCTCTTTAGCTATGACTAATTTGAGCTAAATTTTATTTTTCTATAAATTCTCAAAACCACTCCCTTGGGACAGGACTCCAACCTTTAGTTAGGTTACTATACTCCTAAGCAACCTCAAAGCACATTTGTGCAATGCATAAAAGGCATCCCATACTACCCTTCACACTAAGCATATCCTTGAAGTCATCCTAGTCGTACTTACCCTCCTTTGGTCTCATTATTAGCTTACTTCATATAGACAAGAGAGCTATCACCTTAAGTCAATCTTATCATGGAAGGCAATTATAGCAACAACCCATTTAAACATACATGATACAAGAGAACACTTTCTTGAATAACCTTAAGTCATACTTGTGCAATGCCTGAATAACATCCCATAATACTACACATACTAAGTACCGCTTTTAAGTCCTCATTCTAATGATTCTTGGTTTGGAACCTAGTTCCTCTCTTTAGACCTTAGAACACTATGAGGTACTCCCTTAAGAAGATCTTAGTTCATTATTAGGTTGAACCCTATGAGATACTTCTTTTAACATGTCTAGGTTCATTATTAACATGGACCCTATGAGATACTACCTTAAGTATGTTTAAGTCCATTTATACTCTTAAACACTATGAGGTACTTCACTTAGCCTATCTTAGTTCCTCATTATTTCGAACCCTAGGATATACTACATTAAATACATCTTAGTTCATCATGATTGAAATCTAGGAGATACTACTTAAACCATAATCTTAGTTCACTAAGGTTGAACCCTAGGAGATGCTTCCACAAGCATAATCTTAGTTTATTAAGTTTGATCTATAGAAGATGATTCTTCAAGCACAATCTTAGACCACTAATTGTGTTGAACTCTAGGAAATGCTTTCTCAAGCATAATCTTAGTCCATTAGATTTGAATTCTAGGAAATGCTACATTAAGCATAATCTTAGTTCATTACTAATGTTGTTGTAGTTGGGATATAGACTTAACCGACATGAGAACATATGAGCTACACATGATCTCTCCCGGTGTTACCCACACCAACAAGGGTTGGTCCACTTGCCTAAGGTAGAATCGGTTTGTTAGCTTAGTTGGATCCACTACCTAACCTTCTTACGGGGCACGTACTTATGGGATACGGAGATTGCTATTAGAAATCCAGAACTCCACTAGGTGAAGGCTTCCATTTCATGAGATTCACTTTGGGAAATCCGAACTCTTCTAAGTGAGATATCCCACATTGGAAGCCCATATTCAACTAGGTGGGGACCTCCATGGAAGCCCAAACTCAACTAGATGGGAACCTCCATTTCATTTCAATATCCACTCGGTGCTAGGCCTAAATCTCACAAGATAATCATTAAGTCTCTACTTCGACTCAAGTTTTATGGAAAGATGTCCTTGACAACCAATCCATGCTAATTCATTAAAATACCTCTTTTAGACCATGCATGAGCAACTATCACTATCCATCACCTAGGTATGAAGGCTCTTTAGCCTTAGGTTCCCTTAGGTGAGTCAAGCCCTTCAACCTTAGAACCATTAGTATGTGAAAACACCTTTCATGTTAAGTTCATTATGAGTTCATGAGAATAACTTTTCAATCTGCCCACAACAACAACCTAATCATTTACATTTTACTCTCAAAGTGTATTCATAACATTTACATACATTCGACAAGAACATGAATACATTCATATTATGGATCATGATAACTTTACCTTAAAAACACTAGTGATCAACACACATGACTACAAGCCTTTCTCTTAAAGCTCTACTTCTTATTACCATCATTCATACATAGATTTCAAGGTATTTCAATCACATTCTTCATTACTAGGTGATTCTAGTTAAAATTCATCATAAAGGTACAACTTCAACTTTACTAGTCAAGATCCATCATATATAGTAGAGTATAGTTCAATTCATGTCTATGTATTCCTAATCTTATAAAATTACTACACATGACATTAATTTAAGAAGATCACCTATGAACCTTCAATTTCACCTCTCATGGCATAAACCCACAAAATAGCTAATTCATTAATTAGGCTAGGGTTAACCATATAAATCACATAAATTCATCATAATATCATAATTCGATGCTAAATTATTCATAATTAGGTATTATTCACTAGATTGGAACCATACGTAAACACTACCCACAATGTAGGAAGAAACTATAGCTAGAGTTGGGTTTTGACTTCACAATTGGGGGAAAACCTAGGGGATCTATGGGTGGAATAACCCATAGATGATTAAGCTAAAATACCTTAGGAGAAGATTCTCCACGAATTTGAGTAGCAAAGGCAGCCCCTTCAACCCTAGACTTCACCTTCTTCTTCTTGTTCTTTACTTCTAGAGAGATAATTATTTAGAAAGAATTTGGGGTCTTGGTAGAATGAATTAAAGCAATTAGTTTAGGGGTCTATTAGGCTTATGTATGTGGTTTAATAACTAACTAACCAACCTCACTTAACCCCTAACTAATTACCAATTAACCCCCAATCCCCTAACTTAAAACACTTTTCTAAAAATATGCCCCAACCCACGAGACCTCTACCCACGGACTATGGGTGGGTCTACGAACCGTACTTGTCCTTCGTGGGTGGAGTACTGGAGCTAAAAGTTGCAGGAACCTACAGGCCTTGACCAACGACCCCTTCCCAAGGGGCATGGGTCCATCCACGACGCTTGGATTCCCTTCGTGGGAGGCACTGTTTTTGACAACTTTTGGGCTGTTATGGGTCCTCCTCAAGGACCCCTTGGGTGTTCGTACCTTGAAGCCCTAACCCTAAAATCCTCATTCTAAATACGGGAATCATTTTTACGATTTTAACCCTCATACCAAACTCGAAAACCCTAACACAAGGCTCTAGAACTCTATAGTTTAGTTCACTAGTTTCTGGGGTATTGCAATATCTCCCCTTTGGGATCATTTGTTCTTGAATGACAATTCTAAAAACTTGTTAAGGTCACACTCTAAACTAGCAGCCCATCATGCATGCACTACATCTAAATGCACACAACCAAGGAAGAAAACTTCAATTCCAAGCTAAACATATTAAATGCAACACAAGGGAGTAGGAACTATTTCTACCAACCCAAAATGCATGAAATTCTATATCTACTCATTTTGAAGGAGGAATTAACATCTCCTAGATAAAACATGCTCAACACACAGTCATGGAGCCTAAAATACAAATTACTTCTCAAAAAAAATTTATTTAAGGAGGAATCTTTCAACTCCAAACTAAGGCATGCTCATTAACTCATCTCATGAAGTCTATATGCAACTCTACTCAAATACACTACAACATGAGGCAAAACAATTCGTATAAGTCATTTCTTACAATACCTAAGCATTTTCATGAACATGCATATTAGGAAATCATGGCAACACATAATCACACAATAACACTACTAGATAGGCACACTATCTCCCCCTTGGGAGTAAGCCTAGACAAACTCTTCTAAACATCATTCATACTAAGGAAAATTTCAAAGTCCAACATAACAAGTCACAAAAGACTAAACAATACCGGAATCAAGTAAAGCATGAAAATATATCTATTGCCTTATTACGAGGTCACTCTTGATCACCACTAGTTTGGAGAACCTAAAACCTATTTTTTCTTGGGAGCATTGGGATCCAGACCACTAAGAAAATCTTGCTTGGCCTCTCTCCATTTAGCCCTAAGTATTGGAAAATCTCTCATCTTGTAGCCCTTATTAGCACAACCATAACACCCATCCTTTCTGGCTAGACACTCACCATAATATTTTCCTCCACACATGGAGAAAGTAGGCTTAAGCAACACAGATTCACTATTACTCCATCTTAGAGGCTTAGGGTTAGACACCCCCTCTTGGTGGGAAAGCTTTTGTTGGGTCCTACGTTGACCATATCCTTCGAATCTAGCATTGAAGAAATCCCCATCATCGGTCCTAGCTCTCTTCATCTCTCTATTCATCTTCTTAAGTTTTGACTCCTCAACATGTTGAGCATACACCATTAGACGTGAAATATCCATGTTATAATGGAGCATTGCTGCATGACATTCTTCTTCAATCGAGTCGGATACACTCATCACAAATCTACTCATCTCATCCCTCGGATTCGACACCAAAGATGGAGCATACTTGGAAAATTTGGTAAACTTTAGAGAATATTTCTGAACATTCATACATCCTTGACGAAGGTTGATAAATTCTTCCACCTTGGCTTCCCTCTTCTCTCAGGGAAAGAACCTATTAAGGAATGCTTTCTTGAACACCTCCCAAATTATGGGACCGTGCCTATTCCTCTTCCATTGAGTATACCATACTTGAGCCATGCCCTTCAATTGGTAAGAGGCTAGCTTCGCTTTCTCTACCGAAGTCACCCCCATGGCATCAACTATCCTGTAAACCTCTTCCACAAATTCTTGAAGGTCCTCTACCATTTTGGAACCAAGAAACACATGAGGTTTCAATCTCGTAAAATCCCTCTATCTAGAAGCCACGGTGTTCATATTAGGGTTCACAAGTCCTAGTATCCCTATTGACTTGGGCCATCACGGCTTGGGTCAACACTTGGAGAGCCGACCTTATTTCAACATTTGTCATAGCCCTCACATCAATAGGAACTTGAGAGGGAGCTTGTAGAGGAACTTGGAGAGGAACCTCTTATTCCACAATGTCTTCCTCATCTCTCCTAGCATTAGACCTTGTATTCCATACCCTGAAAAACCATAGGGCACAGATTAGTAGAAGGACCTACTATAGCCAAACTCTATGGCATGACTTAGAAAATGAAGAAGTGAGATTTCCTAAACATCCAATAGTCTCTTATTCATAAATGTGGCCCACTTCACATTTATGAACAAGACTCTGCTAGACGTGGTTTGAGACAATCCTAGAACCATTCTAAATCTTGTGCTCTGATTACTAAGTTTGTGACGACCCAGGGGTACACCCAAGATGTAACATGGTGTACTTGACCCCGAAGGGGTCTCATACAATCCCTTTGCATATCATGAACATAAGATAATAGAAAAGTACAAAAAATTTAAAAACTTTTATCCATACAATTGAAGTCATTTTCATAAAAGAAAGCGGAAATCTTTACTACACTTTGTCTCAAACCATCTAATACATCTTTATAATAAAACTCTTGGGACACAGCCCATCCAATAGTCTCAACATGAAATAAAAGACATAAAGGAAATAGTGAGTGTTGTCCTTGAAGCTATGAGGACTCACCAAATCTTCAACTCCTTGCAACTTCTAGAAACTTATCTCCAAGAGTAGAACTCAATTCTCTGAAACCTAAATTTGATTAGAATGTAGGCAAAGTATGCATACGAACAAATATACTAAATATGTTAGCTAGCATAATCATAAGAGCATAATACAAGGGTTAGTCAACATAATACATAATCCATAATCATATGAAAAACTTCATGAAACATAAACTATAAGCATAAGAGACAATATAATAATAAAAAGCAAAGTCTCCAACATAAGCATCATATAAGAATTATTCAGCTCTTAGTCAACTATGCCATATTAGAACCACTTTCCTGTAACCTCAAGGCATACTTGTGCAATGCATAAATAGCATCCCATAATACTATCCAAGCTAAGTATCCCTTTATGGTCATCTTAGGCATAGTTTATATATATGGTCAAGTATTTAATCTTTCCTATCATAAGGGTGCTATACTCGTAAGTAACCTCAAATCACACTTGTGCAATGCATGAAAGCCATCCCATACTACCCTTCACACTAAGCATTACCTTGAAGTCATCCTACTCGTACTTACCCTCCTTTGTTCTCATTATTAGCTTACTTCATATAGAGAAGGGAAATATCACCTTAAGTCAATATTATCATGGAAGGAAACTATAGCAACAATCCATCAAAACATATATCATACAAGAGAACACTTTCTTGAATAACCTTAAGTCATATTTGTGCAATACATGAATAGCATCCCATAATACTACACATACTAAGTACCAGTTTAAGGTCCTCATTTTAATGATTCTTGGCTTAGAACCTAGCTCATCTCTTTAAACTTAGAACACTATGAGGTACTCCCTTTAGCAAATCTTACTTCATTATTAGGTTGAACCATATGAGATACTTCTTTTAGAATTTCTAGGTTCATTATTAACATGGACCCTATGAGATACAACCTTAACATTGTTTAAGTCCATTTATACTCTTGAACACTATGAGGTACTTCACTAAGCCTATCTTAGTTCCTCACTATTTCAAACCCTAGGATATACTACATTAAGTACATCTTAGTTCATCAAGCTTGAACTCTAGGAGAAGCTACATAAAGCATAATCTTAGTTCACTAAGGTTTTACCTTAGGAGATGCTTCCACAAGCATAATATTAGTTCATTAAGTTTGATCTCTAGGAGATGCTTCTTCAAGAACAATCGTAGACCATTAATTATGTTGAACTCTAGGAGATTATTTCTCAAGCATATTCTTCGTTCATGAGATTTGAACTCTAGATGATGCTACATTAAGCATAATCTTAGTTCATTACTAATGTTGTTGTAGTTGGGATATAGCCTTAACTGACATGAGAACATATGAGCTATTACATGATCTCTCCCAGTGTTACCCATACCGTCAAAGGTTGGTCCACTTGCCTAAGGTAGAACCAGTTGGTTGGCTTAGTTGGATCCACTAGCTAACCTTCCTACGGGGCACGTAGTTATGGGATACAAAGATTGCTACAAGAAATCCAAAACTCCACTAGGTGATGGCTTCCATCTCATCAGACTCACTATGGGAAATCCGGACTCTTCTAGGTGAGAGATCCCATATTGGAATCCCAAACTCAACTAGGTGGGCACATCTATGGAAGCTCAAATTTAACTAGGTGGGAAGCTCAATCTGATTTAAATATCCACTCGGTGCTAGGCCTAAATCTAACAAGATAATCATTAAGTCTCTTCTTCGACTCAAGTTTTATGGAAAGATTTCCTTGACAACCAATCCATGCTAATTCATTAAAATATCTTTTTAGACCATGCATGACCTATGTATGAAGGATCTTTAGCCTTAGGTTCCCTTAGGTGAGATAAGTCATTCAACCTTAGAACCATTACTATGTGAAAACACCTTTCATGTTAAGTTCATTATGAGTTCATTAGAATGACCTTTCAATCAGCCTACAACAACAACCTAATCATTTACACTTTACTCTCAATGTGTATTCATAACATTTACATACATTCGACAAGAACATGAATGCATTCATAATATGGATCATGATAACTTTACCTTGAAAACACTAGTGATCAACGCACATGACTAAAAGCCTTTCTCTTAAGGCTTTACTTATTACTACCTTCATTCATACCTAGATTTCAAGGTATTTCAATCACATTCTTCATTACTAGGTGATTCTAGTTATAATTCATCATCAAGGTACAACTTCAACTTTACTAGTCAAGATCCATCATATATAGTAGAGTCTAGTTCAATTCATATCTATGTATTCCTAATCTTTAACAATTACTACACATGACATTGATTTAAGAAGATCACCTATGAACCTTCAATTTCACCTCTCATGGCATAAATCCATAAAATAGCAAATTCATCAAATAGGCTAGGGTTAACCATAGAAATCAAATAAATTAATCATAATATCATAATTCAATGCTAAATAATTCATAATTATGTATTATCCACTAGATTGGAATCATTCCTAGACACTACCCACAATGTAGGAAGAAACCCTACCTAGAGTTGGGTTTTGACTTCACAATTGGGGGAAAACCTAAGGGGTTCTATGGGTGGAAGAACCCATAGATGATTAATCTAACATACCTTGGGTGAAGATTATCCACAAATTTGTGTAGCAAAGGCAGCCCCTTCAACCCTAGACTTCACCTTCTTCTTCTTGTTCTTCACTTCTAGAGAGAGAATTATTTAGAGAGAATTTGGGGTCTTGGAAAAATGAATTAAAAGACTTAGCTTAGGGGTCTATTAGGCTTATATAGGTGGTTTAATAACTAACTAACCAACCTCCCTTAAACCCTAACTAATTAACAATTAATTTCCAATCCCCTAACTTAAAACACTTTACTAAAAATCTACCCCAACCCACGAGACCTCCACCCATGGACTGTGGGTGGGTGTACGGACCTTACTGGTCCTTCGTGGGTTGAGTGCTGGAACAAAAAGTTGCAGGAACCTACAGGCCTTCACCCACGATCCCTTCCCATGGGGCGTGGCTCCATCCACGGCTCGTGGATGACATTCGTGGGAGGCATTGTTTTGGACGGCTTTTGGGCTGTTATGGGGTCCTCCTCAAGGACCCCATCGGTGGTTCTTGGGGGGTCATACCTTGAAACCCTAACCCTAAAAACCTCATTCTAAGTGCTGGAATCATTTTTACGATTTTAGCCCTCATACCAAACTCCAAAACCCTAACACAAGGCTCTAGAACTCTCTAGTTTAGTTCACTAGTTTCCGAGGTATTACACTCATAATGTACATACTCATAATCATACAATCATGTGTTTATTCATGGAATACAATTGATGATTCATACTCATTTCATTAGGTTTGATCAACAATGCTACATTCACATAATTACATGCATTACAATGAAACAATTATCGTACATCACACAAAACATGAAATCAAACCATCACCTACCTCGAAACCAAGCTTGAATCCCCCTAAGGCACTTGAATCTTCCCTTTTCGGATTCTTTCCACTTGTTCTAGGTCTACAAACAACAATTTAATGCAAGGATCAATTAATTAAGGTCTAATTACCTAGATTATAACAAACCCAATAACCCAAGACCAAACCCATGATCCTAAGGTAGAGCTACGGCTTTTTCCCACCATTAAATTTAGTCCAAAACCCTCCCCCAATAATAATTAACCAACAATCTAAGTTCTACAGATCAAAAAATGGATTAGGGGAGTAAAATCCTTACCTTTAGTTCTAGAAGAAGTGGAAAACCTTCAAGAAATATCCCTGGGTCGTCCCTTAGATCTCTAGAATGAAACTTGCAGAAAATAAACGTTTTTGGGCTTTAATCCCGACTTAAGTCGCGGTTGGCTTGCCGTAGTGGAACCCAACCCGCCACAGCGGCCCCACCCTGGCGTCTTGCACTGAAACAGAGAGTCAGAATTAGAATTTCATACCTCCATTTCACAACACACGTTCAACCCTTGACTTTCAAAAACTACCCGGTCACGCTAAGATCAATTTCGGGAGTTCTACCCACCTGAATTTGATTCCGTAAAGTCGTACGGGTTCCTTAACGTGTTAGGTATCCACTAATGTGATCAAATTCAAAATTAGATCCCCCATGCATTACCAGATTTCACTACACCTCGCTGACTCGGATTTCTTCCAAATCTGGACTAGGCTAGTAATTTTCAAGTTACTACCAAAAAGTGTTCTGGCCCAATTTCATTCCCCGTTTACTTTTCTATAATGACAGGAATAGGTCATTACAATAGATATCAATCTGCCCATCACTTATTCCTGAGTGATAAACTAGGAAAAACTTCCTAAGGAAAGAGTATAGTAGTACCTAAATCGTCGAACAATTGGGGATACTTGTCTCGCATGTCCTTCCCGGTTTCACAAGAAGCATCCTCTACCAGATGATGCTTCCATTGAACTTTCACGGACCTAATCTACTTGGTCCTCATCTTACGGACGTCACGATCAAGAATTGCAATCGATTACTCCTCATACTGAAGGTCCTTGTCTAACAAAACTGAGTCCCATTTTATGGTGTAATCTCCATCATCATGATACTTCTTCAACATGGACACATGAAACACTAGATGAACTCCAGATAATCTAGGGGGTAAGGCAAATCTAAAAGCCACTGTCCATACACAGTCAAGAATCTCAAATGGACCAATGTATCTAGGACTAAGCTTGCCCTTCTAACCAAATCTCATTACCTCTTTCATGGGTGACATTTTAAGAAGAACTTTCTCACCAGTCTGAAATGCCATGTCTCTTACCTTATGGTCTGAATACTTTTTCTGTCTACTCTAGGATGCGAAAATCTTAGCTTTGATGCTTCTTACCTTATCATGAGCATCCTTCATCAAATCATCCCCAAAGGTCTTACATCTCCAGCCTCAAACCACCCTATGAGTGATCTACATCCCCTCCCATAAAGTGCCGCAAACGGTGCATCAATGCTGGAGTGGTAACTTTTATTATAGGAGAACTTGATACGCTCAAATTACACCTCCCTAAAGAAGCATAAGCGATCGTTATCAAGTAAACAACCCAACTTGTAGGTTGGGATCGATCCCATGAGGAAACTGGTTTAGACTTAACTTTAACTTAAACCTATATTCGTCTAGTCAAAGTACTTCTGAAAACAAGTAATAAAAGGGGGGGGGGGGGGATTTGTGAAATAAATACTAAGAATTCAGTAAGTAATCAATAAACAAAAGTCAATTTTTGTTGTTATCAAGATGAGAAAATTAACTAGGGTATACGTGTTCACCACAAGCTCATAACTCAGTAATCCTAGTAATAGCAATCCTGTCCTAGTATATTACATGCAAAGTGATAAGTTAGGTATCTATAAATCCTTGGTCCGACATCTAGAGAATTTAACCCCGCACCTTGGTCCGGCTACGTGTGTATAATTTACTAACCCTTATATTTACATCATATTAGACATCATAATCGATGTTTGGCTTAGTTATTACTTTGCACCAATCGACACTAGCCTATTAGATAGTATCACACTAAATCTATGTTGATAATTTTTTTCTTGTTGATTACCTCCTTGATCCGGCAAGTAGCAACAAGGCAAGTTCTAACACATGCACTCGTTAAAAAGAATTTTGAACGAAAGAATTATCAATGCATGAAAAACACTATTCAAGAATTGCTTATTTACTATTCATACTTTGTTAATCGCTCATAGATCCCACAACCCTAGTTGTGGAGTTTAGTTACCCATAATCATATGAACACAATTCATTGTTTTAGATGAAAGAATTATGAACTTACGCAGTTGAGAAAAATAAACCCAAAAATTCAACTCAAATTTCAAACAAAATCTTCATAACGAACCTTTGGAAATCAAGAATTGCTCGGGTAGTAAAATTAGTTCCCAAATCACAAAGTAAAAGAAAAGTAATAATCTCTAACCCCTAAAAATGAGGTTTACATGCCCTATTTATAGAAAACAAGTCCTAAATTAAAAGGGAAACAAATTATGAAAAGTGTGTTCAGGCACACATCTTCATTCCATGAGACTTACTTACGGACCGTCAATGGATCTACGGTCCGTGAGTCCCTTCCGTCAGCCAGAACATAGAAAATATTTTGGCCTCCGAATAATCAGCTTCTCTGAAACAAACGACAGACTTGCAGTACGGACCGTAGATCGATCTACGGTCCGTCAATCCCCTTCCGTACCTCCATACTTGGAATTTTTAAAAATCAGGTACTGGAACCTTCGTAGTATCAATCTACGGATGAACAGTACGGTCCGTAGATCAATCTACGGACCGTCAATGGCCACCGTGGTTCCACACTCTGTCAGATTTCCCTAATTTGCCTTTCATGCCTTGCCTGCTGATCTACGACCATCACCTACGGAGTGTCACTAGACCTACGGTCTATAGATCACCTACGTAGGTGCCCTTTCTGCAGTTATTTCAGCTGTCCCTTTATTTTCGCGCCTGAAGGTCTTTCCTACAAAACATGATAAAAACACATAAAAACCAATCCAAAAAGGCCCTAGACACACAACTTGTAAGGGAAATGTATTAGAAATACCGTAAACTCACGGTATATCAACACCCTCAACTTAAATTCGTTGTTTGTCCTCAAGCGACACACTAAAACTCTAAACGACACTTGTATAGAAGCAAGCATTTCAAACACAAGCAATGAGATGGCTTTCTACCCCACTCTCTTTCTGGGTACAAAATTTGTCCTCTTAGACTCGTTAAGCTAATTCATGCGGATCAAACCATGACAATGATTGACCAACCAACATACAACATACATTGTTTCAGTATCACTAAGGTACCAACTCTCCAACAATGTACTAAGTGCCCTTCAAAAGAAATCCCTTTATTTCGTCTTCGCACAATGACTGATGAATTTGAGTACATGGATTCATTCAACACTCACACTCAGAAATAATTTGAAGTACAATTAGTTCTCAGTACCATAGGCTTGCCCTTATTTTCACTGCTTAGACTCTCCAAACTAGACTCTAGGATCACTATAAGACTTTCTTGGCTTGTAACGTAGGGTCAGGGTCGGGTGTGGTACATTTGGGTACCTCTTAGTGACTTTCTGCCCTCCTTGAGATTACACTACGCTTTCAACGTCTTTTTACCCTATTTTTGCCATCCTACAGTTTTACCTTCTTTCCCTTGATTTTCTTCAACCACGGATGTGACTTAAACTTTGTAGCTCTTTTTACTTTTATTTCATTTTTCTTTTAGCTTTCAACAAGTCACATCTTTTCCTCTCTTTTTCAACATCACACTCTTTACATACCCATTTTCTTTTGGTTTCCTCTTTCATAGACACCCTCAACTTATAGATTTTCCATTGGTTGAGGTGCACATTACCCGATGTCGGGTCAGGGCCAAGATTGAAGTTACTTTTTTTTTACATCAGCCACCCTCAACTTAGGCTTTTGGTCTAGGTAGAGGTGCAAGTGTCCAAGGAGGGAGCGGGGCCAACATAGTCGTTTATAAGAAGGTGAGTTCAGGGTTTAGAAAGAAATGGTATTATTTTAGGTTCAAAGTATTTGAATCAAAGGGAGCATTGTTTCATTTGGTCGAATCCTTCTTTCAGTCAATTTACTGACTTATCAAAACAATGGCCTATGATCATTTCCTAACCTCTAGATTGTTGAGTCTTAACATGACTAACCGGGTAAGTTCTAGTTTTGCACAAAAATTGTTTGAACACTCAACTATTCTCACACACTCTTGGCACAAAGTTTCATTATCAAATTATCAGATTACTCAGTTTAAGTTTCAGCTTAAGTCATGCCATAAGTTGATTCATTATCATGTCGTACACAGAGCCAACACATTCAGTTAATTGTAGCCTACAAATTCTAGCACACATCACAAAATTTGACGGGTATCCAAGTAATAAATTTTAAGACATCATGTTTCTTTTTATTTTATTCTTCTACACATACGATCCTAACACATGTTGGTTCAACATAAATTAAATAGTCTCTTGGGGAAAATGAACATAGGCAAGAAAACCCCACGAGAGGATCTATGAGTTGGGTTACTTAGACTTCGACTTCACCCTATCACTCACAATCCATTTACCCCACCCCCAACAAAAATATATGTGATTGTACCTAATGCATACAAAAGCAGAAAAAGAAAGTGGATTGGGTGAAGCAAACATTTGGCGCATAGCGCCGGTGAATCATCAACAAGCGGGTGGGTCCGATTTCCCGGAGCTCGCTGGAACAATAGTTGGGTCACCCCCAGTAATGCCCACATCATCCATCAAAGCACCCTTAGTAGTGCTCTCTATCACTTTTACTGCACCAGCAGTGGTGCTCACAACGTCCCTCACAACAAGCGGGACCTCTACAACTGGGGCAGAACTCGATGCCCCTCCAATACTCTCACGCATCCTCTGCTAGCGCAACTCGTCATATAAAATCGAGGCCTTCCTAGCATCCTTCTCCTGCCTACACTATCTTTTTTGAGCTTTTTCCTCCTTAGTGCGAATAGAATGGTGTCTCTTACCTTTTGTATGTGTAGGCGCAGACTCCTCCTCGGCTATCCCACTGAATAAAGCATCCAACACCGTATCATCAGTCAGTGCAGTAGGTGCAACCTGAGGCTCAACTATAGGGGTGGGAAGAATGGCATCAACGTCGGCCCGAGATTGGCTAATTCAGCCTGAAAAAAGAATAGATCTATGGCCGGGGTTGGTCGCTCGAGGACTCGCAATTCAAAAGCATCAAGATGCTTATTAACGGCCCGGACCTTGCGGTCCATCATGTCCTCCATCCTTCGCTCCATTCTGGCCTCGAACTCGACCAAAGACTTTTGCATCCAAGGCTGGATGTGATGCAGCAATGTGGCCATCTGAGGCTTTAATTTCTGTACTCTGGCCTATGGGACAACAGTAGCTCCTAACTGTGGTGTGGACCGAGATGAACTAGGAGCTATGTTAGGGGCCTAGGAAGAGGAGGCCGGGATAGTATCAGAGTGATATGGTATAATGGGGTCACCGCCCTGTGCCTGCCCCACCGTGTCTGCAAGATCTGTGCCCAAGGGACGTACCTCAACCTGGGGTTCTCTGCTAGGAGCCGCCACATTTGCCTCATCTCGGATGAGGCCTATATCCAAAGCCCCGGTAGGGGTGGATCAACCTATAACAATGCCAGATCGGCACTCCAGAGTCCCTGCATAATTGGAAAATCAAACATGGAAAGGGTAAGTAGTGGAGGTCTTGAATGGCCTCTCGTGAATCTCTTCCGGCAGCATGCGGGCAAAGTCAATCTCCACTCCTGCTACTAATGCTGCAACCATGACCGCTTTGTCCCAAGTGAGTTGGTTGTCAGCTTTTGTCGACAAGACCCTGTTACGCACCAACAACCAGAAGACTTGGCCGTAAAATTTAGTATGGCCTTTCGGATACCCAATCGTGGTGTGGCGACCCACTCCGCACGCTCGCCATCAGCAACAATGTACTTAGCCAACCATAGTATTACAGCCTCTCACTGCTCAGCATTCCTCTGGAAAGGACCGCTCCGCATGATATACCATCTGTGATCAAACTCCGCTGTGTTTGGTGACCAAGTGTGACCTGTGGTAGGCCCGTAGAGAAAGCGGCTGTGGTAGCCTATGATATGTCTACCGAACAACCTCGGACCATAGTGGACGTGAGAGGATCTTGGCCTAAGGGTTTTAATTTCTTGGAGATCGACCCACGGAGAGTGGCAGCATAGGAGGCGTACAACTCCCACACAATCTCCTCGCTATACGTCCCTGGGTCTTGAGCCATCCAGCCACGCTTGTGAAGGTTGAAAAGCCGGTGAATGTCGGGGACAGTGTGCAAGCTCCCTTTGAGGACTCTGCGCTCCACTGTAACAATTTGGGCCATCTTCTCTTTATCATTAAACATCTTGGCATCCCTATAGATTTGCCATTAGCCCTAAACACACCATCTGTTTGGCTCACCGGCCACTAGAGTTGGGTTCTCATTCCTTGGTATGGGCACTTACTCTGAGCTAGTGGCCTCATCAGATGAGGCTGCTTGTTCATTCTGGCTAGACCCTATGGCTGACTTGGCGTTGGACCCCGAAGCATGGGCAGACTCGGACCCTGAAGCATGGCTGGACTCAGAGCTCGAAGCATCGGTAGACTCGGAGCCAGACACAGACCCATTAGCTGAACTAGAAGCATCCCCAATTGGTGACCCGATCAGTGTGTGCTCCTCATTAGACTGGGAGACAGTTACTACGTCGGGAATCACCTTCCGGGGGGTGCCTATGGTGGCTCAGGGTGCAGTGGGAGAAGTCCTTGTATTTGGAGGAACGTATGCTGGATCTCTTTTCGTGTCTGTGTCCTCGTCGATTAACCTGAAGCTAGGAGAAACAGATTTTGACTTGCCCTGTTTTGAGTAGGTGACTAGCTTCTTGGGTGCCATTGTACCTGTGGAACGATATTAGTGCCAAAACTAGATCTAAACAGCTAAACAAAACTTTAGACTATAAATAAACAGTAAAAGAGTCCTAAGAAAATTTCAGACAGAGGCTACAGTGGTCATCCATGGAGGGGACCTACGGTCCGTAGATCAATCTACGAACCGTAGTTAACATCCGTGGTTTCACACTTGGTGAAATTTTCAAGAGCATCAACCCACGAACCCAATCTACGGTCTGTAGATGGGGTATCGTGGATGGGATTTGTGCCAGGTTTTAGCCATCCTGAATTTTCAAGTCCACATCTTAGACCATTTTCAACAATATCCTATTTTAACCATGCATTTCACCATTGAATATGCTAGTTTGTCATTCTCGGGATTCCGATTAATCATTTTAACAATTATTTAAGACACACTTTGGAACCCTAAGTCGAGACTTACATGTAGACTTATAATCACATACAACAAGGTAACACAATCACTATCTATCGTTCCAAGGGTATTGTAACTTCCGATTTTATCATGCAATTTCATTTAACAATTACCCAAGGTCAAGACCCGACTCCCGACTTTCTATATTTAATTTATGAACCGAAATTCAAAGTGATGGGAGAGTCTATTACCTTACAAGTAACGTGGAGTGGGGTGATTGCGTGACGATACTAAGTTTTGCAAGACCAAAGAATCACCTCTTCATTACTAACCCAACACTGGACCCTTTTTGTGGAATATGGAGTGAGTTGTATTCGAAATGGACAGGAATTGTGGGAATGATGGTGGAATGGAAGGGATGATTTTATGGGGGAGTTATGGAGTGATTTAGGGGAGTTGAGGTTTTTTGAAACGGTTGGAGAGTGAATGGAGGGAAGTGGAAATGATTTGAAATTAGGGGAGTTTTAAATAAAGGGGTCCGGGTCGGGTCAGACAGATTTAGGGTTTTGGACCAACGAGACCCCGTCTACGGTCCGTGGGTCGATCTACGGTCCGTATATTGGGACCTCAGATCACTCTTACACTTGGAAAAATTTAGGAGCTTACCTGGGATCTACGGGCACCATCCACGGTCTGTGGATAGAACGACGGACCGTCGATGGGATCCGTAGACCTCTACACCAGACCATTTTCTACAGATTTTTCATAGCATACCTGCACATGTAGCAATCATTAGGCTATTCTTTTTACATTTTCTGGACACTTTTTAGACACGGACCCTATGTTAATTTTAGCCAACACTAAAAAAAACTAAAATGCCTATCTAAATTTGATACAGAGATGCAATTAAACAAAGAAAAATACTAAATGGGAAACAAAAACCTATCGTTGGCTAGATTGATACATCTTGGGTTGCCTCCCAAGCAGTGCGTGATTTAACGTCGCTGCACGACGCAAGTTTCTTGATTACTCAGACTTCATCAAGTTTGTAGGCCTCAATCACTTCTTGCACACTTTCAGCATTTCCGAGATAAATCTTGATCCTTTGCCCGTTTACCATGAACCTTGTTCCTTCACTATTCTCAAGCTCAACTGCTCCATGGGGGAGCACTTTTGTGAGCAAATTTGGCCCAGTCCATTTGGACTTGAGTTTGCCTGGAAACAAGTGCAACCTAGAGTTAAATAGAAGCACAAGATCACCAACCACAAATTCTCGCTTTTCAATTCTTTGATCATGATACCGCTTCATCTTCTCTTTGTACAAGGCTGAACTTTCATAAGCCTTTAGGCGAAACTCATCAAGCATATTCAAGTCATTCATTCTTTGATTCAATGCGGCGCCCCAATCCAAATTTAGCTTCTTCATTACCCGCATCGCCTTATGCTCTAGCTCTACCGGTAAATGACAAGACTTCCCATATACAAGTTGGTAAGGAGACATACCTATGGGGGTCTTGTATGCAACGCGATAGGCCCATAGGGCATCATCAAGCTTCCTTCACCAATCCGTTCTATTTGCATTCACAGTCTTCGCCAAAATCTATTTGATTTCTCTGTTGGACACTTCAACTTGACCACTAGTCTGCGGATGGTAAGAAGTGGCTACATTGTGGCGGACACCATATTTCTTAAGTAGTGCCTTGAACAACTTATTACAAAAGTGAGAACCTCCGTCGTGGATAATCGCCCTCGATGTACCGAATATGGAGAAGATATTCTTTTTCAAGAATGTAGTGACACTTTTACCTTCATTGTTGGGGAGCGCAACTGCTTCCACCCACTTCAATACATAATCAACCGCAACAAGATTATACTTCATCCCATATGAACTCACAAATGGGCCCATAAAATCAATGCCCCATACAACAAACAACTCTATCACCAATATTGGATTCATAGGGAGCTCTTGCCTATTTGAAACTCCTCCTTCTCATTGGCAACGATCACAAGACTTGGCAAAATCATGAGCATCATGGTGGATGGTAGGCCAGGAGTACCCACACTGCAAAATCTTATGCGCGGTCCGAATACCACAATGATGCCCCCCAACAGGCGATGAATGGCATGCTTCAAGTACACTCAACATCTCAACCTCGGGCACACAGCGATGAATAATCCCATCAGCACAACTATGATACAAGTAAGGTTCATCCCAAAAGAATTTCTTCACATCATGCATAAACTTTCTCCTCTGGTGAAAAGACAAGTCTGGGGGCACCAAATCGCTTGCCAAATAATTAGCAAAGTCTGTGACCCATGGAATCAAATCATGAGAAGCAGCCAATACATCTTCATCTGGAAAAGCATCATTAATTTCAGCCCTATCTCCAAGCTTTAGCATAGCCTCTTCCTCTTATCTGGACAAGTGATCGGCAACTTGATTTTCGGTCCCCTTTCTATCTTTTACCACAAAATCAAACTCTTGCAGCAACAATACCTATCTAATCAATCTCGGTTTTGCATCCTTTTTCACCATCAAATACCTTAATGCATAATGGTCAGTATGCACTATGACCTTAGTACCAAGCAAGTAGGATCAAAATTTCTCGAATGCAAAAACCACAACAAGAAGTTCTTGTTCGGTCACGGTATAATTCTTCTGGGCCACATTTAGAGCTTTGCTAGCATAGTAAATAGGGTGAAGAATTTTCTCTTTCCTCTGTCCTAGTACCACACCAAGCGCCACTCCACATACATCACCCATTACCTCAAACAGTTGTCCCCAATTAGGTGAAATAATGATCGGTGCAGTGACCAACTTCTCCTTCAACTCTCCAAATGCTCTCAAACAAGCCTCATCAAAATCAAATTTATACTCCTTTTCGAGCAGTTTGCACAATGGGTGTGAAATTTTTGAAAAGTCTTTTATGAATCTCCTATCGAACCTAGCATGCCCAAAAAAACTTCTAACACCTTTTACAGAAATAGGTGGCGGAAGCTTTTCTATTACCTCAACTTTAGCTCTATCAACCTCAATACCTTTCACTGAAATTCAATGACCCAACACTATATCTTTTTTAACCATGAAATGACACTTCTCCCAATTCAACACCAAGTTCCAGTCTTCACACCTTTTAAGCACCTCGGCCAAATGATCCAGACAACGATCAAAAGAATCACCTACAACTGAAAAATCAACCATGAAAACTTCAATAGTGTCCTCCACCATATCTGAAAATATCGACATCATACAGCGCTGGAAGGTTGCTGGAGCATTGCACAACCCAAATGGAATCCGCTTGAAAGCAAAAGTCCCATAAGGGCAAGTGAAGGTGGTCTTCTGGAGCTATAGAAATTTGATTGTATCCCGAATACCCATCGAGAAAACAATACCAACTCTTTCCTGCAAGTCTATCCAACATCTGGTCCATGAATGGCATAGGAAAGCGGTCCTTTTCTATCCACGCATTCAACTTCCGGTAATCCATACAAACTCTCCATCCAGTCACAGGCCTCATTGGAACAAACTCATTTTGGAACCACAGTAATACCACCCTTTTTAGGCACACACTACACAGGACACACCCAACTACTATCTGCAATGGGATAAATAACTCCCGCATCCAGCCACTTGATGATCTCCTTTTTAACTACCTCTTGCATAGGTGGATTTAATCTTCTCTGGTGCTTGATACTGGGCTTATGATCTGGCATTATTTGGATTTGTGAGAACAAATACCGGGAGGAATCCCAATAATATCCACAATAGTCCACCCAATAGCTCGCTTGAACCTCTTTAACATACTCACCAAGCACTCTACTTGTCTCGCATTCAAATCCGCCGCAATGATGACCGGCAAAGTATTATCTCTGCCCAAGTATACATACATCAAATGTGGTGGTAGAGCCTTAAGCTCCACTTTCGGTGCATCCACAATAGATGCTCTTGCGTGTGGGGACTCGCGATTCTTTATGTCTAACTCATACTTCTTTGGTTTGGACCGATATTCACACCTATCGAGTGCGGCTACCAACTCATCATACTCTTCAATACCATCACTATCGAAATTCATCACAACTGTTGCTAGTGCCTCAACACCTAGTCACTCGTCAATTTGCACTTCTGTCCCACTCTCCACTCTGTAGGTTATAGCAGATACTTTTTGGCGCTCACCACTCTGCTTCATGGACCTACAAATATTGAAAGTTGCTTCTTCATTGTTCAGTCTGAACTTCATCTGTCCCTTTTCCATATCAACCAACGCACGCCCTGTGGCAAGAAATGGTTTTCCAAGGATGATGGGAACCTCAAAATCAACCTCACAGTCAAGAATCACAAAATCTGCCGGAAAAATGAAAGATTCCACTTTTACTAGCACATCATAAAGTACACCAATGGGTATTTTCACAGTCCGATCGGCCATCAGTAACCGCATTGTAGTGGGCTTTAGGTCCCCTAGACCCAACTTCTTGTAAATAGACAATGGCATTAGGTTGATGCTAGCACCAAGATCACACAATACCTTAGCAAAGTGTAACAGTCCGATAGTACATGGAATCGTGTAGGCACCAGGATCCACATTCTTTTGCACAAGAGACCTTGTGGCAATAGTGCTACAATGCTGCAATCTATCATCATCTTCAAAACTCACAGACCTCTTCTTTGTCACCATAGCTTTCATAAACTTTGCATACCCAGTCATTTCTTCCAAAGCTTCAATCAACGAAACGTTGATGGAAAGCTGCTTCAACATAGTAATAAACCTACAATATTTACCATCTTCAGTCTTCTTCACTAATCTCTGTGGAGAAGGTGGTGGAGGTCTAGGTATGGGGACCACTTTCTGAGATATCTCCGCTTCTTTCTCTGTCGCATTCTCAGACTTTTCTCTAACCTCTATCACATCATCTTCTTTTCTAATCTCAACTTCCACCATATAAGGCATTGGTGGATCAATGGTTTTCTTAAACCCTCGAGTAGTAACTGCCATGCAATGGCCGTCATTCTTTGGATTTTGGATGGTGTTGCTAGGAAGAGTACCAGGTTGACGTGGGTTCACTGTAGTAGACAACTGGGTCATCTGCTACTCTAGATGCTTTATTAACACTGCATGGGCATCAACCTTTTGACCAATACCAGACAAGTCGTTTCTCATCTCCTTCACATTCTCATCAGCTGTATTAAACCTTCTCGTCATTTTCTGCATCATATCTTCAATACGCGCCATACTTCCTCCAGCTTCCCTAGTACCAGATTCCCAATTTTGCGGGGGAACATAAGGTCTAACTCGATCATTTTTGTTGCCATAATTGTTTCGGTTGTAGTTGTTATCACGATTGAAGTTCCCATCCCGGACGTATTGACCCTCTCGATTGTAATATCCATAGTTTCAACCTTGGTTTCCTTGACCTTGGCGCCAATTTTCTATGTTGGATCCTTAGGCATTTGGTTGGAAACCCCCCGTCTAATCATTCACAGCATAAGCATCCTCTTCATAGTAACACTCTTCCACTACTGGTGGAGTTCTAGTCAAGTAGTTCACAGCATTTACCTTTTCTGCACCTCCGATCACATGCTTTAATACCAAACCCAACTCGGTCCTCATCTAAGCCATCTCTTCACGAATCTTATCCACATACTGGTTGTTTGTAGCATGAACGACAAATGTTTTCTCCCAGTATCCGACCTCCTAGTGCTCCATGCTTTATTGTTGCGAGAGATTTTCTCCAGCTTTTCTGCGATCTATGCGTATATGCACTCACCATATGAACCTCCAGCAATAGTATCCAGCACTGCTTTATTGTTATCATCCTGACCTCGATAGAAATACTCCTTCAATGACTCATCATCAATACGGTGATCTGAAACACCTCTTATGAATAAAGTGAATCTGTCCCATGAGCTACTTACAGACTCTCCAGGTAATGCCATAAAATTATTGGCCCTATCTTTGTGATTTAGCTTCTTGGACACTGGGTAATACCTTGCTAAGAACACATTCCTCAGTTGGTTCCATGTATAGATTGAGTTATAAGGCAGCTCAGTAAACCATATAGCAGCATCATCTGTCAGTGATAGAGGGAACACTCTCAATCCAATGACATCCATATCCAAGTCTAGCTAACCTACACAACGTTTGCAGACTACCCTTATCTTGGCTATGTGAGTATGTGGGTTCTCCGATGGCAACCCTGAGAACAAGCCCCTCGCTGTAAGCATCTGCATCAAGCTACTGGTTACCACAAATGTGTGCCCAGAAGGCAGAGGAGGTAAGACTAGAGGTCCATCACAGTCGGCAATATTTGCGTTGCCCCTGTAGTTGGCATGAGTTGTGGGTCTGGTGGACCATGCACCCTTACTGCATTTCCCAATTGATTTTCAGCTAGACCCCGGTTTTCCCCACCATCTACTCTCGTCTGTTGTAACTCAACTGTATCATAAAGATTTACTCCGATAGGATTAACTAGAATTCTTTGATTGTTCATTCTTCGCAGAGTTCTGTTCAACTCTGGATCATAAGGAGTAAATGGTTCACCTTGGCTACGTGTCCTTGGCATACACTAGAGTTCGAACCTAAGAGAGACAAGAACAAAAAGAAAAAGTAAAATTAGGAAATATTTGACTAAAGTTCAATAATGTAGTGAAAATTAATCTAAAAGCCAAATTCCACCAGCAGCGGCGTCAAAATTTGATACGCTCAAATTACACCTCCCTAAAGAAGCATAAGCGATCGTTATCAAGTAAAGAACCCAACTTGTAGGTTGCGGTCAATCCCACGAGGAAACTGGTTAAGACTAAACTTTAACTTACACCTATATTCGTTTAGTCAAAGTACTTCTAGAAACAAGTAATAAAAAGGGGGGGATTTGTGAGACAAATAGTTACAATTCAGTAAGTAATCAGTAAACAAAAGTCAATTTTTGTTGTTATCAAGATGAGAAAATTAACTAGGGTATACGTGTTCACCACAAGCTCATAACTCAGTAATCCTAGCAATAGCAATCCTGTCCTAGTATATTACATGCAAAGTGATAAGCTAGGTATCTCTAAATCCTTGGTCCGGCATCTAGAGAATTTCACCCCGCACCTTGGTTCTGCTACGTGTGTATAATTTACTAACCCTTACCTTTACCTCATATTAGACATCATAATCGATGTTTGGCTTAGTTATTACTTCGCACCAATGACACTAGCCTATTAGATAGTATCACACTAAATCTATGTTGATAATTCTTTCCTTGTTGATTACCTCCTTGGTCCGGCAAGTAGAAACAAGGCAAGTTCTAACGCGTGCACTCGTTAAAAAGACTTTTGAACGAAAGAATTATCAATGCATGCAAAACACTATTCAAGAATTGCTTATTAACTATTCATACTTTGTTAATCGCTCAAGGATGCCACAACCCTAGTTGTGGAGTTTAGTTACCCCTAATCATATGAACACAATTCATTGTTTTAGATGAAAGAATTATGAACTTACGCAGTTGAGAAAAATAAAACCAGAAATTCAACTCAAATTTCAAACAAAATCTTCAAAATGAACCTTTGGAAATCAAGAATTGCTCGGGTAGCAAAATTAGTTCCCAAATCACAAAGTAAAACAAAAGTAATAATCTCTAACCCCTAAAAACGAGGTTTACATGCCCTCTTTATAGAAAACAAGTCCTAAATTAAAAGGAAAACAAATTAAGGAAAGTGTGTTCAGGCACGCGTTTTCATTACACGAGACTGACACACGGACCGTCAATGGATCTACGGTCCGTGAGTCCCTTCCGTCAGCCAGGACTTAGAAAATATTTCAGCCTCCCGAAAAATCAGCTTCTCTAAACCAAACAAAGAACTTGAAGTACGGACCGTAGATCGATCTACGGTTCGTCAATCCCCTTCCGTACCTCCATACTTGGAATTTTTAAAAATCAGGTACTGGAACCCTCGCAGTATCAATCTACGGATCAACAGTATGGTCCGTAGATCAATCTACGGACCGTCAATGGCCACCGTGGTTCCACACTCTGTCAGATTTCCCTGATTTGCCTTCCATGCCTTGCCTATTGATCTACGAGCATCACCTACGGAGTGTCACTGGACTTACGGTCCGTAGATCACCTCTGTAGGTGCCCTTTCTTCAGTTATTTCAGCTATCCCTTTATTTTCGCGCCTGAACGTCTTTCCTGCAAAACATGATAAAAACACATAAAAACCAATCCAAAAAGGCCCTAGACACACACAACTTGTAAGTGAAATGTATTAGAAATACCGTAAACTCACGGTATATCAGAACTCACACAACGGTAGAAACTTATCCCAATATCCTCCAAAATCGATCACAAATGCCCTCAACATGTCCTCTAACACTTGAATAGTTCTCTGTGATAGCCCATCTGTATGTGGATGGAAAGTGGTACTAAAAGTGAGTTGAGTGCCCAACTCATCATGCAATTTCCTCCAAAACATGGATGTGAATTGTATACCACGGTCTGAGATGATAAAAAGGGTCAGCCCATGCAGCCTCACTATCTCTTTCACACAAACCTTAGCCAACTGTTGAGCATTATAGTTTATTCTAACTGGAATAAAATGGGCTGACGTAGTCAATCTGTGAACACCACTACCCAAATAGAATCAAACTTCACCAAAGTCTTGGGGAGACAAACCACAAAATCCGTACTATCCTTTCCCACTTCCTTTCCGAAATTGGCAGTCTCTGAAGCAAACTTGCAGGCCTTTAATGCTCATACTTTACCTGTTGATAGTTTTGGAACTTAGCCACAAACTTAGTTATGTCTTTCTTCATGCGCAGCAACCAATAAAGTCGCTTCAAATCTTGGTTCATTTTGCTCACACCCGGATGAATGGAATACCGCGAACTGTTGGATTTTGTCAACAATTTCTGAATCATATCATCCACTCGAGGAACACAAATCATTCCTTTAAAATTGAGCACACGCCCCACATCTAAAGTCGCATCTTGTGCCTTGCAAGACACTGTCTTCTTTCTGAGCTCATTCAAAGTGTAATCCTTAAACTGTTTGGCCTTGATTTCCTCAATAAAAGTATCCCTCACCTCAATTCTATCTAACACCCCACCTTTTTATGAGATGCCCATCTGCATGAACTTAGAGCTGAAGGTTTGAATTTCCTTAGCCAAAGGTCGTTTGGATACACTTAAACAAGCTAGACTACCTATACTCACAGCTTTCTGGCTTAGTGCTTCCGCCCACTACATTAGCCTTACCCGAATAATATTGGATGGGCACATCATAATCCTTGAGCAACTCCATCCACCTTCGTTGTCTCAAATTCAGATCCTTTTGAGTGAATACATGTTGTAGACTACTATGATCAGTAAACACCTCACACTTGACACCATAAAGATAATGCCGCCAGATCTTAAGAGCAAACATTACCGCTGCCAACTCTAAATCATGTGTTGGGTAATTCCTCTCATGCACCTTCATATTCCGTGATGCATAAGCTATAACATTCTTATCCTACATCAACACAGTACCCAAACCCGAATGTGAAGCATTACAATAAATAATGAAATATTTACCTTTCACCAGTAGTGCCAGAATAGGTGTTGTGGTCAGAAGAGTCTTAAGCTTTTAAAAGATCTCATCACATTTTTTGGTCCATTCGAAAGTCACCTCCTTTTTGGTCAAACTTGTCAGATGTATGGCAATAGAAGCAAAGTTTTTAACAAACTGACGATAGTAGCTAGTGAGCCCCACAAAATTCCTAACTTCAGTCACAGAGCTAGGCCGGACCCAATTCTTAACCACTTCAATCTTTTGGGGATCTACCATTTTCCCCTCCCTTGAAACTACATGCCCCAAAAAGGCAACTAAAGTCAACCAGAACTCACACTTGGAAAATTTGGCATATAACTTTTGTCTCCCAAGAACACCCACAATAATACGAAGATGGTCGGCATGATCCTCCTCTCTTTTCGAATAACCCAAAATGTCATTAATAAAAACTATAACAAAAGAATCCATGAATGGTTTGAACACACCATTCATCAAACTCATGAAGGTTGCAGGCGCATTTGTCAACCCAAACGACATCACTACAAACTCATAATATCCATAGCAGGTTCTGAATGGAGTTTTGGGTACATCCTCAGGCCTAATCTTTAAGTGATGGTAACCAGACCTTAGATCAATCATAGAGAAAACTGACGCACCTTGCAACT
This sequence comes from Solanum okadae, assembly GCA_036553675.1. Lineage (NCBI taxonomy): Eukaryota > Viridiplantae > Streptophyta > Magnoliopsida > Solanales > Solanaceae > Solanum > Solanum okadae. Next base: position 29,499,837 of record CM071689.1, read on the forward strand.
GGTCGAAAAGATCATCTATCCGAGGCAATGTACAATTGTTTCGAATGGTGAACCTATTCAATAGCCGGTATTCTATGCACATCCTCATACTACCATCTTTTTTCTTAACAGTCAAGACAGGAGCACTCCACGGGGAACCACTAGGATGGATGAAACCTTTAGCAAAATATTCTTGGATTTGAGCCTTAAGCTCTCTCAATTCTACCAGGGCCATGAGATATAGGGGGATGGAAATGGGGCAGGTACCAAGTTCCAAATCAATGCAGAAATCTATATCTCTATCCGGAGGCATACAAGGCAAATCAGTAGGAAATACTTTCTTAAATTTAGACACTACTGGAATAGACTCAATAGAAGAAGACTCAACCTCAACATCCCGAATATGAGCTAAATACGCCAAACATCCTTGCCCTACCAGTTTCCTAGGCCGAATGGAGGATATGACCTTAGCAAGCTTAGGCTTGTACACCCCTTCCCACTCTAATTATTCCCTACCAGGGATTTCTAGAGTCACAAATTTAGTATTACAATTTAACATAGCATAATAGGGGGACAACCAAGTCATGCCTATGATTATATCAAAATCAGTCATATCCAAAATAACCAAATCAACCCAAGTCTGAAAACCCACAAACAAAATAGGGCAAGCACGATACACATGGGTTAATATGACTGACTCTCCAACAGGGGTAGAAACATGGATGGGGTATCAAGTATGTGACAAATCATATCAAAACCAAAGTTAAACTTAACCGATACACAACAATAAGTAGAACCCGGATCAAACAAAGCAGTAGCCATCCGGTCACAGACAAGAATAGTACCTGTGATCACTGCGTCAGACGCCTCAACCTTGGTCTTTCCCAGAAAGGCATACCACTGAGTCCCTGTCATCGTGACAGGCGACCTCCTTGCCTGGCTGCATTGTTCCTCTACCTGCATTACCATTTCCTCGGCATCCACGGCCTCACTGATTTCCTCCTCGCCCACCTTGTGGACGCACTCTACCATTATAACAATTGTCTGCGGGTACTACTGCTCTAGTCTGCTGTTGCATGGAATCCATCATGCGCGGTTGAGGACAATCTCTCCTCATGTTCCCAGGTTCTCCACAATTATAGCAAGTATGATCAAAGGACGGTCTACTGCCAACCGAAGACGCGGCTCCTTGGCTATCTTGAATAAATTTTTACTGTGGAGTTCCCAAGTAATTACCTATAGAGGTGGACATAGAGGACTGAATCGGCCCAGCTGCAAGCGTCGGCCTACCTAAACCTCTGTAGTAAGAACCCTAAAAGTTACCTATGCTCTTGGCCTTCTTAGCCAAAGCCTTAGCTTTCCCATCACATCTAACTCTCTCTACTTTCTTCACAAAGTCAGTCACCTAATTAAAGCTCTTTCCTGCAGAAGTCATGTGAATAGATAGTACCTGAAGTTTGGGTTTCAAGCCTTTGACGAATAAAAAAATTCTCTCCTCCTCAATAGTCACCAATTGCGTAGCATATCTTGACAATGCATTAAATTTAGCCTCATAAGCAGCTACAGTCATACCACCTTGTTCTAAAGCCATGAACTCATCCTTCTTGCAATCTCTGAAGGTCCGGGGCACATACTCTTCCAAATACAGAGAATGAAACTGTGTACAAGTGAGTGGGGGAAAAACTAACTATCTGCATTCCACATTAGCCCTCCACCACTGCTTAATCTCACCTTGAAGCTGGAAAGTCACAAACTCTACTCCATGCTGATGGACAATACCCAACTTATGCAGCCTCTCATAGCAATCCAAGATAAACTCATAAACATCCTCACTCTCAGAACCATGAAACATGGGCGACTTCAGTTTCAGAAACTTAGTCAACATTTCATGCCCATTACCAGTCCTCACCGGACCCAACAAAGGACAGAAGAAGGCTTCAGTACCTACAGTTCTACCCACCTTGGGGACAATAATAGCAATAGGGGGTTGGCGGGAGTTTTAGTTGCTTGAGATGTGGGAAGAACTCCAGGACCAACCAATCCTTTCAGGAAAGATATAATTTGTTGAGCTAACAACTGGTCTAAGGGAGGAATACATGTAGTCTCAGCATGTACCTCTTCCTCTTATCCAACATCCACATTTTCTCAACCTCCACATTCTCTTCTATATCTTCATGATGCGTAGGAGGGACCTTATTTCTAGGAGCATTCTCAATCGGAGCTCCACCCCTAGCAGGTTCTACCCTTCATCGGCCTCTACCCCTTGCTCTTCCTCTACCCCTGCCTAAACCGCGGCCTCTTACTGCGGACTTCTCAACGGGCTCATTGACAGGAGCTACCGACCTGACACTGTTGAAGCGAGTGTTAACCATCTACGGACAAAAGAGTGAAGGAGATTAGATACAAATTTGGATTACAAGATACCAATTGGAATCAAGTTATAGCACAAAAGAAGACTAGAGAAAACAGAGAGACTTCCTAAAGTCCTATCGCATCTCGATGAAAAGTACAGACGTCTCTACACCGTTCTGTAAGACTCTACTAGACTCGTTTTGCTACATCGAGATCAATGAACCTAGGGCTCTGATACCAACTTATCCGACCCAGATCATTGTGAGTGGCACCCACACTAACCCTCCGGTGGGAGAACCATTACTACAACCCAACTACGCAAGTTAACGAAAAACTAGAACATTTAAAGATACAGAATCAGGTTTAAATGTCTAAAGTAAATTGGAGTTCCCATAAACTCCAAAAGTTAATAAAATCATTACCAAAACATTTGCAGAAATAATGCCTAGAGCATGAAAGTCAATGTACCAAAACTCTAAAGTTCAACAAGTCTAAGAAAAGGGAGTACAACCCCGAAACTAAACAAACGAATATATAGCGTACTAATCTAAGTCCAAAGAAAATGGACTAAGCAAAATGAGAACTCATGGCAGCCTAGAAGAACTGGCTCACCCTTGAATTTGGTCTCGATCACTGATCTCCTAGCTGAGGTCTATCAACAGCCACTTAAAGATTCCCTGTACTCAACAAGGAACAAGCAAGTGCAGTATCAGTACACAACCACAGTGTACTAGTAGGATCACGCGGCTATTCTAGTAAGTGAAACATATATAAGCAGTCACAACATAATAAACATGACATGTACAGAATATATACACCGTTATCATTTCAAGAACAATATACAAATCCACATTCTCAATAATAAGTAATATGACAATTTGTTGGTACTCTCATGGAACCCATACCCAAATTGTTAGTGTATCGGAACGTAGCACCGGATCCCAATTAGTCTGCCAGAATGTGACACCTGATCCAACATATGTGCCGGAACGTGACACCCAATCCAATATATGTGTTAGAATATGATACCCAATCCGATCAACACAACCACAATCACATTCACATTTATAATATACATACTCATAGTCATACAATCAAGTGATGATTCATGGCATACAATTGGTTATTCATACTCATTTCATTAGGTTTGATCAATAATGCAAAATTCACATACATACATGCATTACAATGAAGCAATTACCAACTTACACCACACAAAACATGAAATCAAACCATCACCTACCTAGAAACCAAGCTTGAATCCCCCTAAGGCACTTGAATCTTCCCTTTCCGGATTCTTTCCGCTTGTTTTTGGTCTACAAACAACAATTTAATGCAAGGATCAATTAATTAAGGTCTAATTACCAGGATAATAACAAACCCAAGACCAAACCCATGATCCTAAGGTGCAACTAGGGCTTTTTCCCACCATCAAATTCAGTCCAAAACCCTCCCTGTCACGACCCAAGAAAATGAACATGATGGCACTCGTCTTATCCCCACCAAGACAAGTCATCCTAAACCTCAACCATTACGATAAAATACGGATATTTATAATAAATTTAAAAATACCCCAGAACTGGTTGTCACGTGCACAAGCCTCTAATGTGTTATAACAAAATTGAAAGAAAATACAAGTCTCAAATGACATTGTTGCTAGAATAGAAAAAGATCATAATTAACGAGAAAGAAGGTTCACTGAAAGGACACGCAGCTACCTCACAAACATCCACAAGAAGCTTCAGACAATGAGAAGAGAAAATAACGCAAAGGTCCGAATCAGTAACCTACAAAAATGTAGAACCAAGGCGTGAGTACCAAACCACACGGTACTCAGCAAGTAAACTTCTAAACACAAGTTAATGGGATAAAATACGGGTACTTCTGACACCCCAACCAAACTTCCACAACTACAACCTGCATAAAACCAGTCCAACCTAACAGTTCACAGTTTACATAGCACACATCTCAACAACAACACTCTAATAATTACATTTCCTCTACAACAAACTCAATATTCCTCAGTCACAACTTCCAGAGAAAGGCACACACAAGATCAACAACATATAAGATCAAGTTCATCAATAATAAAGATGTGCAATGCAGTGAAATGCAATGTCAAGTATAATGATGCATGTCTGACCTAATGATACATACCCATTGTCTCTCAATCCGAGACCCATGGGGGACATATATGTCCATGCATCCATCGCGGTGCGTGTCACGTCCCTCGATAGTAGAATCCATCGCGACGTGCGATACGTCCCTCAAAATATAGTATTTGTCGCGGCGCACGACACGTCCCTCGAAATGGTACATCCTCTTTAATTTCTTATTCTTTCTCAATTCACATAACACTTGTCACAATCATGTACCAAAACAATGCAAATGACATGTTCAAAATAATGAGGAGATGAACATTTTAATAACATTGCACAATTCACAATAACACAATCGTGATACAACACCAACAATGAATCAATAAGCCTTCTAAAATCATTCTCAACATATCACACACCAACAATTAATCACATCGCCTTTTACTACCCCTTTTTCATCGTTAGAATTATTCAACATGGACAAGTCAACCCATCACCAAGTCTCATTACTCCTCAACACATACCACAAGGAAATACAAGTCTCTATGCACTTAACAAGGGTTTAGAAATCTACTTGCCTCAAATAGTCGAACAATCACTCTGGGGCTTCAGTCTTCCTCTTTCGTTACACTTCCAAGTCAATGCAACCTATCCGAATAAATAATCACAATAAGATTTCAAAACTAATAACACACATATGTCTAGCTTAGACCCAAAAACTCATCTAAACATGTAATCAAGTTCATAAATCTTGATATCAGTTAACATATCAACTCTTTCAATGTTCTCCCAATTTAAAGCCTAGGGTTAAGTCATAATTTATCCAAACACTACAACCCTAATAGTTTTCATATAATATAATGCACCCAATATTTAATTACCTATCCTAATATACCATAATTTAATTCATTATTACTGTGAGACAATACATGTCAAACAATACAACTTCGAATAGTCAAACTTAATGACTTAACCCTAAAATCTCAACTAATACAATATTATAACTTTAATATATTAATTCCAAGAAAATTGCCACAATTTGGTTGCTTAACAATCACTGTCGGCGGTCATTCTTTGCATATATATGTCTATGGCATAATGTATATTCAATCATTACTAATAAACCACAACAATAAGTAAATGGAACAATAAAGTTTAACCATTACCTGAACGTGAATCTTTTGATTTCACGTCGGCCGCCTCTTAGCACTGATAAATTTTTGTTCCCTTCTAATTTATGATTTACAAATATTAAACCATTTTTGCTTAATTCAGTTTTTATACATGGGCCAAGTAGTATAGCGTATTAACTTAATACTTAGACTTGGCCCATTAACCCCAACTAAATAAATAAATTATTTAATATATACCCATCAATTAAATAACTGTAGTTATCGAATAGTTTAAATTCTCAAATCAACTTCACCAACTGATCAAAAATAATTCGGGGCAAATATTGAGAGGGGTAAAATAGTAATTTTATAAAAATTTCTAAAAGTAAATTTCTGGGTCATTACGCTCCCTCAATAATAATTAACCAAGAATCTAAGTTCTACGGATCGAAAAATGGATTAGGGGAGTAAAATCCTTACATTTAGTGCTAGAAGAGGTGGAAAACCTTCAAGAAATATTCTTGGGTCATATCTTAGCTCTCAAGAATGAAACTTGCAGAAAAATAACATTTTTGGGGTTTAATCCCGACTTAAGTCGCGACTGGCTAGCCAAAGAGGCGCCCAACGCGCCACAACAGCCCCACCTTGGCGGCTTGCACGGCGACAGAGAGTCGGAATTAGAGTTCCAAACCCCCATTTCACAAAACACCTTTAGCCCTTGATGTTAAAAAACTACTAGTCATGCTAAGATCAGTTTCGAGAGTTCTACACGCCCGAATTTGATTTCGTAAAGTCGTACGGGTTCCTATGTGATCAAATTCATAATTAGATCCCCCATGAATTACCATATTTCCCTAGTACTTTTTACACCTTGGAAAATATATTGAGAGCTTGTTTGATCAACTTCAAGGGTAATTCGGATGATCATTTGTCTTTGAGAGGTCTCTTTGATAGGTCTCAAGTTAGTGCACAAGGCTATGGAGAAAGGTTTGACTTATTAGAGAAGGTTGAAATTTGTCAAAGTCAGCAAATGCCTTATGTGGATGTTAGAAGAACAGAGCTGGATTCGATGTTGATGATTGAGTTTATTTGAAAATCCTACCCATGAAGGGTGTGATTATATCTGAGAAGAGAGAGAAACTTAGTCTCCGTTATATAGGCCCATATCATATTTTGAGGTGTTTCACCAAAGTAGCCTATGAGTTGGATTTGCCTTCTAATTTTGCATCGGTGCATCCGTTGATTCATATTGTGTTGTCAAAGAAGTGTATTGGTGATCTTATTTTGTTGGTGCTATTGGAGAGTGTTTTAATTAATAAAAGTATTTCTTATGAAGAGGTTCCGATTATGATTTTGGATTGTCAAGTCTAAAAGTTGAGAAATAAAAAAAATTGCTTCTGTTAAAGTACCCCTGTATCTTTCCCTCCACTCTATTTTTGTCTTAAGGTATTAATTCCTCATATTTACACTTTCGGATTCATGCATTTTAGTTATTATCATATTTCCATATGCATGTATATTCATGAAATTGATTTTTAAGTTCTTGTTTTAGTGGGCTTGATTACTCCTTGGTTTTATGCATTTTGATGTGATTTGTATTCATGTTGGGTTGGTAGAACTCTTTCCTATTCTATTCATGCTAGCTTGAGTGCCATTCGAGGAAGAATTTTTCCAAGGGAGAGATATTGTAACACCTTGGAAATTTGAAAGTTCAATTGAAAACAAAAGTTAAAAACAAAATATTTGAGCAATTGTAAACTCGGTTAACCATTGCTCTAGTGTTAACCCTACCAGAGGGTACAAAGGGTTGTGTTGTTTATTGCAATGTGTCCATAGTTGTACTTTGTTGTGTATTGATGCATAATAGTAAGGTTATAGCCTATGCCTCTAAACAGCTTAAGATTCACGAAAAGAACTATCCAACTCATGATGATAGTAGTATTTTTTTGTTTTCAAGATATAGCGTCACTATTTCTATGGCGTTCACGTGGGTCTGTTCACCGACCAGAAGAACCTCTAGTATGTTTTCAGTCAGAAGGAGTTAAATCTTCGACAAAGGAGATGGCTAGAATTACTCAAAAATTATGATATGAGTATTCTATACCATCCAGGTAAGGCTAATGTTGTTGTTGATGCCTTGAGCAGGTTGTCCATGGGGAGTACTACTCATCTCAAGGAAGGGTAAGAAAGAATTTTCTAAGGAAGTTCACAAACTTGCACATTTTTTAGTCTGTTTGATAGATTCTAGTGCAGGCGAAGTGGTCGTGATGAATGGGGACGAATCCTCATTAGTGTCAGAAGTGAAGGAGAAATAAGACAATGATCATATTTTACTTGATTTGAAGGAAAATATGCATACGCAGAGAACGATGGTCTTTGCATAAGGAGTTATGGTGTGTTGAGGTATCAAGGTAAGATATGTGTTCCAACTGTGGATGAACTCCCAGAGAGAATCATGGAAGAAGCACATAGTTCTCGATATTCGATTCATCCGGGTGTCACTAAGATGTACCATGACTTGAGAGAAGTCTATTTGTGGAGTGGCATGAAGAGGTGCATTGTCGATTTACAGCTAAGTGCCAAAATAGCCAGAAAGTCAAGGTTAAGCATCAAAGTTCATGTGGTGTAGCTCAGAATATACCCCTTTTGGAATGGAAGTGGGAGATGATTAATATGGATTGCATTACTAGTTTACCCCGATCTCGTAGTCAACATGATTCAATTTAGGTGACTGTGGATCAGATGACCAAATTAGACCACTTCTTACCGGTAAAGACTACCAATACAGTAGAAGAGTATGCAAATCTGTACATTCGGGAGATTGTTCAACTACATGGAGTTCCCTTGTCCATCATTTCAGATAGAAGTGCTCAGTTTACTGCACAATTTTTGAAGTCGTTTCAGAAAGGTTTGGGTTCGAAGTGAACCTTAGTACCAGTTTTCATCCTCAGAACGATGATCAAGAAAACCGCACAATTCAAACCTTAGAGGACATGTTGAGAGCTTGTGATTTAAATTTCAAAGGTAACTGGGATGACCACTTGCCTCTTATTGAATTTGCATAGAAAAATAGTTACCATTCCAACATTTAGATGGCTTAGTATGAGGGTCTATGTGATCAAAGGTATATATATCCTATTGGCTGGTTTGAGGTTGGCCGGGCTGAGTTGATAGGACCAGATTTGGTTCATCAAACTAGTGGCGTACGCAGAATTTTTTTCTAGCGGTGTCAATATTTAAAAATTAGTAAATAATAAATAATTGATATAATAACACTATATTAATAAAAACTATTTAAAACGAACTAATAAATTGCAAGTCAAGTAAACTATTTAACTTTCCTCGATGAGTTTTCATATTTTGAAATGTATTTATAATAGCCTCATTGTAGAAGGTACTAAATATTCTAGTGAAATTGGTTTATTTTAGCTTTCTTTTCCTATAAATAGGAGGTTGGATGTTCTAATCCCTATAATATTAAAAAAAAAATCTAAAAATGTCTCAAAAATAAAAGACAATTTGGCCTCACTAAGGCTCGATCTTGGGCCACACTGGACGAATAAATATTCAATCCACGATGGAAACCAATGAGCCAAGAGGCTTAATTGTTCTAGTAATGTCATTAATGATATTTGTGAGGATATTATATTTTTTTAGATATATATATATTACTAAATTTTTTCAATGAAGCAGTGTTGGTAGACACCCAATGACATAGGGTGGGTCCGCCCTTGCTTTAAACCGTGGAGAAGGTGAAGACAAATAAGGAGAGGTTGAAAACAATGCATAGTGGTTAGAAATCACATACTGATATTAGAAGGAGAGATTTGGAGTTTGAGGATGATGATTGGGTTTATGTGAAAGTATCACTCATGAAGGGTGTGATGAGGTTTGTTAACAAAGGGAAGCTCAGTCCCAGATACATTGGTCCTTACTAGATATCCAAGAGGATTGTTAATGTAGCTTATGAGTTGGAGCTACCATCCGAGTTAGCAACAGTCCGTCTAGTGTTTCATATTTCAATGTTAAAGAAGTGCATAATTGATCCTGATCTTATTATGCCTACTAAGAGTATTGGAGTAAAGCATTGTCTATCCTATGAGTAGATTCCAGTTCAGATCCTTGATCTCCAGGTTTGCAAGTTGAGAACTAAAGAGGTTGCATCAGTCAAAGTCTTGTGGGGGAACCAATTTATTGAAGAAGCTACTTGGGAAGCCGAGGAGGATATAAAGAAGAGATACCCTCACCTCTTTTCCTCTGAATAAATCCAGACCAAGGTACTAACTCTTTGTAAATTACTCTTTAAGTTGATGTGTTGAATTTTATGCTATTTGCATGTTTTGTGTTATGTTGGGTTGTTAGACACTTTCCCACCTCTTTCATGTTTAGTTTGGCCTCATTCGAAGACGAATGTTCTCAAGGGGGAGATATTGTAATACCTCATAAATTTGAACTTGGAATGGGAAAGAGAAAAGGAAGCTCCATGGATGGGTTCACGGGCCGTGAAGAGGTCCATGACCCGTCACCCCACCCATGAAGTTGCACTCAACTCCCATGAAGGTTCACAGACACTTGGATGGTCCGTGAAGATTCACACGGACCGTGAAGTCGTCTGTGAAAGGGATTCCTCAACTTTTCAGTTTTTGTTCAAATTCAAACAATAATATGTCTCAGAAAAACAATAATTAGGTGTCCCATGACCTGTCATATTAAAGTTCTTTGTGTCCTCTTTCTAATGCCACCAAATTTGCCTCATTACAAGTTCGAAGCAAGAAGTTATGCCTATTTTAATGACGGCCTATCGGGAAGGTGCAACATGACGACCCACTAAACGGCCCATGAAGAGTTTCACGGACCGTGAATCTTCATACGATCCATGAAACCTCCCATTTGAGGCACGTTTTCAATTTTAAAAGTTGGGGTCACTTTGGTCTTTCCCCTATGTGTTTAGTACTTAAACTACATCGTTTTAACCCCTATTCTAAGCCTAAACCATGATGTTTTACACCTAATTAAGGGCTTAGATAGTGTTAATCAGTTCTTTTACGTTCATTAACACTTCAAGGCATTAGAGCAAGGTCCCAAGAGGAGAAAAACTAGGGTTGAAGCGTTCTCCCAGTTTCTTCAATTTCACCAAAGAACTTCGTTCTTCCAGGTATGTAACGCTATCATAATGTTGGACTAGTTCATCCTCATGCCCTACATCTACTTCCAAATCAATAAATGAATAATATAGGGTTCTATCCTTAGATTTGAGTATTCTTGAGATGAGTTGATTTGAGTTCTGAGTTCTTGAGTTGTTGAGTATTGAATTTCTATTTCTAATCGTTGAATTGTTAACATTGTGTATTGCGATTATTTAGTTGATTATTCAGGTCTATATTTTAGCATGAATCTTATACTTGAGTATTCATTGAATTCTTATTGAGAATATTTTAAACAAAATATTATTGTTTAAACTGAATTTTGAGGAAGCAAAGACGAGTTTGAGAAAGAGTATAAGGGAACTAAGTATTTCCCAAATGTGTCATTTTTACATGAAGAACAGAGTAGACTTTTTTTTTAGAAAAGTTAAAAGAGTTTTCAAAAAGATTAAGTACATAGCAGTTACCTCTAAAAGAGGACTATTTGAGTAATTATCTAAATTCATACTGTATTTTTACATTAAGCAAAGAGAAATCTTGTTTTTAAACAGAGACATTTCAGAGCAGTTACCTCTTTTAAGAGGATAGTTTGAGAAATTATCTCAAACCAGAGAAAGGGTAATGTTTTTATACAAGAGTACATATTATTGGGAGTAGTATTGAGCTCCGATATGAGGGAGAGTTCAGATAACTCACAACCCCCATAAACCATGTCTTGCCAACATGGGTACAAGATCATATTTTTTTATGACTCCTTGTGCCTTTGGATAGATCTTAGTGGATCCACTTAGTTGAGGTATTCTATATCCTGGCACGATATAGGACAGGTCTGGCAGCGTGGATAAGACGATGTATCATCACTTAGCTCATAGTGATGGTTGTTGGTTAGAGAATCTCCCAATAGAGTTAAAGTGTATTTTTATATATCACTTATTATGTTAAAGTTTAAAGAATGGGAAAGTATTTTGTAAAGTTAAATGGTTTCATTCCTTTAATTCTTTACATTCAGTTGAGTTTATGTTATACTTATTGCGGTCCTTTCTTTCAGTTATTTTTCTTCGACTATATTACATACTCATACATTCAAATTTGCATTTGTCATTCGACCTGCATATTTGTATGATGTACATACAGGTGTTCAGGATCATCAACGGGTGTTTCATTGAGATCACTTTGCACTTAAGATAGCTTTGGTGAGCATCCTTGCTTTCCGGAGGATTCACATTTATTTTGTTATTGTTAATTTATCGTGGGCCTTGTCCTAACATCTATCCTAGTATTAGAGGCTTCATATATAATTAGAGTTTATGGGTCTCTCAGTATGTTTCTTTCTATTTTGAGATCTTGAGAACTATTACTTATACTTTATGACGTATTTTTAGATATTTATTTGGGTTGAGTTTAATTGAGACTATTGAATTTAATTATTTATTTAAAGCTTCTTTATGCTTGAGTAAATATTCCACTAAATAGTCAACTATGTCATGGGTTCGCTTGGGGATCATAAATGGTTCTTGAGTGTCGGCCACGTCCAGGGTGTAGGCTCGTGGTGTGACATATTTAGAGTATAATTTATAGGAATTAGGTGATTTTCTCAGTTTTTCGTATGTTCAAAACTTCCATAATCTCCTTGATGTATCATTAAAGATCATCTCCTTATCTTGGATCGGAGGACATACTTTGTTGCATATTTCTTTGGGATCGCAAGTCTATTAAGCTTCCAATATCATTGGAGTTAGCTTCTTTTGAAAAAGCTTCTTATATGAGAATTTAACGTCACCCTATATGTAAATTTGAAATCATGAATTCTAACAAGAGTATTAAGAAGAAAAAACACACACAAAATGTTATATGTACAAAGCTACATTAAGTGAATTCAACAAATTGTATATGCGTTAGACCTATGTACACCGAAAGTCTAAATAAATCTAGCTATCAATTTATATATAGTACTATCAGTGTAATGTATTTTTACATCATCAAATTATCTTTATATATATAGCAGGTAACATGTCTTATTTTTTGAATTATATAAAACACACATTTTGAGAAGGCTTACTTGCAAATATCTTTCTGAGTGGGCTAGTAGTATACAAAATTCGTTATACTAATTTTGGGATTTAGAGAATAATAAAAACTAACAAAAATATTTTAAATATGTCATTTAAAGACGCTCTATATCTAAGAGTAAAAAATTATAAGTCTCGTAAACTCTCGCCCCCCCGCCCCCCGAAAAAAAGAGAGCACAATAAAGTACTTCAGAATTAGTAGCAAGATTTAACTTAAATACACAGACAATATTAAATAAAATTCTCACTAAAAGTAAAAATTTAGAAGTCTCATACCCCCCCCCCCCAAAAAAAAGTAAAAAAAAACATGAAGTACTTAAGTATTAGTAGCAAGATTTAACTTAAATACACAGACAGTATTGAATAAAATTCTCACTATAAGATTAATTCATAAAATATTCCAACAATAACCTTCACAATAAAGTGAGATATGTAATTATGTTAAAAACACAGCAAGTACTTAATATAACAACAACATAATATAAAAATTATTTACGCTATGAGTGAACATTAATTAAACGTCATTCTCCTTTTTCGTATTAGTCCAACCTATTTGCTTTCCAAAAAGTAAATCAGGTGTTAAAGCAGCACCAACATGATTGAGTACTAAATCCATTGGCATACCTTCAACATTCTCGGATTCACACAAGTTGTTCTATTTATGGGTGGGAGATACAATTGTTTTCAACTTGTGTGAACCCATACCTTTCATGGGTGATACTTTAAGAATAGCTTTCTCACCTGTCTGAAATGCCATATTTCTTACCTTATGGTCTGCATACTTTTTCCCTCTACTCTGGGCCGCTAAAAGTTTAACATGGATGCTCCTCACTTTATCTTGAGCATCCCTCACTAAATCAACCCCCAAAGGTTTCACATCTCCATCCTCAAACCATCCTATGGGTGATCTACATCCCCTCCCATAGAGTGCCTCAAACTGTGACATATTTATGCTGGAGTGATAACTATTATTATAGGAGAACTCACACAAAGGTAAGGACTTATCCCAATGTCCCCCACAGTCAATCACATATGCCCTCAACATGTCTTCTAACAATTGAATAGTCCTCTCTGATTGTTTGTCTATCTGTGGATGGAAAGTTGTACTAAAAGTGAGTTGTGTGCCCAATTCATCGTGTAACTTTCTCCAAAACATGGAGGTAAACTGAGTACCATGGTTTAAGATGATAGAGAAGGGCACCCCATGCAACCTCACTATCTCTTTCACATAAACCTTAGCCAATTGTTCAACATTACAATCTATTCTGATTGGAATAAAATGGGTTGACTTACTCAATCTGTCAACCACTACCCAAATATAATTAAACATCCCCAAAGTCTTGAGAAGACCAACCACAAAATGCATAGCTATCCTTTCCCACTTTCATTCCAGAATTAGCATTCTCTGAAGCAAACATGTAGGCCTTTAATGTTCATACTTTACTAGTTGGTAATTTTGACACTTAGCCACAAACTCTGCTATATCCTTCTTTATGCTAGGCCACTAATAAAGTTACTTCAAATCTCTGTACATCTTGGTCACACCCGGATGAATGGAATATCGCGAACCATGGGATTCTGTCAACAATTTCTTAATCAAGTCGCCCACTCTAGGAACACAAATCCTTTCTTTAAACCTAAGCACACCTTCCGCATCAAGAGTGGTTTCTTGTGCCTTACCAATCACAGTCTTCTTTCTAAGCTCATTCAAATTTTCATCCTTAAACTGTTTAGCCTTGATCTCCTCAATGGACGTGGCCCTTACTTCAATACTAGCTAACACCCCACCTTTCTCTGAGATGCCCAACTGCATGAACTTAGATTCCAAGGTTTGAATTTCCTTAGACAAGGGTCACTTGGATACACTCAAGCAAGCTACACTACCCATACTCACTGCCTTCCGACTTAGCGCGTCTACCACCATATTAGCCTTACCCGTATGTTATTGAATGGTGACATCATAATCCTTAAGTAACTTTATCCACCTTCATTTTCTCAAATTCATATCCATTTGAGTGAATACATATTGTAGACTGCGATGATCAGTAAACACCTCGCACTTAACACCATAAAGACAATGACGCCAGATCTTAAGGGCAAACACTACCGTTGCCAACTACAAATCATGTGTTGGATATATCCTCTCATGCAACTTCAACTTCCGCGATTCATAAGCTATGACATTCCTATCCGGCATCAACATTGCACCCAAACCCGAATATGAAACATCAAAATAAATACTCAAATCTTTACTTTCAACCGATACTGCTAGAATAGGTGATGTGGTCAAGAGAGTCTTGAGCATTTGAAAGCTCTCCTCGCATTTTTTAGTCCATTCAAATGGTATCTCCTTTCTGGTCAAAATTTTCAAATGCATTGCAATAGAAGCGAAGTTCTTTACAAATCAACGATAGTAGCTAGCGAGCCCCACAAAACTCCTAACTTCAGTCATAGAGTTAGGCCGAACCCAATTCATTACCGCTTCAATCTCTTGGGGATCTACCATTACCCCTTCTTTTGAATCCACATGCCCCAAAAAGGCAACGGAAGTCAACCAAAATTCACAATTAGAAAATTTTGCATACAACTTTTGTTTCCCAAGAACACCCAGAACAATATGAAGATGGTCGGCATGCTCTTCCTCACTTTTCGAATACACTAAAATATCATCAATAGAGACTATAACAAATGAATGAAGAAATGGTTTGAACACACCATTTATCAAACTCATGAAAGCTGTAGACGCATTGTCAACACAAACGACATAACTAGAAACTCATAGTGCCCATAGCGGGTTCTAAATGCCGTCTTGGGTACATCCTCAGGCCTAATCTTCAACTGATGGTAACCAAACCTTAGATTAATCATAGAGAAAACTGATGCACCTCTCAATTGGTCAAAAAGATCATATATCCTAGGCAATGGGTACTTTTTTTGAATGGTGACCCTATTTAATTGTCGGTAATCTATACACATCCTCATACTACCATATTTTTTCTTAACAAACAATATAGGAGCACCCTACGGGGAAGCACTAGGATAAATGAATACTTTATCAAGAAGTTCTTGGATTTGAGCCTTAAGCTCTCTTAATTCTGTCGGAGCCATGCGATATAGAGGGATAGATATGGGGCAGGTACCAGGTTCTAAATCAATGTAGAAATCTATATATCTGTTTGGAGGCATACCAGGCAAATCAGTAGGAAACACTTCTCTAAATTCTGACACCACATGAAACAGACTCAATAGAGGGGGATTCAACCTCAACATCCTAAATTTGAGCCAAATAAGCCAAACAACCCTGCCCTACCAATTTCCTAGCTCGAATGGAGGATATGATCTTAGCTTTCTTAGACTTGAATTGTAATACTAAGTCTGTAATTAGTGTACCGGTACGTTGTACCCGTTCCAAGTTAGTGTGTCAGATCTTGACACCCATTTCAATATTTATGCTGATACGTGGCAACCGATCCCAGTTAGTGTGCCGGAACGCAACACCCAATGCATTCAACAAGCCACAATCACAATCACAATGTAAATTCTTATAATCATACAATCAAGTCATGATTCATGGCATATAATTATTCAATCATTCTCATTTATGATTAGTGTGATCAATAATGCAACACTCGCATACATACATGTATCATAATGAAGTAATTACAAATACATATCACACCAACATGAAATCACAACACTCACCTACCTCGAACAAAGCTTGAATCCCCTAAGAAACTTGATTCTTTTCTTTCCGGATTCTTTTCGTTTGTTATTGGTCTACAAACAATGAATATAATGCTAGGATAAATAAAATAAGACTTATTTACTCGGATTAGAATCAATAATATCAACCCTAGGACAAACTCTTTATCCCCATACCCATATTAGGGCTTTTTCCACCCTAATATCAAGATCAAAACCCTCCCCCATCGATAATTACCCAAGAAACTAGGTTTTACGGATTGAAACATGGATTCAGGGAGTGAAAACCTTACCTTTAGCCTCAATAATGGTGGAAAATTGTCAAGAAAGCACCTGGGTTCCTCTCCTATCTCTCAAAGTCGAAACCTGTAGAATAAAATAATTTTAGGGTTTATTTCTGACTTAATTCGCGACTGACCTGCCACAATGGTCCTCACCCCTCTACAGTGGCCCCACCCTGGGGGAATAAATCCCGGCCTGGCATCTTGCGCGGATATAGAACGTCGTAATTAGAGTCTCAAACCCTCATTTCACAACACACCTTCATTTCATGACACTCAGAAACTACCCTCTCACGCTAAGATCAATTTCAGGAGTTCTACTCACCCGAATTCAATTACGTAAAGTCGTACGGGTTCCTTAACGTCTTAGCTATCGACTCATGTGATCAAAACAATAGTTAGATCTCCCATTTGTTACCAGATTTCCCTGAACCTCACTGACTATGATTTTGTCCAAATTTGGATTAGGTTGGGAAATTTCAAGTTACTACGAAAAAGTTTTTCGGCCTAAAATTTTTCCCCATTGAATTTTCTATAACGACGGGAACATGTCATTACAGAAGAATATATGATGATTATGTGATGTAGGGCTTGAAGAGTAACTCTTCTATTATGAATTGATGATTTAGATGTAATTGTTGTGGAAGGGATAGTTCCCACATGAATTGCTTATGTAAGAGTGTGAAAGGCTTTCTCACATTGAATGATTCTAGGTTGAAAGGATTGCTCGCCTAAAATGAAACTAGACTAAAGACTAGGAAATTAAAAAGGATAGAGGCGATTACCCTTGACCTCCAAATGAGAAGGATATGATGCAACTACCCATATTCCTTAGAATTGAAAAAGAGGTGACTCCCACGTTCCTACCCATGATTCATTATTGAAAGATATGGAGGCGAATACCCATGTCTTATGATGAAAGGACATGGAGGTGAATAGCCATGATTCCTTATGAAATGATGTGTATGCGAGTACCCGTGTCATATGATATTGGGCATGAAGGCGAGTACCCATCATCCCATAAGATGACCTGGTGGCAAGTACCCATGATCCTTTATGTAAGGAAAGAAGCGACTACCCATGAGCCTTTATAGGAAGGCAAGTGGTGATTTCCCATATCTATAAAACATAAGCTAAACATGTTATGATAGGTGATGAGCTTGGATGATGGCCTAAGGTTGCCTACTATGATGAGTAAGACTAGTGGAGGATTAGCCATGTCTTGGCTAAGTATGCTCTGAGGTTACTTTAAGAAAGTATTCCTTTTATGTTGAAATGTTCGATTATGTGCATTGATTGTGCTTATGACTTATATTGTCTAACTCTTATGTTTATGTTAATGTTTATGCAAGCTATCATATTTAGTACATTCTTATACTAACTCATATTCTTGCCTACATTTCTTATCCAAATGTAGGGTTCAATAATCTTAACTCTCATCCCCTTGACTAGGATCTCAGTAGAGGCAAGACATGAAGATTGGTGCGTCCTCATAGCATTCGAAGATTTGATCGCCATTTCTCTTATGTTATTTTGGTTTTAGTTTTGAACATTATTGTATGGTATATGTCCCAGGAACCTTTGTATTAGATCATTTTGAGACAATTGTATGAGACTTTCGCTTTGTTTTATAAAGACTTTGATGTTGTTGAAAATGTTTTAAACTTTGCCAATTTTCTATTATCTTTACTGTGAAAGCTAAGTGGATTATATGAGGCCTCTTGGGGTCTTGTATTCCATGTTATGTCTAGGGTGTACCCCTGGGTCTTGACAAACTTGGTAATCAGAGCATAAGGTTTAGAAAGGTTCTAGGATGTCTGTAAGGTTACATCTAGTAGAGTCTTGGTCATGAGTGTGAAGTGCACCATATTTATGAATGAGAGGCTACAAGATGTTTAAGAAACTTCACCTCTTCACTACTGTACGTCATGCAATAGAGTTTAACTCTATAAGGTCTCTCTCTTAATCCCTATCCGATGGTCTACATGATATGACTACTTGAAGAGCTTTTGCTAGGAGTGAGGGAAAACAGATTGGTCAAGGAGCACCTAAAGCCCCACAAGCTCTGATTGACCCTTTGGCTGAGCGAGTGACTAATGAGGAATTTAGGACTGCTTTTCAAGTGGTGGCTCAAGCCATGACGACCCAAGCCAATAGGGAAGTGTGAACCCCGTGAATCCAAATGTGGGTACGAAGGCATCTAGAGTGAGGGACTTCACTATGATGAATCATCTAGATTTTATGGTTCTAAGGTTGAGGAAGATCCTCAAGAGTTCATTGATGAGGTTTACAAGATCTTGACTATTATGGGAGTGACTCTGGTGGAAAAGGTGGAATTGGCCACTTATCAACTTAAGGGTGTTGCTCAAATTTTGATCGACCAATGGAAAGAAGCAAGACCGGTAGATGCGGGTCCCCTTGAATAGGAAAGGTTTAAGTTCACTTTTCTTGATAGGTTCTTTCCTCTTAAGATGAGGGAGGAAATATGCTTAAGTTTATCAATCTTCGACAAGGAAACATGAGTGTGAAGGAATATGCTTTGATGTTTACTAAATTGTCAAAATATGCTCCTTCTATAGTTGCCGACTTTAGGTTAAGAATGAGAAAGTTCATTTCGGGTGTGTCTGAATTGGTTGTGAATTATTGTCGTACAACTATTCTTGTCCATGACATGGTTATTGCTCGTCTTCTGACTCATGGCCAACATATTAAATAAGAGATACTTAAAGAGAGGGCTAGGGAGACAAAGAGGTCGAGAATCGATGATGGTAATTTCTCTCATGCAAGGTTCGATGGACATGGTCGTCCTAGGTATCGGCAATGGTTTTCTGGGCAAGGTTCCTCTAATGCTCCTAAGTTCAACAACGAGAGGCTGTGTAACCCTAAACCTCAAGGAGGTGGTAATAGGTCTTCTTTGCCAAATTGTGCTAAGTGTGGATGAAATCATGAAGGTAAATGTCTAGCAGGTTCCAATGCTTGTTTTGGTTTTGGTATGATGGACCACAAGATAAGGAATTGTATTTCAGTTGCTAAGAATGAGGGAGATATTTGTCGTAGGGTTCAACCCTATCCTTCATCCGGTCCAAGTGGTTCGGCTACTAGTGGTCCCAAGTAAAATAGGCTCTATGCACTCCAAACACATGGTGAACAAGAGGGTTCTCCCGATGTGGTTACCGATATGTTGAAAGTCTTTGAACTTGATGTTTATGCTTTAATTGATCCCGGTGCTACCTTTTATTTTGTGATTCCATTTGTGGCAATGAGATTTGATATACTCCCTGATGTGTTATTAGATCCTTTTTCTATCTCTATTCATGTTGGTGATTATGTGATGGCTGAGAGGGTCTATAGAAAGTGTCATGTCTCCTTATCCCATAGAGTTACTCTTGTTGATTTGGTAGCGCTTGATATGCCAGATTTTGATGTCATTCTTAAGATGGATTGGTTGCAGTCTTGCTATGCTTCTATTGATTGTAGAACCTGTGTAGTAAGATTTCAGTTTCCAAATGAGCCTACCCTAGAGTGGAAGGGGGGAAATTCTATGCCGAAAAGTTGGTTTATTTCTTGTCTTAAAAGTTAGAAATATAATTTCTAAGGGTTGCTTGTACCATCTAGTTAGGGTGAGGGATATGGATTCTGAAACCCCTAGTCTTGAGTCGGTTCCCGTTGTTAATGAATATCCGAAAGTGTTCCCACATGATTTACTCGGTATTCTTCCTCAAAGGGAAATAGATTTTGGTATTGACCTTCTCCCAGATAGGCAGCCTATTTCTATTCCTCATTATAGAATGGATCTGGTAGAACTCAAGGAATTAAAGGAACAATTGAAAGATTTGTTGGACAAGGGTTTCATCTGGCCGAGTATCTTTCCATGGGGTGCTCGAGTTTTGTTTGTTAAGAAGAAAGATGGTTCACTCCGTATGTGTATTGACTACCGGCAATTGAACAAGTTGACCATTAAGAATAAGTATCCTCTTCCATGGATAGATGATTTGTTTGACCAACTCCAAGGTGCGAGTTACTTTTCTAAAATTGACCTTAGGTCGGGTTATCACCAATTAAGGGTGAAAGAAGATGATATTCCTACAACGGATTTTAGAACCAGGTATGGTCCTTATGAGTTTTTGTTGATGTCGTTTTGTTTGACTAATGCTCTGGCAGCATCTATGGATTTGATGGAAAAGGTGCTTAGAAAACACCTTGATATGTTCGTAATTGTGTTCATTGATGATATAGATCATATCAATCATTTGAGGATTGTGTTGCAAATTCTCAAGGAACAACAACTCTTTGAAAAGTTTAGCAAATGTGAGTTTTGGTTAAAGTGTGTGGATTTTGTTGGTCATATTGTTTCAAGTAAGGGTATTGAGGTAGATCCTAAGAAGACAGATGCGGTCAAGAGTTGGCCTAGACCTCTATCACCTTTAGACATTAGAAGTTTCTTGGGTTTAGCTAGTTATTACCGAAGGTTTGTTGAGGGGTTTTCTTCCATTGCCTCTCCATTGAATGCTCTGACTGAAAAGAAGTCCAACTTTATATGGTCTGAAGCATGTGACAAGACCTTCAACAGTTGAAAGACAGACTTACTTATGCTCCAGTGTTGACATTGTCAGAAGCGATGGATCATTTTGTTGTTTATTGTGATGCCTTAAGAATTGAGTTAGGATATGTGCTTATGCAAAAATGGGAAAGTTATTACCTATGCTTCAAGGCAGCCTAAGGTTCATGAGAAGAATTATCCTACCCATGATCTTAAATTAGCGGCGGTGGTTTTTGCTTTAAAGATTGGGAGGCATTATTTGTACGGTGTGCATGTAGATGTGTTTACCAACCACAAAAGTTTGCAATATGTGTTTAATCAGAAGGATCTAAATCTTCGCCAAAGAAGGTGGCTAGAATTACTGAAAGATTATGGTATGAGTATTCTCTATCACCTCGATAAGGCGAATGTGGTGGCGAATGCTCTAAGCCAATTATCAATGGGTAGTGTTGCCCATATAGAGGAAGATAAGAAGGAATTTGCATGAGATGTACATAGATTGGCCCAAATGGGTGTTCAATTAGTGGATTTCACCAAGGATGGTGTTATGGTTCACAATGGTTCAGAATTATCATTTATGACAAATGTGAAAGCTAAGAAATGTCTTGATTTGACTTTAGTAGAATTGAAAGAAGTGGTACTTAAGAGGTCCGTAGAGGCTTTCTCCCAAGGGGGAGATGGTGTGCTTAGATATCAAGGTCGTTTATGTGTTCTGAATGTTGATGACTTGAGGGAACAGATCTTGTCAAAAGCCCATAGTTCTCGGTGCTCCATTCACCCGGGAGCCACCAAGATGTACCGTGACTAGTGGGAGATCTATTGGTGGAATAGGATGAAAAAGAATATAGCGGGATTTGGGGCTAAGTGTCCATATTGCTAACAAGTGAAAGTTGAGCATCAGAAATCGAGATGTTTATCCCAAGCCATTAATATTTCTACTTGGAAGTGGGAAGATTTGAATATGGACTTCATAGTTGGTTTGCCTTGCACTCGGTGACAATATGATTAAATTTGGGTTATAGTATACCGAATGATGAAATTGGCCTATTTCATTCCCGTGTAAGTTTCCTATTTGGCGGTAGATTATGCTAAGTTGTATTTGAGGGAAATGGTAAGGTTGCATGAAGTGCCCTTGTCCATTATCTCCGATAGAGGTACTCAGTTTACTTCTCAGTTTTGGAAGTCTTTCCAAAAGGTTCGTGGTACTAAAGTGAAGCGTAGCACGACTTTTCATCAACAAACCGATGAGCAAGCTGAGAGAACTATCCAAACTTTGGAAAATATGTTGAGAGCATATGTCATTGATTTCAAGGGAAATTGGGATGATCTCTTGCCATTGATTGAGTTTGCTTATAATAATAATAGCTATCACTGTAGTATTAGTATGGCTCTATTTGAGGCTCTTTATGGTAGGAGGTGTAGATCTCCCATATGTTAGTTTGAGGTGGGTGATGTTTCCTTGATAGGACCCAAATTAGTTCATGAAGCTATGGAAAAAGTCCGATTTATTAGAGAAAGGTTGAGAACAGCCCATAGTCGACAAAACTCCTATGACGATGTTAGAGGAACAAATCTTCAGTTTGATGTTCATGATTGGGTTTACTTGAAAATCTCACGAATAAAGTGTTTAATGAAATTTGGAAAGAAATGGAAGCTTAGTCCCCGTTTTGTAGGCCCATATCAGATTTTGAGACATGTTGGTAAGGTTGCTTATGAATTAGATTTACCTAATGAGTTGGCATCGGTGCATCTGGTTTTCCATGTCTCTATGTTGAAAAAGTGTGTTGGAGATCTGACATCCATAGTTCCCTTAGAAGGTTTGGGAGTTAAGGAGAATCTTTCTTATGAGGAAGTTCCGATTTAGACTATAGACTGGCAACTTAAGAAGTTGAGAAACAAGAAAGTTGCTTCTGGGAAAGTAATGTTGAGAAATCATTTAGTTGAGGGTGCTACTTGGGAGGCCGAGGCCGATATGATGTCCAGATATCCTCATCTTTTTTCCTTCTATTCCTACTCTAGATTGAGGTAATGACTTCCTCATGGTTTTCTCTTTGTTTGAAGTCATGTGTGTTTTAGATATTCAAATGATTTCCTTATGTTATTCATGTTCATGAAAAACTTGAGTTTTGAAAGAAAATGAGTTCACATGTTTGATTTTCCTCATGTTGTTGTGCATTGAGTATGAGCGCCTATAGACTTCATGAGATGAGATGTTGAACATTCTTAAGCTATGCTTTTGAGTATGAAATGCATAAAGGCTCCATGAGAGGATGTTGAGCATGCTTTTAGCTTGGAGAAAGTAGTTCCTCCTTTCACACGAGAAGTCTTGAAATTTCATGCATATTGGTTTGCTAGGTCTAGTTCCTACTTTCCTTATAATACATTAAGTATGTTTAGCTTGGAATTGATGTTTCCTCTTTGGTTGTGTGCATTTTGATGTGCTGCATACATGATGGGCTGCTAGTTTTGAGTCTTTTCTTTCAAAAGGTATCTAGAATTCCATTCGAAGATGAATACCCCCAAGGGGGAGATAATGTAACACCACAAAATCTAGTAGTCTAAGTAAGGGGCTAGGTGTCAAGTCAAGAACTAGAGAATTGATCCTAAGTGCCCTCCAGGAAGGTCCACACGGACTGTGAAGGGCACCATGGCTCGTGGTAGTGCCCATAGACCTTAACAATAGCTAGCACAGGAAGGCTCACATCCCACGAGCACCATGACGACTCATGGTGGTGCCAGTGAAGGTGAGGCAGTAAGCCCTCTAAGACTGCCCAAAATGGAGATCCTCCAACGAGCCACTAAATGTCTTGTGAAGGCCACTACGGGCCATGGGAGAGGTCGTGGTCATGAGTTAGGTTCAAGGGGTTAAGTGGTGAAAAGCCAAGCCACTGTTGAAGGAACACGGTTTGTGAGAGACACCACGGCTCATGGAGCCTCACGTGAAGGTGGGGCAGTCCACTGTAAGTTAGGGGCATATGGGTCATTTTCGATTTTAATTAAATTAATACTATGTCATTTTACCCTAGCCTAGGACCCCTATATAAGTGATTTTAACCCCAAAACTCATTTATTCAGGTCATTCTCTCAAATTCACTAAAAGAATTGGGTTTCCTCTCAAAATATTTCTCTCTGTACAACTAGAAGAAGAAGAAAGAGTTCAAGCTAGGATCAAGGTCAAGTCTCCATTAACAAGGTATGATGAATTTTCATCCATGGAATCCTTACTTCTAGGGAGTCCCCAAGATTTCCCCAATTGAAAAGTAGAAATTCCCCAATTTGAGTTAGGGTTTTCTTCTAATATTGTGGGTATTGATGAATGTTTATCCAAATTATTGGGTTTGATTATTTATGCATGAATTTATAGGATTACATGTTTTAAGATGAATTTACATGTACCCATGCCTAACCCATGACTAGAGAGATGAAATTGATACAAATGAGTTTTATCCCATGAAAAAAGAATTTGTGGGTTTAGATGTATTCTTATAGGATTGATGAGATACATTAAGAATTGCTTTGAGAGTGAAGCATATGTGATGATTATGAGATGTAGGTCTTGGAGAGTAAATCTTCTATTATGAGTTGATGATTTAGATGTAATGCTTGTGGAAGGGATAGTTCCCACATGAATTGCTTATGTATGAATGTGAAAGGCTTTCTCACATTGAATGATTCTAGGTTGATGAGGATAGAGGCGATTACCCTTCACGTCCAAATAAGAAGTATATAAGGCAATTACCCATATTCCTTAGAATTGAACAAGAGGAGACTCCCCACGTTCCTATATGATATTGGGGATGGAGGCGATTACTCATGATCCCTTATTGAATGATATGGAGGCAAATACCCATGTCTTATGATGAAAGGAAATGGAGACGAGTACCCATGATTCCTTATGAAATGATGTGGAGGCGAGTAGTCATATTATGTTGGGTATGAAGCGGTACCCATGATCCCATAAAATGGACGTGGAGGCCAGTACCCATGATCCTTTATGTAAGGCAAGAGGCGACTACCCAAGAGCCTTATCGGAAGGCAAGCAGTGATTCCCCATGTCTATAAAAGATAAGTTAAACATGTTATGATAGGTGATGAGCTTTGATGATGGCCTAAAGTTGCCTAGTATGATGAATAAGACTAGTGGAGGATTACCCATGTCTTGGCTAAGTATGCTTTGAGGTTACTTTAAGAAGTATTCCTTTTATGTTAAAATGTTCTATTATGTGTATTGATTATGCTTATGACTTATATTGTCCAACTCTTATGTTTATAAAACTATCATATTTAGTACATTCTTGTACTAACACATCCTCTTGCTTATATTTCTTATCCAACTGTAGGGTCTGGCGATCTCGACTTTCATCCCCGTGGCTATGATCTTAGTAGAGGCAAGACTTTAAAATTGGTGAGTCCTCATACCATTCATGGATTTGACCGCGATTTCTCTTATGTTCTTTTGATTTTAGTTTTGAACATTATTGTATGGGTTGTGTCCTAAGAATCACTGTATTAGATGGTTTTGAGACAATTGTATGAGACTTTCGCTTCATTTTATAAAGACTTTGATGTTGTTGAAAATATTTTAAATTTTACCGATTTTCTATTATCTTGACTATGAAAGCTAAGTGGTTTAAAGGAGGCCTCTCGGGGTCTTGTATGTCATGTTACGTCTAGGTTGTACCCCTGGGTCATGACAGTTGAGTCGTTCATGTCCATAATTCCACATGAACCCTATGATTTGAGTTATAAATTTTTGAAAAAAGGTTCTTAAAGCCAACACTTGAGTTCTTAAATTGAGTTTTGAGAAGGTAAAGATGAGTTTTTAGAAAAGAGTTTCTAAAACATGATTAGTATGACAATCGAGTATGTCATCAATGTATGAGCAGTATGGTATCTAGATATACCATAAATGTTTATGCAATATGACTTTCCGAGTCATCAATGATCATATTAAAATATAATTTTGATATGTTTTTGAGAAAGAATTTTCAAGTCTGAATTGAGTAAAAGTATAAGGGGACTATGTATTCCCAAAGGTATGAATTTTTACATTGATAAAAGAGAAACTGAGATTTCTAAATGAGTTATGAGGTTAGAAGATATTTCAAGAGGAGTTACCTCTTTTAAGAGGGTAGTTTGAGCAATTATCTTAAACCAGAGGAAGAGTTATGTTTTTAAACATATGAGCATGAGTATATATTATTGGGAGTAGTATTGAGAATCGATATGGGGACGAGTTCAGACAACTCAAAGTCCTCATACACCATGTATGCCAACATGGGTAATGGGTCATACTTTTTAGATGATTCCATGTTGCTTTTTAAGCATAGCTTAGCGGATCCACTTAGTTGAGGTGTTCTATACCCCGGCAAGGTATAGGACAGTTATGGCAGCGTGGGCGACACGTTGTATCATCGTGTAGCTCATAGTGATGGTAGTGGGTTAGAGAATCTCTCAATAGAATTAAAGTGTATTTTTATATATCACTTACTTTGTTGAGTTCAGAGATGAGAAAGTATTTTGTAAAGCTTTAACTAACTCCTTTATTTCATTACATTCAGCTTGAGTACATTGTTATCTATTGTAGTCCTTTCATTCATTTATTTATTATTTAGCTATATTACATACTCGTACATTCAATGTAGTGATGTCATTCGACCTGCATCTTTTAATGATGCATATATAGGTTCTTAGGATCCTCTACAAGAGTCTGTTGAGATCACTTCATCTGCTTGTCAACTTTTGAGTGAGGTCTCCTTTCTTCCGGAGGACTCCAGTTTTATAAGTTGTTGGTATTAGTAATATTTTGAGTAGTCGTGGGTCTTGTCCTGACACTCGTCTATATACAGTTGAGGCTTCGTAGATCGATAGTTTTCT
The DNA here is from genome assembly GCA_036553675.1 of Solanum okadae. Taxonomy (NCBI): domain Eukaryota; kingdom Viridiplantae; phylum Streptophyta; class Magnoliopsida; order Solanales; family Solanaceae; genus Solanum; species Solanum okadae. The sequence continues at coordinate 29,526,992 of CM071689.1, forward strand.
AGAGTCTTTCAGTTTTCTAATGTTTTATCTAAACTCATGATTCATACTCGGTATACCCAATTCAGTTTTGAGATTTAGTAAGTTGTTTTTAAACGTTTCTTCCAATTTAATTCTTATGTATGCTTGAGTTAGTCTTCCGCTTGTAGTTAGCCAGAATGAGAGTTTTCTTGGGGACCAACAATGGTTCTAGAGTGCTGGCCACGTCTAGGGTATAGACTTGGGTCGTGATAGGCATGTTGGATAAACTTCAGCGCCTAAGCATCTTTTTGCATGTTGTTTCACAGTCTATTTCCTTCATCGGGATCTGCAAATCTACTTTCTACCAAGTCCCAAAGATCTTGAGATTTAAGTATAGTTTTCATATTAATACTCCAAAATTCGTAGCTTTCTCCCTTAAAGATAGGAATGCGTGGTTGTGCCATACTCGATGGATTGCTGCTACTTGCCATAGCTCAAATACCAGTGATGATGGGAAAAGAGACAAAAAGACACAATAAAACTTTAAGATCAAAGGCTGAAAGTAAAAGATCTCGATATGTGCTGAAATCTCAGCTTTTCTGTATATTCAAATCAAAGCAAAGTATTGTCTTTTAAATAGGATTACAAATAAAAAAACCACTAAGTCACTGAGTTGACCACTACTCCAACAACTATCTAATATCATAAAACTAGAAAATAATGCAGCATGACTGCTAACAACACAAGGAAATAGGAAACTATTAACAAATTAAATTTGACCAGGTCATACTTTGAATCAGTCTTCTATATTTGGTATTGTAATAAGTTTGATTGAGCCTTGCTCGACTTGATGGTGTAACACACTAAATTAAGTTCAGTTCGCTTAGCTCGACACCCAAACCTAATAAGGATTTTGCAGTAAAGACCAAAAAGTTTTGCGAGCTCAAATTTAAAATTTTTGACTAATGATGAAAGACGTTAGAGAGAGAAAAAACTCATTGGAGAGGTGGAAAAAGGGTAGAAGAGAAAAGTAGAGGGACCACCAAACAAAACAAAAGCCTCAATTACAAAGACTATAACAATGCAGAATTCAGAAAACAAACAATAAATTAAGTACAATAAAAAGCTCGATTTAGCAGAGTTTGACTCGGTAGTGTAACTCTAACGACTTGAGTCGTCGTTATTTAGGAAAACAAAAATTCGTGAAATTTCTGGGCCACTCTCCAGCAAAGGTGGGCAAAATGACGCTAGGGCGGCGATGCCACGGCGGGGTAAGCTGTGCCTGAGAGGGATAGGCGAGACAGAATGTAAATAGCGCATGTTTTTATTTCCTCCTTCTTACTAAAATACCTAAACTAATTATAAAACACCCTAGAAACCCCCCAAAAAGCTGCTCTAAGCCTGGGAAGAAAGGAGAAAGAGATTTCTAACTTAAGGAGGGCAATGGATGGCGGATTTATAGTTATGATCAGCATCGCGAAGTCATTAAACAACAGCCGAAGTCAAAAATCCGTGCAGGTTCTTGGCTCCCAGGTAGGCTAGGTTTTATGCTCATTGCGCAATATAATGTAAATCAATGGTAAGATTTTTTGTAGTCCTTCATGCACCGAACAAAAGATGATCAATCATGGGAAGAAGCCTTAGGTGTTGAACTAGGGTTAAGTTGGTCAAATTATTGTTAAGTGATATATGTCGATGAATAGTTCATTCTGATTGTTGTGATTCTATGATTGTGTGATGTATGTTTATTCTTGCTTCATTATCATATATTTATATATGTGAATGTTGCATTATTGAAGATATTAATTGTAAATGAGGATATATGAAAGATAAATTCTATGATTCATGACTTGATTGTATGATTGTAAGAATGTAATTTGTGATTGTGATTATGGCTTGTTGAATGGATCGGGTGTTGCATTCCGACACACTAACTTGGATCGGTTACCACATTCCAGAATACAGATGGGATTGATTACCACGTTCTGGCATAAATAATGGATCGTGTACCACGTTCCGGTATGCTAACAGTTTGGGTTTGGGTTTGGGTTCCATGAGAGGACCAATGACTTGACATAATTGTGTATTTTGAGGATTTTGAAATTGAACGTGGTTCGCAATGATAAATGATATTGTAATTCCACTGGGTGGTTAGATGGTTATGAGGACTTATATCTGATTGTTCTTTTGTGTTGAGTGAACTTGTTTTGTATCGTGTTGTCGAATGAATTGGGAAGGCCAAGGGTTCAAGGGTCGTAATAATTGAGAGCAAGGGTTGTTCGCATATTGTAAGGGCGAAAAGTGGGGGTAGTGTACATAATGTAATTACTTAGGTGAATCTCACCTTAGAGGAAGTAGTTCATGGTTGGTAATTAGAAAGCTTGATGTAATGTGCCATGTAGGAAGAGCCAGGTAACATAGAAGAGAAGGTAAGGGTATGTCATGGACGGTTAGTCAAAATGCGTGTAGTTGTATTTGTGGACTCTTCTATGTGTTAGGGTGGTTAGGCTAAGATTAAGAACCTAGTAAGTAGGTTGATTGATAAGGTGGTTAGTAGTAAGGGTGCTTGTGTAATCCTGAGGTATTCTAGAGAAGGTAAAGGTGGAGAAGCGAGTGGTCTTATTGCATGTTCTTACTAGTGGATTTCTTATGATATGTGGTGGGCATCGGGTTGACCAATGATGCCTACCAGTATGTCTGGTTTTGTACTGATGCTACTCTTGCTATGCCTTTTTGGGCCTAAACTGGATGCAGGTTGGTGATGTTTCGTTAGACGAAGACGAAGAATTCTCTAGCAGCTTCTACTTCTCTTTCCGCATGGTAGGAGCTGTGTATTTTCATTATTATGTCTTGTTGTACTCTTAGTAGCTCTTGTACTTATTTAGACTAGATCATCGGGAGTGTTAGTTACTTTACAAGTCTTAACCAGAAATTGTTTAAAAGTTTTTATTTATGAAACTCTATTATTTCCTTTATTCCTGTTTTTCGTTAATTTTCCGCATGTTTTAACTAATGGGATATGAGGGTTCTCCTAATTAGGTGTTAGAGTGGGTGCCCGCACGGCCCGGTGGGTTGGGTCCTGACAAATTGGTATTAGAGCCCAATTTACCTGTCTCCAGTACAAGAGAAAATGTGGACTAGACTCATGCGGATTGGTGTGTTGACGTCCACACCTAATCTTCTTGAAGCTAGGAAGCATTCTAGGAAGTCGTTCCACCTTCTTTCTCTCCTTTTGTGCGAGTGTCGCTTGTGGTATGAGTTGAGTCCAATTGGTATCTCCCGATTCCAATTGGTATCTCAGCAAGATGAACTAGACGTCGTGGTCGCGACTGAAGGAACACAACCAAGGTAAATTGTAACTGAGAAGGTTCCAATTGGTATCTGGCCCTAAGGGTTGCGTAGTGGCATGGATGACCAGAAATGGTCATCCATGGAGCGAACTAATTAATAGCTTGGACTTGTCTATGAGTTGTAACTTGAATCTGTGAATGTGTGCTTTTTTTTTCTGAATTAACTACAAATATGAAGTTGTAATTGTTTGAATGTGATTAGGTGATTAAGTGATTAGGTGAACTATAAATGTGTGTCTAAACTTTGATATGTGCAATGTGTTGGCCTAATTGATTGAAGTTAGGCGAGTTGTAAGTGCTTGAGTGTCGTGAAACTCATTGTAAAAAAGGTCCTGCCTAAGTTCGAGGCAATAATCTAGATGAGTCATAAGGTGATTCATAAACCAAATTTGGAATTGTCTTGTGCCAGACTAATTATCGTGTGAGTGTTTGGGTGTATCCTGGGATGTGCGGGTTGTGGTGTTGAATTAAGGTGAACGAGTTGGGTGAGTATTATTGAGATTGACTCCGGTAGATATCGACTATCTAGCTAAGAGGATTATCCTAAAATTGCTTGGTAAGGTTGGAAACCATGGAAAATTTTATGAAGAAAAAGAACCGCAGAAAAATTATTGGCAGATGTTTTGTTTTCGTTTTGGCCGCTGGGGCAGGATTTTTTCCTGCCAAGGCATGGCCTCTAGTGCGGGGTTCCTCCGGCCAGAGCAGGACACGGCGAGACAGAATCTCAATCATGTCTCCCCTGTTTTCTCCTAATCACAAATTCAGACCTCGAATGGTATCCGAACTAACCTCTGCAAGTCAATCACTGCTCATCAATAGAACAGGAAGTCATAACCTTAATATTTAAATATCGGTTGTATCAGACATCAACAACCAGCATCCATGTTCTTATAAAACATAAAGAACGGCGAAAAGATAAAAATAAGGTAAATATTTTTCCTAAATTACAAGCCTAAGAGGGGCGAAGAAACAAATCAGGATCCCTGAGAATGGCAGGTGTCGCTCTCCGACCCCATGTCCTCTGGTATTGTCTCACCGACCAAAGCTTCATTTAACCAAGAAAACTCCGGGAAATCCTCCGGCCTAAGTGTGGGGATCTCCTGCGGGGGGCGACACAGGAAAAGATGACCTTCAATGTCTTTCACATGCGGGCCATCAGACAATCCCTCTCTATGTTCTTTTACTTCTCCTATCACAGCTGGCAATTGAGCATCTCCAATTCGAGGGCTGTGGCAGGTGGAAGAGTAGTCGAGGTACTAGCCCAGCAGCCCAAAAAAAATTTGCGCCACTAGGTCCTCCTCCACTCGAGCACTGGAAAGTGCGGGCTGGGACTGGGAAGGAAAAGTGTCGTCCCCTGCACCGTCGTTCCCTCCCTCCTCCTCCGCATTCGCTTGACTGATGTTGGCTCGACTTGTCTCATACCTCTTGCTCCCAGAGGTAGAACCCTGCCTAATCAAAAAAGAGTTAAAGGGGGAATCCATGGGAAGTACCTCATCGGTTTCCAGAAGTGGCACTCCCCCACGCTTGCACAACGCAGATACTAGTCCCGGTAGGAAAAATGCCATCTTGTTGCCCCGATAGACCATCTTCCATTCTGATATGACCTTTGCCCCCACATTTAACTCGATGCCATGTATAGCCCACGCCACCACCAAGTCCCGAGGGAATGTTATGGCGGTGCGGTTGCACGACGGACATATCCTCCTAGTAACCAAGTGTAGCCACCTCTTAGCCTCAGGTGACCAATCTGTACTAGTGATGCCCTCTACAGTAAATCAGTAGACCTGGTCCTAGCGTGCAGGATCGATTAGGGTGTCCCTCAGCCAGCCTAGATCCATCTCCCTTAGCTTGGCCTCATACTCCGCATTTGAGACTTCAGGCACCTCTAGCGCCTCATTAATGGTTGTGGCATTCAGGGGGATATCAACTCCACGGATATGTATGACGGGGTGAGGGTCGTCCCATCGAACAGTAGGCATGATGGTGTAGAACTCCCTCACCCAGGTAGAGTTAGCAAGAAGGGGTGCCTCTGTCAATGGGGACCATCTAAACTCCATAAGTCGAGCTTGAAAGGCAGACGCCTTCTCCTCTAGATTTAGTAAGTGAAAACCCCGCTCGCAACAAAATTTAGTGTTCCGGTGGTCATGGAACCACTCTCGACTAGCAGCATCGGGAAACTGGACGAATGGTAGATTTTCCTCGTTTAGACCTGCCATTTAGAGAGCCTGCAAAAAGTTAATAAGCATATTAGAACCCCAGGTATTAGGCAATATCTGATTAAAATAGGAAGGGAAAAATTCTTATCCTAAAGGGATGCACACTACTGGTCTGGCTTATCCCGCCATAGCGGCAAAAATCCCTCTAAAGCGGGTAGAGGCCGCCACAGCGGGATGAAGGTCGACAAAGCGGCCTTCATCTGGGATGAACTCCTGGCACGATAATGGACCTCTTCATCCCAAAATCCCCGTTTTTGATAAAATTTCAGCAGATCAGGGTATATTAACTACCCTAGAACCTAAATATGCAATTTTTTCAGCAAAACAACCCCTAATTAGTGCCCAAATTCGAGTTTCCTATCAAGAGACCCTACAACTTCCCCCCACCGATTTTGGACCAATTCGGCCATGTTTTTACAAAATCCTTACGCCCAAGACGTTGTGAAGACGTTGGGAACGTAAGGGAAGTGCCAATGCTACATTTTTCTATCAAACTACCAACCTATACTCATTTTCAAATAATGACCCCCCAAACTGTCTCTTATCAATTGTTTAACAGCATGCAATCATAGCTAAGAAAGTGTTACAGTAAAGAGCGTAATGGACAAGAAAATTACCTTAGAAATGACGTTCGGAATGATCGAGTTGAAGGAATTTTGGGGTAGTTTTGAGTTGAAAAAGGGATGAATGAGGAATCCTTTCCCCATCCCCGCCTCAGCGGAAGGGTTGTCGCCCTGACGGGTCAGGCTGTGTAAATTGGGACAAAATTCTTTTCTCGGTGTTGCATCATGTCCCTAACCGGCCCTTTTAGGTATAGAACCTTTCGTGAATCAGGTTTGAAAAGTCCTTCCTGTCTATGATTTTGTAATTGATTGAGTTGTTAGTTGAAAGGACTTCGGGGTAGAGTGTGTAGTGACCCATTCACTAGTCATTCGGGGACGAACGAGGGGTAAATAGGTATCTATTGTAATTACACGAACCATCGTTATTTAGGAAAACAAAAATTGGTGAAATTTCTAGGCCACTATCGCACCAGGGCAGGCCAGATGCTACGCCGGGGTAACCTGGAGACATAGAGGGATAGGTGAGAGAGAATGTAAATAACTCGAATTCTTATTTCCTTCTTCTTCCTAAAATACCTAAGTTAGTCGTAAAACACCCTTGAAACACCCAAAAAGTTGCTCTAAGCCTGGGAAGGAAGGAGAAGGAAGTTTCTAGCGTAAGGAAGCTGATGGATGGCAGATTAACAGTCAAGATCACCGTCACGAAGTCCGAAAACAAGAGATGAAGTCAAAACTCTGTGCAGCTGCTTGGCGCCCAGGTAGGCTAGGTTTTATTGATTGAGTAGTTATAAATTTGTGCTCACTACGCAATATAATGTAAATCAATGGTAGGATTTATGCGTAAGCCTTCGTGCACCGAACAAAAGATGATTAATCATGGGAAGAAGCCTTAAGTGGTGAACTAAGGTTAAGTTGGTTGAATGATTATTAAGTGATATATGTCGATGAATACTTCATTGTGATGGTTGTGATTCTATGATTGTGTGTGTATGTTTGTTCTTGCTTCATTGTGATACATGTTTGTATGTGAATGTTGCATTATTGATCACATGAATTGTAAATGAGGATATATGAATGATGAATGCCATGAATCATGACTTGATTGTATGATTAGGAGAATGTACTCAATGATGGCGAGTGTGTGATCAAATGCAAAAGCTCCTAGAACAACAATGACACCGAACCTGGGCCTCGAGAACTTTGATGGAAAGGAAATAGAGATGAAATTTCGGAGAGAAGGCTGATATAGGATATAGGAAATTGATTTGTATCAGTTATGGAGTGATTTGCTGGGTTATTTAAGGATGAATATGGGTATATGGAGGGTTAAAAACGGTTGGGAGGGAAATATAGAAGTGGGGAATGTTTTAAAACTGAGGGGTTATATTAATTTAGGGTTCGGGTCGGATAGAAAACCCTAGTTGGACCCACGAGACCCCATCGACGGTTCGTGGGTCGACCTATGGTCCGTCGATTGGGTTCGTAGGTCACTCTGACACTTATAAAAGTTAGAGAAATTACTTGGGAACTACGGACACCATCCACGGTCCGTGGATTGACCAACGGACCGTCGATGGGATTCGTAGACCACTACACATCACCTATCTAAAGACTTGCAAAAATCAAAATGAAAGAAGAAGACTCTTAAATCGAAAACAAAGTCCTATAGTTGTATAGATTGTACATCTTGGGCTGCCTCCCAAGCAGCGCTTGATTTAACATCGCGGCACGACGCAGACACCTTGATTACTCAGACTTCATAAAGATAATAGGCCTCAATCACTTCTGTCACACTCTCAGATTTTCCCAAGTAGACTTTGATCCTTTGTCTGTTCACTTTAAACCTCGTTCCTTCCTTGTTCTCGAGCTCGACCGCTCTATGTGGAAATACTTAAGTGACTTTGAATGGCCCGGTCCACTTGGACTTGAGCTTTCCAGGAAACAAGCGCAACCTTGAGTTGAATAAGAGCACCAGATCATCCATAATAAATTCACGCTTTTCAATCTTTTGATCATGGTACTTCTTCATCTTCTTCGTGTAAAAAGATGAACTTTCATATTCTTTTAGGCGAAACTGATCAAGCTCATTCATGTCATTCATGTCATTCATGTCATTCAGTTTTTGTCTTGATGCGGCACCACAATCCAAATTAGACTTCTTTAGCCCCTACATTGCTTTATGCTCTAGCTCTACAGGCAAATGACATGACTTCCCATATACAAGTTAGTAGGGGGACATACCTATGGGAGTCTTGAATGCGGTGCGATAGGCCCATAGAGCATCACCAAGACTTCTTGACCAATTAGTTTGGTTACAGAGTCTTTGCAAGGATTTGCTTTATCTCTCTATTTGACACCTCAACTTGCCCACTAGACTGCAGATGAAAAGGAGTAGTTACATTGTGGGGAACTCCATATTTCTCAAGCAACGCTTTGAATAACTTGTTACAAGTGTGAGAACCTTGATCGCTAATAATTTCCCTAGATGTACCAAATTTAGAGAAGATACTCTTTTCAGGAATGCGGTGACACTTTTTCCCTCATTGTTTGAAAGCGCAATTGCCTCTACCCATTTCGATACATAGTCAACCGCAACAAGAATATACTTCATCCCATGCGAACTTACAAATGGACCCATGAAGGCAAAGTCCCAGACATCAAATAACTCAATCACCAATATCAGATTCATAAATAGCTCTTACTTCTTTGAATTCCTCCTTCTCTTTGCAACGGTCACAAGACTTGGTGAAATCATGAGCATCTTGGTGGATGGTAGACAAGTAATACCCACACTGCGTAACTTTGTAAGCAGTTCGGATACCACTATGGTGCCCACCAACAGGCGATGAATGACATACCTCTAATATACTCATCATCTCAACCTCGGGCACACAACGATAAATAATCCCATCAACACAAATACGGAACAAGTAAGGCTCATCCCAAAAAAATTTCTTCACCTCAGACATGAATTTTTTCCTTTGGTGGAATGACAAATCCGACGGACCAAATCATTTGCCAAGTAATTAGCAAAATCTACAAACCAAGGGATAAGATCATAAGAAGTGGCCAGTACTTATTCATCAGGGAATGTATCAGTAATCTCAATTCCATCCTCAAATTTGATCATAGTTTCCTTATCTAATATGGACAAATGATCAACAACTTGATTTTCCGTCCCATTTCTATCTTTCACCTCAAACTCAAACTCTTGCAACAAATGCACCCATCTAATTAACCTTGGTTTCGCATCATTTTTAACCATCAGACAGCTCAATAGAGAATGGTCAGTATGCACTATGACCTTAGAACCAAGCAAGTAGGACCTAAATTTTTTAAATGCGAAAACTACATCAAGGAGTTCCTGTTCAGTCACCATATAGTTCTTTTGAGCCACATTCATAGCTTTGCTGGCGTAGTAAATTGGATGAAGAATCTTTTCTTGCCTCTGTCCTAATACTACCCCAAGCGCCACCCCACTCGCATCACACATAACTTCAAATAATTGTCCCCAATCCGGTGAAATAATGATAGGTGCAGAAGTTAACTTGGCTTTCAACTCTCCAAATGCTCTCAGACAAGCATTATAAAAATCGAACTTACACTCCTTTTCGAGTAGTTTGCACAATGGGTGTGCAATTTTTGAGAAATCTTTTCTGAGCCTCCGGTAGAAACCTACATGCCTAAGAAAACTACGAACACCTTTTACAAAGATGGGTGGTGGAAGCTTTTCGGTTACCTCAACTTTGGCTCTATCAACCTCAATACCTTTCTGCAAAATTCGATAACCCAAAACTATACCCTCTTTCACCATGAAGTGGTACTTTTCCCAATTGAGCACAAGATTGTACTCTTCACATCGTTTCAGTACCTCAGCCAATGCATCAAACGAGTCACCTACCACAGAAAAATCATCCATAAATACCTCAATAGTGTCCTCCAACATATCTAAAAATATCGACATCATACAACACTGGAAGGTCGTTGGAGCATTACATAACCTAAATGGCATCCCTTTGAAGGTGAAAGTCCCATAAGGACAAGTGAAGGTGGTCTTCTCTATGTCTTACGGAGCTATGAAGATTGGATTGTATCTCAAATACCCATCTAGAAAACAGAACCAACCCTTACCAGCGAGACGATCCAACATCTGATCCATGAACGGCATTGGGAAGTGGTCGTTCTCTGTCCATGCATTTAGCTTGCGATAGTCCAAACACACTCTCCAACCAGTCACCAGCCTCATTGGAACAAGTTCATTTTTAGCATTTGTGATGTTTCTGTAATCAAGACACAACTTCCAATTTGAGTGTCTATGATCGTACAATAGTAAAGGAACCCAACCAAGGGTTGGGGTTGAGTCCCAAAGGAGTGGTTTTGAGAATTAATAGAAAAATAAAATTTAGTTCTAATTAGTCATAGCTATAGACATTAACGAATATAAACATAATAAATCTAAAGAGGTTGAAATAAGCGTCAATTATCAATGGGGGGTTTTGTATTAATTAACACCTACAAACAGTGAAAATATACGAAAACTAGATAAAGAGACGGGATTCTTGGGATGTGATAGGAATATGGAGTAAACTAAATTGTCGGGTACATGTTTTTGATAGTAAATTCTTTAGTAGTTGTGACTAGGCTAGATTATATTGGGGGTAAATTCTCTCTCGATTAACTTACCCCGAATCGACTCGATTTCTCTCAAACACCAAGTTGCCACTTTAAGCTTAGCCTCCGCCTTAGCCCATTCACTCTCTTGAGTTGAATGTGTGGGAGAAGGACTAGGATTCACTCTCTCGAGCAGAACCCATGTCGACCCAATACCACCAGCTATCAATTTAGTAGACTTAGTTTTACGACCTCTCTCTCTCGCAAACCGAAAACACTAAGATGAAATCGTATTACCAACTAAAACTCCATTAACTTCATACACAACTACTAAACGAAATCACATTTAAGCAACAAATAAACTATCACTATGCTAGACCCAACAAATAATCTAACACATATTCACAAAATCACACCTCAAGAATTAGGGTTTTAGCTAGACATGTAAAAGAGATAAAAATTTGTACCAATATCAATTTCGATCATCAATGTATGAAAGATTAAGTCTAAAAACACGTCAAGAGTGAAGAATCTTCGAGACCTAAGTCTAATTTCTTGGAGTTGAAACCTTTTGAATCTTCAAGGTCCTAAAATAAAGTCTCCAAGACCATCTAAAACTTAAACTCTCTAAAAAAACAGTAAAAAGTTCTAACAATAATAGTGATATGATACTAAGATAGAAATTTAAACCAGTATTTATAGTGTTTGAAAATGTGTTGCGAAGGACCTTTTGGCAAAGTTAGTCAAGATCGCCTATACATTCAGCGATCCGCCATTTGGTCGATTTTATCACCTTCCTGCTTTAGCCTTTAGCCTCTTCGCATTTTTTGTCGTTGGGCGATATGGTACTGCTTCACAAAACTATTCGACGACACGCTGACTACTCTATTTCATCGCCAGCTTGACCTTTTCCTTCAAGGTTCAGTGCATTGGAACAAAAGGCGATCTCCAGGCCGATCGGTGACTCACTAACTGGGCTCGTCGATCTTTAGGCATTTTTTTCTTCCTTCTTTCAGCCGCTTTGTTCCTTTTCGCTCGATAGCATCCATGCTTTGTCTCTCAACTCAAATACCTGAAACTTAGGGATTTTCATCAGATATAGAGACAAAATATGCATTTGAGGACACTAATTCTATCAAAATATACCCCTAAATGAGTCCAAATTGTGGACTCGTCAATTTGGAACCACGGTGATTCCCCCTTTCTTGGGCACACACTGAACAGGACAAACCCAACTACTATCAGCAATGGGATCTATGACTCCAGCATCCAACTACTTAATGATCTCCATTTTCTCAACCTCTTGCATAGGGGGATTCAGTCTCCTTTGGTGCTTAAGTATGGCTTAGTGTCCGGCATAAGTTGGATTTTGTAAGAACAAATGCCTGGTGGAATACCAATAATGTTTGCAATAGTCCATCCAATTTCCCTCTTGAACCTTTTCGAAACAGAAACCAAGGCCTCAACTTGCTCCTCGCTCAGATCAGTAGCAATGATTACAGGTAAAGTACTATCTCTCACTAAGAATACATACCTCAAGTGTGATAGTAGAGCCTTGAGTTTCAGTTTTAGAGGCTCTTCCACGGACAATTTTGCAGGTGGGTATTCGCGATTCTTCATATCTAACTCCAATCTTTTTGGTTTGGAACGATATTTGAACCTATCAAGTGCGGCAATCAATTCATCATAGTCTTCAATACCATTACCATCAAAATTCATCATTACCGTTGTCAGTGCATCAACACCTAACCTATCTTCAGTAGACACTTTAGAACCTCTTTCCACAATATGATTCACCATCGATACTGACTTAAGATCACTTTCCTGCTTTATATACCTACAGATGTTAAAAGTTATCTCCTCATTATTCAGTTAGAATTTCATCTGCCCTCTCTTAATATTGACCAAGGCATTCCCAGTAACAAGGAATGGTCTCCTTAAGATAATAGGAACCTCACAATCAAGGGTCACAAAATCTGCCAGAAAAATGAACGACTCCACTTTCACAAGGTCATCCTGGAGAACACCAATGGGATTCTTCACAATTCTATCGGCCATGAGTAGATGCATCGCAGTCTGTTTTGGAGCCCTTAACCATAACTTCTTGTAGATAGACAGTGGTATCAAATTAATGTTGGCACCTAAGTCGCACAAAGCTTTCGCAAAGTGTAACATCCCAATGGTACAAGGAATTGTGAAAGATCCAGTATCCTCTTTCTTTTGCACAAGTGACATAGTAGCAATAGCACTGCAATGTTGCAACCTCTGATCATTATCAAAACTGACAGACCTCTTTTTGATCACGAAGTCTTTCATGAATTTAGCATATACAAGCATTTGTTCTAAAGATTCTATCACCAGAACATTGATGGACAGTTTCTTCAACATAGTGATGAACCAGTTGTATTTTTCTTCTTCATTCTTTTTTAACAACCTTTGTGGGAATGGAGGTGGAGGTCTCGGCATGGGAACAACTTTTTTGGGTCACCTCAGCTTCCTTTTCAGTATCACTTTTGGGAACTTTAGTACCCTTATTCTCAACCGCATCCTTCTCTATCACTTGTTCAACCGCAGAGGGCATAGGTGGGTCAATGGTCTGTTTTCCTCCATGAGTGGTGACTTCTATACAATGTCCATCAACTTTCAGATTCTGGATGGTGTTGCTGGGAAGTGTGCCAGGCTGATGTGGGTTTACAATGGTAGACAATTGACTAAACTGTTGCTCAAGTTGCTTGATCGACACTTCACGGGAATAAACTTTTTGACCAATTCTATACAAGTCATTTCGCATCTCTATCACATTTTCATCAGTTGCATCTAACCTCTTCATCGTCTTTAGGATCGTATACTCAAATTATGACATACTATTACCACCCTCTCTATTACCAGGAGGAACATAGGGTCCAAATTTTTGCTAAGTAGTGTCCATGCTTTCCCTCCAACTCCAAATACTTGAAACTTAAGGATTTTCATCAGATATAGAGACAAAATATGCATTTGAGGACACTAATTCTATCAAAATATTACCCTAAATGAGTCCAAATTGTGGACTCATCAACACCCCCAACTTAAACTTTTGTTTGTACTCAAGTAAACTAGAGTTCAACTGTTCAAAAAGGGTGTCTCAAACAGTGCTACACAAGAATCAATCATGAATGCACACAACAAGACTCACTTTACTAATGCAAAGATCAATTGTGAACTCAAAGATTCAAGTTGTGACTCACCATTATCAAAGAGTCTCATACTCACAATACTTGCTTAAAATGCAAGTTCAAGCTCAACAAAAGTGTTCAAATGCCCTCACACAAAGAAAGATTCATATTCACACAATGGGTCACAATTTAAACTTTTGGAATCAAATGCAACGCTCACACTCAAAAAGAGGAACACAATGCATAATTTTACCCATAGGTTTGCTCGTATTTTCCAATGGACATTTGTTTCAGCTCACTCAAGATCAAAAAGGTCTTTTTAAGGCTTGTAATGGGGCTGAGGGCAAAGGTATGGTCATTTAGGCTCAGTGACTTTCATCCTCATGAAATGTGGTGCTCACAACACTTCCTTTCCTCTTCTTTCATCATTTTCTTTAGTGCTCATAAGTCATCCTACTATTCACTTCCCATGGATTGTTTGGGAACCCCATTTCTTTTGTACTTTTCAACTTTATTCCACAACTTTTGTTTTTCATTCTTTTTCTTTTTCTCTCTTTTTTTTTATATGGAGGGGTTCCATTTTTCTCAACACCATGGGTTAAAGGAGACATTCCTTGCACTTCTTGACTTTCCCTTTTCTTTTCACCACACCCCCAACTTAGGCTTTTGGCCTAAGTTGGCTATTCAATCAACCATGATTCACGAGGATAAAGGGTAATGGGTCAAGAAAGGTCATGTTGTCATCAAATTTCTTCCAAAGAAAGGTAAGGTTCAAGGGGTGTTCAAGAGAGGTTCACACACTCACAATGTAGGCCACAAAAGAGGTATATGTCAAACTGGCTCACACTCTTCGAAGTTGCCTAAGATCATATCAAAAGATAGTCTTACTTAGTCGATTAGACCAACGGGGAAAATTCTAGGTATTATCATGCATGCTTCATTCTAAGATCATCAGCACAAGGCATCGACACTAAAGTCAAACAAGACTTCACACTTTCGCTAGTGTGCAACGATCATCACAAGAGACTCGATTTAATAATTGGCTAGTCACAACGAGATGCAAAGAGTTCACATATTGTCTATGCAACTTCACTTGGCCTCATCGTAGCCGCACATTCATGTTTGTTCGAGTAAGAGCACTATTTAAGTCATCGGTATTGATCAGAACCGATACTCAAATTTGCGAAAGAACAGCCACATTCAACACAAAAGGGGTGGTAAAAATTTTCGAAAGGGTCAAAATCATTTTGCAATATAAAGTACAGAGCCACAAGCTTAAACATACACAAAAATGCAGTATTAACAAAATTATAAATTTCAACCCAAATATATAAACAAAAAAAATATGCACAAAGGTGGCCTCACCCCACCACAAAAAAAATCATTTGTCCTCAAATGCGAATAAAAGTATCCAAAAGTAAAAGTAAGTTAGACAGAGAGGCAAGTAAAGAAAGGATCCTGTCTATGCAGTCTCTCTATCTATCTGGGCCTCAGTGCCCGGTGTGGTAATCTGAATATGGGCACCAGTGGCCGGAGTAACCTCAGGAGGAATAGCAATGCCAGATCCACTAAGAGCTGTTGTGGACATCTCAGTCGGCAATGTCTGGATCACTGGCTGCACAATCGTCTCCACAAGATCTGGAAAATCTCTAAATATGCTCTCATCTCGGCTCTCTCTCATCTCATCATCATGTAACACTATCTTCTCTTCATTGGTATCTGCATTTGACTCCTCATTTGATGTGCCATCCCTTTGTACTGCTCTGGTGGTAGCTGGAGGAATTCCCGAGTTCTCAGGAGCATCCTCATCATCTGCATGCTAAATTAATGAAGTGAAGTCGAGAGACTTCAAATAGTCTACGTCCTTTCTCAGATCTGCTATTTCAGCTTTCAAAGCCGAAACCTCGAATGTCTTCCCCTGCTTTCTCTCACAAGGAGTGACTCTAGTAGCTAGATCATCAACAGAGACCCTAAGGGGGGTCAGTGCTGCCAAGATAGCAATCTCAATCATCCCTGGGATGGATCTCTCCAATCGAGTTGCCCTCACATCCGCTGAATAGGCCAGATTCCCTATTTTCAAGATCATGGCCTGAGTAATCCTGACATGTTGGGAGGAGGAGGAAGCACCTGGGACCTATGAAAAAGAGGAAGGAGTGGGTGTACCTGAAGGCCCAAAGGCCGGAGTAGGCGAAGATGCCTATGTAGGTAACGAGTCAACGCTAACATCCAGAGAATTATATGTCGGAACTGATCTCATCCCGTCAGCCTCCTATCATATGTACTCATCCTCAATACTCCGGATGTCAGTGCAGGATGAAGGGGTGACCTCAATATCCCTCGCAGTGTCCCGAGATACTCCAGCATGCCGGCAGAGCTCAATGATCAAGACTAGGAATGGCAGAGAAATCTTCTTATGTTTGGCTCTCATGGCCATCTTCTGTGAAATCAACAGTCCCAGATTGATGCGTCTCCTAGACATGATACAGCCAAGGCAAGCTGCTTTCGAATGGCACAAAATAGACTCATTCTGGGATGGCATTATGGTGCTGCTGATAAAGCCAAACCAGAACCTGGCAGCAATGCTCATGTCCGTCTTCTCAATAGGATCTCCTGCATCCATCCACCTCGGGGTGGTGTCAGAAATCAGAGGAGCCAGTCAACCCTTCAAGTCATCTAGGGACTGAGCAATGGGCAACCCCTCGTAAGGAAGTGCTGAGTGCAACGGTCTATTTAAAACAGTGTTAATATATTCACTGTTGCACCCAACTTCTTTGCCTTTGACCATGACGGACTTCACCAGTCTGAATTTGTTTGCCTTCTTCTTTATTTTGGGCACAACTCCTCATAAGTTGTATAGAATTCTCGGACCCAGGAAGGAATGTAAAGGCCTCGGGGCCTGGTGAATTGCTCAAACTCATGGTAATGGATGGTGTCCCTGACACTAAAGTACTTGCCCTCCAGGCCCTCTGTAGATAACATTTTCTCCTCTAGAATGGTCTGTACCCCATCACCTTTCAATCTGTTTAGCAGTCAAGGTGGAGGAGGGATAGGGAGTGTAGGGATCACTAGAGGTGCCTGAGCTGGCACTGAACCTGTTTCAAGAGGGGTGGCAGCCGAGGGAACTCTGGTGGGCGAGGATTGAGATCTAACCTAGTGTCTATTCCTTCGGTGAATCAGAAGCTCCTCATCTTCCGGTTCAAAAAAAATAGCTTGGGTGTCAGCAGCTACTTTCCTAGCTATGTGCTTCTTTCTTTTGCCTTTGTCCCCCGGTGGGAGTTCTTACCTTCTCCTCTGTGGGAGATTTGATCCCCCTTCGTTTATAATAATGCCTTGTGTTGTTTTCTTAGGTGGCTTGGTTAGATTTGTACGTACCATATCCGTAAAAGATCTGGAGAGATTATGAGAAAATCAAACGTAAGCACAGATAATCTATTACAGACAGACTCGCCGATCCAGTCGGCAAGTAAGCAAACCTCTTTAGAGAGCTAGATCGGGCTCGCTGAAGGGATTGGCTCAAATATTATGGCAAGTCAGTGATGGGAAGGCCTTTTTGGCGAATCGCCGACTACTTTTCGTGAGCAAGGGTTTGTCCGCTGAAAGTTACAGTGCGACAAGGGTTTCAGGGGTGTAGATAAAGGGCGATCAAGCATACTTTTGGCGAGTCGCCAAGTGCTTTCGGCGACCTCAGGCTTCTTACCGAAAGTTACAGAATCAAACATCACATACAACATGAAATTAAAGGTGAGATAGGGTCATTAAGCGAACCACCGTGTGGTTCGGCGAGCTCAACCCAGCTTGCCAAACATCCCAACGTGCCTATTTTAAATACACTTTCTCGAATTCAACCCCGCAACCCCCGAAAACAAAATCAAAACATGCAATAGTTAAATTAGGCTCAGACCCATAGCACCCATCACCCCGGAATACTCAGACTTCTTCCGGTTTTACCAAATTTGGCCATTTGACGACAATGGCCCTAAATAAAGGTGTCACCCTTTCTATCATTGAGCAATATACGTCATTTAGCACAAACACGGACTACTTAGACTTCACCCAATCAATCTAAGCAACATGCAAGCACAACCCAATAAACTTTCAATTATTTAAAAACACACAAATTACGGGCATTCGATGATCAAAGCAATGCGGGCAAATTTTTTAAATTAAAATTGGCATTAAGACAATCTATTCCTATCAGAGAGGCCCAGCACACATCACTAAGATACAATTAGTGCAAATGAGTACAAAATTTTCAAAGGTAAACTCGAAGTTCGGAAACCAACCTTAGATGCCGATTAAAATTGGATTGAAATGCTAGGCGGCAAAGAAATCATAATTTCGAGCACCAATCAACCACCAAAATACTAATGAAAAGCAAGAATATTGAGAGTACTAACTTGGTGTGAGTTCGTGAAGTATAAAAGCAAGGGGAAGTGAAAAGTTTGAAACTTTTAAAACCTTTGGCCATATATAACCGTCCAGTTCATGACCATTCGACGACATTAGTCGCGTTCGCCGATCCACTCGACGAAGCGCCGAATGGTCACTTACCTCTCCGATTTATATAGGACCTATATTTTCTTGGGGGTTAAGATGGCGGTCTTAATCGTGGTTGCTGACTTGGTCGGCGACTCGCCGAACTGCTCTTGAGCTCACCGAGTTTTATAGGTATTTGAGTTGAAATTGTGTTGAGCCAAACGGTGAATCAAGTCGGGCACGCCGACCTCTTCGGCGATACGCCGACTAGACCATTTGCTTGCCAATCTGCATTTTCCAAACACTTTCCGCATTTAAACCTACTCAACCAACACACCATTATTTACAAAAACAAAACTAAAGCATTTAAAGGTTTTGGGTTGCCTCCCAAACAGCGCCTTAGTTAACGTCGTGGCACGACGCAAGTCACCACTCAAACCTCATTTTTGGGGTTGAACCTAGTGCAACTAGGTGATCCCAATTGTTCATTTGGATGGAGCTGAGATAATACATGACCCAAGAGAGTTTCAATTAGCTGGATAGATCTAGAGTGAAAACCGCTCATCTGATTTAGCACTTCTACATTTTCTCTACTCTCCTCTAACACTCTATCTTGCTCATTTATCTTTTGGAGAATGCTTAATAACATATCCTCAATACGCCTATTTTCATTGTCCATAGACCTTTCCTGGTCGGTAGGTGGTATGCATTTGCTCTTTTTTTTGGACATCACCTCCAGTTCCTCGACCTTGTGAGTCAAGTTATCCATCTGAACCAGTAAAATGATCAATTGTTGGTCCTTTTCAGTATCCTTCTTGGTTTTATCCACAGGGTCAAGGAATTTGGTTGCGGTCTCATAGGAGTATCTCTCAAGGCCACCCGGGATAAGTCGATCGATTAATCCTCTATTTCTGAGATTAAAACTCATATAGAAGCACTCCAGTAAAGAGCTAGATCGAGAATTTCATGAGTTGGGCATTGTATCAATAGTGCTTTAAACCTCAGCCACGACTCATGAAAAAGCTCACCTTCCATTTGTTTGAAGGTCAGGATGCTATCCCTGAACCTCATCATTTCCACCGAGAGGTGCTCTATTGGTTCATAGACATTAACCACGCTCATCTCTCCTGTTTCATCAAAAACAAGTGAACAAAACAAAACTAAAAATTAAGTAAGTAAACTACGACTACCACAAGCAAAATTCGTCTAAACCAAGAATTTTCACGTAACACCACTCCCCGGCAGCGGCACCATTTTGATGTTTGTGTAATCAAGACACAACTTCAAATTCAAGTGCCTACGATCGTACAATAGTAAAGTAACCCAACCAAGGGTTGGGGTCGAGTCCCAAGGGACTGGTTTTGAGAATGAATAGAAAAATAAAATTTAGTTCTAATTAGTCATATATATAAACATTATCGAATATAAACATACTAAATCTAAAGGGGGTGACGGAAGCATCAATTATTAATGGGGGGTTTTGTATTAATTAACAACTACAATCAGCGAAAATATATAAAAACTAGATAGAGAGACAGGATTCTTGGGATATGATAGGAATACGGGGTAAACTAAATTGTCGGGTACATGCTTTTGATAATAAATTGTTGAGTATTTGTGACTAGGCTAGACTACAGTGGGGGTAAATTCTCTCTCGAGCAACTTACCCGGAATCGACTTGGTTTTGCCCGAACACCGAGTTGTCGTTTTAAGCACAACCTCCGCCTTAGCCCATTCACTCTCTCGAGCTAAATGTGTGGAAGAAGGACTAGGATTCACTCTCTCGAGCTGAACCCATGTCGACCCAATACCACCGGCTATCAATTTAGTAGTCTTAGTTTTACGACCTCTCTCTCGAGCAAGCCAGAAACACTAAGATGAAATAGTATTTGCAACTACAACTCCATTAAGTTCATACACAACTACTAAACGAAATCACATTTAAACAACAAATAAACCATCAACAAGCAAGACCCAACACATAATCTAACCCATATTCACAAAATCACACCCCAAGAATTGTGGTTTTTAGCTAGACATGTAAAAGAGATAAAAATTTATACCAATATCAGTTTCCATCAACTACGTATGAAAGATTAAGTCTAAAAACATATCAAGAGTGAAGAATCTTCGAGACCCAAGTCCAATTTCTTGGAGTTGAAACCCTTTGAATCTTCAAGGTCTTAGAACAAAGTCCCCAAAACCCTCTAAAACTTAAACTCTAAAAAAAAACTGTAAAAAGTTCTAACAATAATAGTGATATGATACTAAGCTAGAAATTTAAACTAATGTTTATAGTGTTTGAAAATGTGCTATGAAGGACCCTTCGGCGAAGTTAGTCGGGATCACCGATACATTCGGTGATCCGCCGTTTGGTCAATTTCATCGTCTTCCTGCTTTAGCCTTTAGCCTCTTTGCATTTTCAATGGTTGGGCAATATGGTACTTCTTCGTGAAACTATTTGGCGACACGCCAACTGCTCCATTTTATCGCCAACTTGACCTTTTGTTTTAGGGCTCAGCACACTTGAACAAAAGGCGATCTTCAAAAGTTTTTTTCTTCCTTCTTTCAGCCGCTTTGTTCCTTTTTGCTCAATAGTGTCCATGCTTTGTCTCTCAACTCAAATACCTAAAACTTAAGGATTTTCAGCAGATATAGAGACAAAATATGCATTTGAGGACACTAATTCTATAAAAATATACCCATAAATGAGTCCAAACTGTGGACTCATCAATTTGGAACCACGGTGATTCCCCCTTACTTGGGCAAAAACTAAACAGGACAAACCCAACTACTATCAGCAATGGGATCTATGACTCCAACATCCAACCACTTAATGATCTCCTTTTTCACAACCTCTTGTACAGGGGGATTCAGTCTCCTTTGGTGCTCAAGTATGGCTTACTATCCTGCATGAGTTGGATTTTGTGAGAATAAATACCCGGTGGAATACCAATAATGTCTGCAATAGTCCATCCAATAGCCCTCTTGAAACTTTTCAAAATAGAAACCAAGGCCTCAACTTGCACCTTGCTAAGATCAGCAGCAATTATTATCGGTAAAGTAATATCTTTCCCCAAGAATACATACCTAAGGTATGATGGTAGAGCCTTGAGTTCCAATTTTAGAGGCTCTTCCACGGACGATGATACGCTCAAATTACACCTCCTTTCAGAAGCATAAGCGATCGTTATCAAGTAAAGAACCCAACTTGTAGGTTGAGATCGATCCCACGAGGAAAATGGTTTAGACTTTACTTTTAACCAACAATTATATTCAATTAGTCAAATTATTTCCAGAAACAGGTAATAAAAAGGGGGGTTGTGCTTGTGTGAAACAAATATTAAGAACTTAATAAGTAATCAATAATTAAACTCAACATTGGTTGTTATCAAGATAAGAGAAATAACTAGGGTATACGTGTTCCCCATAATCTCATAACGCAGTAATCCTAGTAATAGCAATCCTTTTCTAGTGTATTACATGCAAAGTGATAAGTTAGGTATCTCTAAATCCTTGGTCCGGCATCTAGAGAATTTCACCCCGCACCCTGGTCCGACTACGTGTGTATAATTTACTAACCCTTACCTTTACCTCATATTAGACATCATAATCGATGTTTGGCTTAGTTATTACTTCGCACCAATCGACACTAGCCTATTAGATAGTATCACACTAAATCTATGTTGATAATTCTTTTCTTGTTAATTACCTCCTTGGTCCGGCAAGTAGTAACAAGGCGAGTTCTAACGTTGGCCACCGTTAAAAAGACTTCTAAACGAAAGAATAATCAATGCATGCAAAATACTAGTCAAGAATTGCTTATTTACTATTCATACTTTGTTAATTGATCATGGTTCCCACAACCCTAGTTGTGGATTTAGTTACTCATATTGGCAAGAACACAATTCATAATTATAGATGAAGAAATCATGAACTTACTTAACGAGAATAATAAGTTCAGAAAATTAACTTGAATTGCAAAGCCAAAATCTTCAAAACGAACTTGGGAAATCAATAATTGCTAGAGTTGCAAATTAATCTCCAAAGTTACAAAGCAAAAATAGAATAATAGTGTCTAACCCCCAAAAACGAGGTTTACATGTCCTATTTATAGAAAACAAGTCCTAAATAAAAAATGAACAAATTAAGGAAAGTTTTGTTCAGGTACGCGTCTTCGAATCCACGAGACTAACTTACGGACCGTCGATGGATCTACGGTCCGTAAGTCCCTTCCGTCACTCGAGACTTAGAAAATATTTCAGCATCCAACAATCAGCTTCTCTGAAGCAAACGACGGACCAGCAGCACGGACCGTAGATCGACCTACGGTCCGTCAATCCCTTCTGTAGCTCCATACTTAGAATCTTCAAAAATCAGGTACTAGAACCCTCGCAGTCTCACTCTACGGATCAACAGTACGGTCCGTAGATAAATCTACGGACCGTGAATGGGCACCGTGGTTCCACACTTGGTCAGATTTCCTTGATTTGTCCTCAACACCATGCCTGCTGATCTACGGTCATCACCTACGGACCGTGAATGGACCTACGGTCCGTAGATGACCTCCGTGGATGCCTTTTTCTGCATTTCCTTCAGCTGTCTCTAAACTTCCGCGCCTGAACACCTTTCCTGCAAAACATGATAAAACACATAAAAACACAATATAAAAAGGCCCTAGACACACACAACTTGTAAGTGAAATGTATTAGAAATACCGTAAACTCACGGTATATCAGACGATTTTGCAGGTGGGAATTCACGATTCTTTATATCTAACTCCAATCTTTTTGGTTTGGAACGGAATTCAAACCGATCAAGTGTGGCAACTAATTCATCATAGTCTTCAATACCATTACCATTAAAATTTATCATTACCACTGTCAGTGCATCAACACCTAAGCTATCTTCAATAGACACTTTAGAACCTCTTTCCACAATATGATTCACCACCAATACCGACTTAAGATCACTTTCCTGCTTCATATACCTACAAATGTTAAAGGTTAGATCATCATTATTCAATCAGAATTTCATCCTCCCTCTATCAATATCGACCAAAGCATGGCCAGTAGCATGGAATGGTCTCCCTAAGATGATGGGAACCTTACAATCAAGGGTCACAAAATCTTCCCAAAAAATAAACGACTCCACTTTCACAAGGACATCTTGGAGAACACCAATGGGTTTCTTCACAGTTCTATCGGCCATGAGTAGATGCATCGCAGTCTGTTTTGGAGCCCTTAACTACAACTTCTTGTAGATAGACAATGGCATCAAATTAATGCTAGCACCCAAGTCGCACAAAGCTTTCACAAAGTGTAACATCCCAATGGTACAAGGAATAGTGAAAGATCCAGGATCCTCTTTCTTTTGCACAAGTGACCTAGTAGCAATAGCACTGCAATGTTGCAACTTCTCATCATTATCAAAACTAACAGTCTTCTTTTTTGTCACCAAGTCTTTTATGAATTTAGCATAGCCAGGCATTTGTTCTAAAGCTTCTATCACCGGAACATTGATGGACAGTTGCTTCAACATAGTGATGAACCAGATGTATTTTCCTTCTTCAGTCCTTTTTTGCAACCTTTGTGGGAATGGAGGTGGGGGTCTCGGCATGGGAACAACTTTTTGGGTCACCTCAGCTTCCTTTTCAGTATCACTTTTGGGCACTTTAGTACCCTCATTCTCAACCTCATCCTTCTCTATCACTTGTACAATCGAGGACGGCATAGGTGGGTCAATGGTCAATTTTCCTCTACGAGTGGTGACTGTCATACAATGCCCATCATTTTTCGAATTCTGGATGGTGTTGTTGGAAGTGTGTCAGGCTGACGTGGGTTTACAATGGTGGACAACTGACTAAACTGCTGCTCAAGTTGCTTGATCGATGCTTCATGGGAATCAACTTTTTGACCAATTCTATACAAGTCATTTCGCATCTTTTTCACATTTTCATCAGTTGCATTAAACCTCTTCATCATCTTTTGCATCGTATCCTAAATTCGTGACATACTATTACCACCCTCTCTATTACCTGGAGGAACATAGGGTCCAACATTATCATTCTTGTTGCCATAGTTGTTTCGGTTCTAATTGTTGTCGCGATTGTAGTTCCCATACTGGACATAGTTACCCTCACGGTTATAGTTACCCTCACGGTTATAGTTACCCTCACGATTATACTTACCCTCACGGTTGTAGCTTCCATAGTTCTGACCTTGGCGCCAATTATCTGTGTTGGAACCTTGGGCGTTGGTTCAGAAACCCCCTGTCTGATCATTAACTAAATTTGTATCCTCCTCATAGTAACACTCTTCAACTGGTGGTGGTGGAGATCGAGTCAAATAATTCACAATATTTACTTTTTCCTCACTACCACTCACATGTATTAGTACCAAACCCAATTTTGTTCTCATCTAGCCATCTTCTCGCGAATGTCATCATTAGCTTGGTTGGGCATAGTTTGGACAACGAACGTGCTCCTTCCAGTATTAGCTTTTCTAGTGCTCCAAGATTTGTTGTTTTGGGAAATCCTCTGAAGCTTTTCAACGATCTCGTCAAAAGTGCACTCATAATATGATCCTCCGGCAATAGTATCTAGCACAACTCTTCCATTTTCATCCTTCCCTCTATAGAAATACTCCTTCAATGACTCATCATCAATGCAGTTGTTTGGAACACTTCTAATGAACCCAGTGAACCTATCCCAAGAACTGCTTATCGACTCTCCTGGTAATGTCGCGAAGTTGTTCAGTTTATCTTTATGATTTAACTTCTTGGACACCGGAAAGTATCTAGTTGTGAACACCTTGTGCATTTGGTCCCATGAATAGATTGAATTGTATGGTAACTCAGAAAACCACACAGAAACATCACCGATCAACAACAATGGAAATACTCTTAATTCGATGACATCCATATCTAACTTCGGTCGCCCTACACAACTTTTACAGACACTTGACAATTTGGTCTTGTGAGCATATGGATATTCCGAAGCCAACCCAGCAAACAACCCTCCCGTTGTAAGCATCGGTATCACAAATGTATGACCTGGAGGTAGAGGAGGAAGAACAATAGTACCATCTGAGGTAGTCACATCATAATCAACCCTGTAATGCTCACGTAACCTTGGTGCTGACAAATTTTGAACCCTTTCAGCATTACCAATTAAATTACCACCATGAACCTGAGCGGGCACATTAACAACACCTGGACGCTGCAACTCTACTCCATCTTCTAAACCCTCTCTCATTGGATTATTGTCTACCCCTTGATTATTTATTTTTCTCAAAGATTTACTCAACTCTGGATCATAAGGGATCAATGGTTCGCCTCGACTCTGTGTACTTAGCATACACTAGAGGTAGAAACATGTAGAAGATAGAAACAAAAAAAAGGTAAAATTAGGATATACTTGACTCAAGTTCAATAATGTAGTTAAACATAATCTAAAAGACAAATTCCCCGGCAGTAGCGCCAAAATGTAATACGCTCAAATTGCACCTCCCTAAAGAAGTATAAGCGATCGTTATCAAGTAAAGAACCCAACTTCTAGGTTGGGGTCGATCCCATTAGGAATATGGTTTAGACTTAACTTTAACTCATAGTTATATTTATTTAGTCAACTAATTTCCGAAGAAAGTAAACAGGGGGGAGTTTGTAAGTACGTAAAAATTTAGAATGTGTAAGTAACAAGTAAACAAAATTCAAACTTTCAGTTATCAATATGAGAAAGAAATTAGGGTATATCTGTTCCACACAAGCTCTTAACGCGGTAATCCTAATAATAGTAATCCTTTCCTAGTGTTTTACATGCAAAGTTGGTAAGTTAGGTATCCCTAAATGATTGGTCCTCCAAGTAGAGAATTTCAACACGCACCTTGGTTCGGCTACGGGTGTATGCTTTACTAACCCTTACCTTTTACCTCAAATTAGTCATCATGTCAATGTACGGCTTAGTTTTCACCCTCACTCCAATTGACATTAGACTATTAGATAGGATCCACTAAATCTTTGCTGTTAATTCTTTTCTCATTCACTACCTTCTTGGTTCGGCAAGTAGAAACGAGGCGAGTTCTAACGTTGCGCACCATTAAAAAGACTTCTAAACGAAAGAATTATCAATACATGTATAAACACTATTCAAGAATTACTTAATTATTATTCATACTTTGTTAATTGCTCATGGTTCCCGCACCCTAGTTGTGGATTAAGTTACTCATGCTTGAGAGTTCACAATTCATAATTAGATAAGAAGAATTCATGAACTTACAAGTAGAATTGATGAAACCCGAAATCTTCAATTGAATTTCAAAGTAAAAATTATATAAAATGAAATGTGGAAAGTTAATTGCTAAGAGTTTGCAGATTACTTCCCAAAGAACAAAACTTAGAAGTATACAATAATGTCTCACCCTCAAAAATGAGGATTACAACTCATATTTATAGAAAACAAATCCTAACTAAAATAGGAAACAAAATAAGGAAATAAACTGTTGGAAAGCGGCTTTTTTCGACGGAATGACCTATGGACCATGGGTCGACCTACGGTCCGTAGGTCACCCTCTGTGGCTCAACATTTAGAAAACTTCATCAGGTAGTGGAACCTTCAACTCCTAGATCATCATCGACGGATGTGCAGGACAGATTGTGGGTCGAGCTACGGTCCATCTTCTGCTCCGTGGTTCCAGACACTTCCTTGATGTTCCACCTACGATGCAGCACCTACAGTCCATGGACTAGACTACGGTCCATCCTGGCACTCCATGGACTGAGTACTGGGACTCAACCCCCAGACCAGGACCTAAGACTGCCTTTCCATGACCCGTCGTTGGGTCTGTGGGTGGCTCCGTTGGTGGCCACTTATGCACTTTCAGCTCGCATCTTCATCAACCGCATTCAAGCCTATTTCCTGCAAGAATTAAACACAATACATTATTCCTAATAATAAAATAACCCAAGACACACACAAACTCTAAGTGAAACGCATCAAAAATACCATAAACTCACGATATATCATCTCGTGAATCCAATCGGCGCCTCACCAAAAATCCTCCCCCATTGCCTAGTGGTCTATTTCTTAGGAGTGAGCTACTGTAAATTTTTGCGAGCCAAGGGCTCACTTGGCGAGTCGCCAAGTGCCCTTCGCTAAGCTCCAGCGTGAGGGTCTGCAGATTTTAAGTTGGGGTGTTAAAGGTCTTTTCATATTTACTTCAATCCTAAATTACATCGTTTCACCCTTAATAAAAAGGCCTATATAAGTATTCTACTCTCAAATTTCCCCAAACATATATCATTCTTCTAAGAACTCAAAAGAATTACAAAACTCCTCTCAAATATTCAGTCTCTAGAAACTTGAAGAAGAAGGAGAAGATTCAACCTAGGGTTTTAAGCTAAGGTGTCAATTTCTCCATTGGAGGCTAGAATTTGGAGTCAAGGTATGGTAATTTTCATCCATGGAGTTCTCTCAAAATCTCCAATTTCAAAAAAGTAGAAATTCCTAATTTTTAGCGTTTTCTTCAATTACTATGGGTTCTTTTCAAACTTGATTTAAATGATTGAATTGAGATAGATTAAGCACGAATTGATGATTTCCTATGGTTTTTATGATGTTTCCCCATGAACCCATGAAATTCTCATATTTCTCAATTGTGATGATATGATGTGGGTCTTTGTTGATGAAAGCAGAATTTTATAAATTTATGCATGAAGCAATAGTATCACATGAATTATAATGAAATCCGTGTCTAATTCTTGAATTCTAGATGTGATGATTGAAAGTAGGCTTTGAACCTTGAAAGGGCAAAGTATGAGATTATGCATGTTTTTATGAAAATGCTTTAAGGATGCTTTGAGAGTAAAGTATAAATGATTATGATGATAATGTGTTGTGAAAGGATATTCTCACTAAAACACAAATTAGCATGATGTGAAAGGTATTCTAACATAGAAAGGATTCTTAGGTTGAAAGGTTTTCTCACCTAATTGAATCAAAGAATAAAAGTGATCATGGACGGTGAAAGGTTTTCTCCCTCATGATCTAAGAAGCTATCTTAATGAAACTAACTTGAATTGGTTGTCCAAGTTCACCTTTTCATGAGTAAAGAAGTCAAGTAATAAATGACTCTTCCGTGGGAATTTATGCTTAGCACCGAGTGTATATTGAATATTAAAGCTCTCACGTTAGTAGAGTCTGGGTTTCCAAAGTAATCTCATCAGATGGAAGCCCTCACGTTAGTAGAGTTAGGGTTTCTAGTAGCAATCTCCTCATCCCATAACTATGTGCCCACATAAGTTGATTAGCTAGTGGATCCACTTAAGCTAGATATTCTAGGTTCTACCTTAGGCAAGTAGAACCGCCATTTTTGGTGTGGGATTGATGTTCGACATAGTCAACTGACACTATTTCGGTTCAAGTGCCAAACGATCGCGTGTACAGATAAAACTCAACCAAGGGTTGGGATCATTCCCAAATGGAGTGGTTTTGAGAATTAAAAGAAAAAAAATTAAGTTCTAATTTGTCATAGCTATAAACATTATCGAATATAAACATACTAAATCTAAGGTGTGACGCAAGCGTCAATTATCAATAGGGGTTTGTATTAACTAACAACTAAAAAGAGCAAAAATATAAGGAAACTAGATATGAGACGGAATTATTGGGATGTGATAGGAATACGGGATAAACTAGACTATCGAGTACATGCATTTGATAGTAAATTGTTGAACATTTGTGACTAGGCTAGACTATAGTGGGGGTAAATTCTCTCTCGAGCAATTTACACCGAATCAAATCGGTTTCTCTCGAACACCGAGTTACCGCATTAAGCATAGCCTCTGCCTTAGCCCATTCACTCTCTCGAGCTGAATGTGTGGGAGAAGAACTAGGGTTCACTCTCTCGAGCTGAACCCATATCGACCCAATACCACCGGCTATCAATTTAGTAGTCTTAGTTTTACGACCTCTCTCTCGAGCAAGCCAAAAACACTAAGATGAAATCGTATTTGCAACTACAATCCCATTAAGTTCATACACAACTACCAAACGAAATCACATTTAAACAATAAATAAACCATCAACAAGCAAGACCCAACAGATAATTTAACCCATATTCACAAAATCACACCACAAGAATTAGGGTTTTAGCTAGACATGTAAAAGACATAAAAATTTATACCAATATCAGTTTCCATCAACTTGATATGAAGAATTAAGTCTTAAAACACGTCAAGAGTGAAGAATCTTCGAAACCCACGTCCAATTTCTTGGAGTTGAAACCCTTTGAATCTTCAAGGTCTTAGAACAAAGTCTCCAAAACCCTCTAAAACTTAAACTCTCCAAAAATTGTAAAAAGATTGAATAATAGAAGCGATATGATGCTAGAAATTTAAAACAAGTATTTATAGTGTTTGAAAATTTGTGTTGCAAAGCACCATTCGGCGCAGTTAGTAGGGTTAGCCGATACGCTCGGCGATCCGCCTTTTGGTCGATTTCATCGCCTTCCTGCTTTTGCCTTCAGTAATTTCGCATTTTGAGGCATTGGGCAATAGAAGTAATGCTTCACGAAAATGCTCGGTGACGTGCCGACTGTTCCTTTTCATCGCGGAATTGACCTTCTCCTTCAGGGCTCAGCATACTGTAATAAAGGGCGATCTCCAGGCCGATTGGCGACTCGCCAACAGGGGTCGGCGATCTTCAAGCCTTCATTTCTTCATTCTTTTCATTTGCCTTGTTCCTTCTTGCCAAGTAGTGTCCATACCTTGCCTCAAACTCCAAATACCTAAAACTTAAGGATTTACATCAGATATTGAGACAAAATATGCATTTGAGAACACTAATTCTATCAAAATATAGCCCTAAATGAGTCCAATTTATGGACTAATCAACACCCCCAACTTTAACTTTTGCTTGTCCTCAAGTAAGATTCAAATTCAGCAGTTCAAAAAGGATGTCTCAAACAGTGCTACACAAGACTCAATCATGAATGTACACAACAAGACTAAACTTACTCATGCAAGGATCAATTGTATACTCAAAGACTTAAGTTGTGACACACCATTATCAAAGATTCTTAAGCTCACTATACTTGCTTCAAATGCAAGTTCGAGCTCAACAAAGGTATTTGAATGACCTCACACAAAGAATGATTCCATATTTACACACAATGGTTTAATCAGTTAAAGTTCTAGAATCAAATGCAACGCTCACTCTCACAAAGAAGACCACAATGCATGCTTTCACCCATAGGTTTGCTCGTATTTTCCAATCAACGGTTGTTTAAGCTCACTCAAGATCAAAAAGGTATTTTCAAGGCTTGTAATGGGGTTGAGTGCAAAGGTATGGTCATTTAGGCTTAGTGACTTTCATCCTCGTGAAAAGTGGCGCTTTCAACATTCGCTTTCCTCTTCTTTCATCAATTTCTTTAGTGCTCATAAGTCATCCCATTATTCACTTCCATGGATTATTCGGAACCCCATTTCTTTTGTACTTTATTCCACAACTTTTTCATTCTTTTTTCTTTTTTCTTTCTTTTTTTTTGTATGGAGGGATTCCATTTTATTTTATTTTTCAACACCATGGGTCAAATGGGACTTTTCTTGCACTTCTTGACTTGCCTTTTCTTTTCACCACACCCCCAACTTAGGCGTTTGGCCTAAGTTGACTATTCAATCAACTACGAATCACGAGGATTATGGGTAGTGGTGGATTAAGAAAGGTCATGTTTTCAGCAAGTTTCATCCAAAAAAAGGTAAGGCACAAGGGGTGTTCAAAAGGGGTTCACACACTCACAAGGTAGGCCACAAAAGAGGTATATGTCAAATTGGCTTACACTCTTCGAAGGTTCCTAAGATCATATCAAGAGATAGCCTTACCTAGTCGATCGGACCAATGGGGTAAATTCTAGGTGTTATCATGCATGGTTCATAGTAAGCTCATCACACAAGGCATCGACACCAAAGTCAAACAAGACTCCATACTTTCGCTAGTGTGCAATGTTCATCACAAAAGAATCAATTCGATAATTGGCTAGTCACAACGAGATGCAAAG
The DNA here is from genome assembly GCA_036553675.1 of Solanum okadae. Lineage (NCBI taxonomy): Eukaryota > Viridiplantae > Streptophyta > Magnoliopsida > Solanales > Solanaceae > Solanum > Solanum okadae. The sequence continues at coordinate 29,558,373 of CM071689.1, forward strand.
AGTTCACATATTGACTATGTAACTTCAATTGGTCTCATCGTAGCCGCACATTCATGTTCGTTCAATTATGAGCATTATTTGAGTAATCGATACTGATCAAAACTGAGACTCAAAATTGCTAAAGAACAGCCACATTCCACACGTACAAGAGGTGGCGAAAATTTAAAATTTCTCGGAGGGGTCAAAATCATTTACAATTTAAAATAAAAGGAGCCACAAGCTCAAACATCTATAAGAAGTAGTGTAAAACACAATATTATGATTCACAACCCAACAAGAATATACCACAGAAAGGTAGGCCATACCCCACCACAATTAAAAACATTTGTCCTCAAATGCAACTAACATAATATCCATAATTTAAAATAAAGAAAGAAAGACAAAGAGGGAGGTAAAGAGGGGATCTTGTCTAAGCAGTCGCGCCATCTGTATGTGTATCACTGTCTGGGGTATCAGTTTGGCCTCGGGCCTCAATACTCTAGGTCACACCAGAAGGACCAACTCCACTAGAGACAGCAAAAGGTGTGTTTGCCATGGAAGCCTGTACAACCGCATCTATCATAATTGCTTCAGTCTTTGTCAGGTCCTCATCTGCAGCATCCATAGTTTCCTCGAGATTTCCTTATCTGTCTCTGCCTCCGACTCAGGCTCAGCTATATGCTCAACTCTAGCCTCACTTCTGGTGATAACTGGAGGCATTTCTGGCACATCTAGGATCTCCACTGTTCCAAATACCATAGTCATATCGGTGGCCTTCAAGTGATCCACATCAGTCCAGAGCAGTAATAACGGCCTTTAATGTTGTCACCTCATATGTAGCCCCTTGGTCACACTCACACACCGCTATTCTAGCCTCAAGGGCATCAATAGTAGCTCTCATCGGTGTCACAACATTAGTCAAGGCAGTATGAATCATGCCTTGAATGGAGGTTTCTAGGTTAGCAGCCCAACGATCAGCAGACTGGGCAAGCTGTCCCATCCGGGTCAATGATGCCTGAGTGATCGATGCACGGGATGCAATGACAACAGTAGGTTTGGGCGATAACGCGGCAACAGAAGAACCTGGAGTGTCAGCAAGAGTGGCAGTGGAATTAGATATACATGAAGGCCAGGGGGGAAGAGTAGGCGAAAATGCCTCTGCAGGTATGGATTCAGTGTCCATGGCTTCCTTCTGCTTCTTCTCCGCCTGATCCTTAAGATATTCGGCTTCGATCCTTCAGATATCAGTAGAGGATGTGGGCATCACTTCCACATCCTTCTTGGCATCTCGAGGTACCCGAGCTTCTTTGCACAGTTATGTGATCAATACTGGGAATGAAAGTGAGGTCTGGCGCTGCCTTGCACGCATGAGTATCTCAGAAGCAATAATCCATCCCAGGTTCAAATTTGTTCCCTTGATGGACAACCTAAGCAGACTATTTTTGCGTGGCGAAGGATAGATTCATTTTGTGAAGGCATGACCATGCTGCTGATGAAGCAAAACCAATACCTTGCTGCCACATTTAGGTCCTTCTTCTCGATAACTGCCCCAGCCTCAAGCCACTTAGGAGTTCCATCTGATATTAATGGGGTCAACCATTCTTTCATATCCTCCAGTGATGTCTTTCTGATCATAATCTAACTGTTGTCCTCAAGTGTCTCGGTGCATCCAGAACGGCATTTATAGCAAGAGAGTCACATTGCACCTTCTTTCCCTTGACAACTGCATAGTCAACTGGCTTAAACTTGGAAGCCGGTTTCTTCCCTCGTGGTATCAATGCACTGTACTCGTTGTAGAACCCTCTAACCCAGCTTGGAATATACAAGCCACGGGGCTTTGTGAAAATTTGGAAGTTATGAAATTTCAGACATCTCATAATCTCGGGGTATCTATCAATCACTCCATCCGTGGAGAGATGCTTCTCCTTAAGAATTGTCCTTAATCCCTTCGTCTTTAATTTGTTCATTGACTTTGGATGAGGGCCCTGTATTGGGGGTGCAAGCACTATTGCTTGCTCTGGGACTGGGGAGTAGGAGTGGTAGGTGGAGGATTCCTGATCCTAGATGGATCATTCAGCTTCTTAGATCGCAGTTCAGCCCTATGTGCTATTATCAGCTTATTATCACCAGAGGTTGCACTTTGGTTTTCTTGTTGTTCACCCTCACTCTCCGAAGTAGTGAGGTAAGTGTCATATATACCTTCGTTGTCGGAGCTGACTTCTAAAGAAGCATGTGCCTTTCCTTTTATTTTTCCTTTCCTACCAGTTGTGGAAAGTTTTGTAGCCTGTCCTTTTGATACAATTGCACCCTCGTTGATTTTAATCCCTCTTTCCTTATTGTGGGATGGCATGTTTCTACCTGCGACTTTGGGTCTAGCCATGTCTTCAATACATTAGGAACAAGTTAGAAACAATTTAATCAGAAGTGCAGACAATCAGTAGCAGATAGATTTGCCGAACTAGTCGGTGAATCGCCGAATCTCTTTGGCGAACTGGATCGGGATCGCCGAAGGGATTGGCTCAAAAAAAATTTGCAAGTCGGCGACGAAAGGGCTTTTTCGATGAATCGCCGACTACTTTCGGTGAGCAAGGGTTTGTCCGCCAAAAGTTACAGTGCAACAAGGGTTCAGGGATGCAAATAAAGGGAGATCGAAACTACCATCAGCGAGTCGTCGAGTGCTTTAGGCGACCTCAGGTTTCTCATCGAAAGTTACAGAATTCAACTACTCATTTAGGATAAAATTAAAGGCGAGATGGGGACATTAGACGAACCGTCGAGTGGTTTGGCGAGCTCGACCCAGCTCGCTAAACAACCCAACGTCCCTACCTTCAATCCACTTTCTCAAATTCGACCCCGCAACCCCTGAAAACAAATTAACAATTGCACTAGTGAAATTAAACTAAGACCCACGACACTCATCATCTCGGGATACTCAGATTTCTCCCGATTCCACCAAACTAAACAACATGCAAGCACAATCACACAAAATTTAAATCACTTCAACGTACATGCATATGGGATTTTAAATTAAAATAGGCATTTGAACGATCAGATCTTATCAGAGAGGCACAACACATAACAATACGATTAGATTATTTGGATACAAGAACGAATAAAAATAGGTTCAGGGTTCATAAGACTAACCTTATTTGCCGATTACAATGATATTTGAAGTACTAGGCGGAAATGTAATCCAACTCCAAGCACAAATCGACGACCAAAATACTTGGAATGCAAAAGTATTGAAAATACTTACTAGGGGTGAATTTGTGAAGTTTGAAATCGGGGAAAAGTGAAGACTTCGAAACTTTAAAACCTTTGGCTATTAATACCCATCCAGTTCGCGTCCGTTCGGCGATGTTAGTCACAACCGCCGATCCACTCAATAAAGCACCGAGTTATTACTTACTTCGCTGAGTTTTACAGGACCTCCAGTCAAAGTGAGGGGCCAAACGACGGTCTCCATCGGGATCACCGACCTAATCGGCGATGCGCTGAATGGAACATTTTATTGCCAACCTGCACCTATCAACACTTTCCACACACAAACCTACAACATCAACACACCATTATTTCTAAACAAAATTAAAGCATTTAAGGGTTTTGGGTTGCCTCCTAAACAGCGCCTTAGTTAACATCGTGGCACGACGCGGATTAACACCTAGACTTCACTTTTGGGGTTAGCCAAAACATCACTTGGCAACCCCCTGCTTTGTGCCGGATGGAGATGAGGCATCACATGACCCGTGAGGTTCTCGAGTAGCTAAATGGATCTGGAATGAGAACCAATCATCTGTTTCATCAATTTGATATTCTCTTTCACTTCTTCCAGCACCCTATCATACTCACTTACCTTGTTGAGAATGATTGAGAGCATTCCCTCAACTCGTTTACCTTCATTGTCCTTGGGCTTTCTTCGCTCATGAGGTGGAACGTATCTATCCTTCCTTTTGCATTGGACTTCAATCTCCACTATCTTTTTGGCCAATTCATCCATCTGAGTCATCAGTGTGGCCACATGAAGTCATTCTCTACTTCTTGGTTTGCTTCAGCCATATGATCAAGCAGGTGGGCTACTATCGCATAGGGATGATGTGTAATACCACTCGAAATGAGTCGGTCAACTAATGCTTTGTTTCCGGGACCAAGACTTCTGTAGAAGCATTCCAGAAGAACTATGTTGGGGATCTCATGAATATGGCATTTACTTAGAAGTGCTTTAAACCTCATCCATGTCTCATAAAGTTGTTCGCCTTCTAACTGCTTAAAGGTTAGAATCTTATCCCGGAACCTCATCACTTCTACCGGGCGGTGCCCCATTGGTTCACCATCTCTATCAAGTATACTCATTATTATGTCTCAACACAACAACAAGCAAGACAAAACTAAAAATTAAGTAAACTACAACTAACAAGAATGAAAATCCTACTTAACTACAAATTCTCAAATAACACCACTCCCCAGCAGCGGCGTCATTTTGATGTTCAACGTAATCAACTGACACTATTTCGGTTCAAGTGCCAAACGATCGCGTGTAGTGATATAACCCAACAGAAGGTTGGGATCATTCCTATAGGGAGCGGTTTTGAGAATTAATAGAAAAATAAAATTAAGTTCTAATTAGTCATAGCTATAAACACTATCGAATATAAACATACAAAAACTAAGAGGTGACGCAAGCGTCAATTATCAATGGAGGTTTGTATTAACTAACAACTAAAAAGAGCAAAAATATAAGGAAACTAGATATGGAGACGGGATTCTTGGGATGTGATAGGAATACAGGATGAACTAGACTATCGGGTACATATTTTTGATAGTAAATTGTTGAACATTTGTGACTAGGCTAGACTATAGTGGGGGTAAAGTCTCTCTCGAGCAACTTACCCCGAATCAACTCAGTTTCTCTCGAACACCGAATTTCCGCATTAAGCATAGCCTCCGCCTTTGCCCATTCACTCTCTCGAGCTAAATGTGTGGGAGAAAGACTAGGGTTCATTCTCTCGAGCTGAACCCATGTCGACCGAATACCACCGGCTATCGATTTGGTAGTCTTAGTTTTAAGACCTCTCTCTCGAGCAAGCCAAAAACACTAAAACGAAATCTTATTTGCAACTACAATCCCATTAAGTTCATACACAACTACTAAACAAAATCACATTTAAACAATAAATAAACCATCAACAAGCAAGACCCAATAGATAATTTAACCCATATTCACAAAATCACACCCCAAGAATTAGGATTTTAGCTAGACATGTAAACGAGATAAAAATTTATACCAATATCAGTTTCCATCAACTGGGTATGAAGAATAAAGTCTTAAAATACATCAAGAGTGAAGAATCTTCGAGACCCACGTCCAATTTCTTGGAGATGAAACCCTTTGCATCTTCAAGGTCTTAGAACAAAGTCTTCAAAACCCTCTAAAACTAAAACTCTCCAAAAACTGTAAAAAGATTGAATATTAGACATGATATGATGCTAGAAATTTAAAACAAGTATTTATAGTGTTTGAAAATTTGTGTTGCAGAGGTCCATTCGGCGCAGTTAGTCGAGATAATCGATACGCTCGGCGATCCACCTTTTGGGCGATTTTATCGCCTTCGTACTTTTGCCTTCAGCATTCTCGCATTTTGAGGCATTGGGCGATAGAAGTACTGCTTCATGGAACTGCTTGGTGACGCGCAGACTGCTTCTTTTCATCGCGGAATTGACCTTCTCCTTTACGGCTCAGCATACTGGAACAAAAGGGTGATCTCCAGGCCTATCGGCGACTCACCAACAAGGCTCGGCGATTTTCAGGCCTTTATTTCTTCGTTCTTTTCATCCGCTTTATTCCTTCTTGCCAAATAGTGTCCATGCTTTGCCTCAAACTCCAAATACCTGAAACTTAAGGATTTACATCAGATATTGAGACAAAATATGCATTTGAGGACACTAATTCTATCAAAATATAACCCTAAATGAGTCCAATTTGTGGACTCATCAGAGACATCGGGGGATCATGTTATAGCTCACATGGTCTCTTGTCGGTTAAGGTTATTTCCCACAACATGATTAATAATGAACTAAGGCAATGATTTAAGAAGTATCTCATAAGTGTTCAAAGGTTTTAAAGATGATGTTATGACTTATGTTTTCCAACTCTCTCTCTCTCTTATGATGCTTTAGCTTGTTAAATTGCATGACATGAAATGAAATGTCCCTTTTAGCATGTTTTAAATGTTTATGCATGACTATCATACTTGGTACATTGTTTTGTACTAACGCATACTCTTGCCTACATTTTTTTCAAATGTAGGGTTCGATATTCAGGGTGTTCAGTTTTGTGGCTAGTAGGTGATTTGATTGATTCCTGAACTTCGATAAGTCCTCATGCTTCAAGAACGGAGTTTTTCTTGTTTAGTTTCTTTCATCTATTTCTCTTTTGGACATGAGGTATGGGCTAGGCCCAATTTCATTCTATTGTATTAGTTGGCTTTAATGAGACAAGTGTATTAGACTTTCGCTTTGTTTTTATAAAAATGTTTGGACTTGGACTATTTTTACTCTTATTGTTCTATTTATTATGTTATGAGGACTAAGTGGCTTGTATGGAGTCCTTCGGGGTTCTACACGCCATGTTACATCTAGGGGTACCCTTGGGTCGTGACAAGTGCATGACGGGCCGTTAAGCCCTCCTTTATGCCAATTCGGCAGTTTTTAGTCAGATACTTTTGGGTCTTTTCCCCAATTGTTTTAACTTAATACTATGCCATTTTTCCTTCTACCGAAAGCCCTATATAATGAATTTAAACCCCAAAATAACCCAAACTAAATTCATTCTCTTTGAAATGACCCAAAAAGTTCTTAAAAATGTGCTTCGAAAGTTACCGGAAACTTGTTTAGCTATATCTAGAAAAAAATCTGTTTCGTTTTTCGAAAATCCGACTTCATATTCTTGTTTAGGGGGTCAAATTGAGTGGGAAATGGGTCTAACCCAAATTTTAGAGCAACCGTATCAAAATCCGAAATTTCCAAGTGAAGCCTTTTTCGAGGGTCTACTTTGGAGGGTCATATCTCCTAGCACACAAATAATTGGGTGGCCCATAACATATCCATGGAAAGCCCTTTGAGTTAGCTACCTAACGCACTTTGTTTCACCTCATTCGGAGTTCGGACGAAGAAGTTATTCCCATTTTCGTAAATTCTGTCCGGCAGGAAATGCAATTTCCAGTGAGCGTTTTTACTGTTCACCCGCCTCATTTTTTTTCTAAGTGTTGGACCATTTTTCCAAAGGGCATATGTTATTTCCTATATACCATTAGTTCAATTCCCATCTCTAAAACATTTCCCAAAACACCTCTCCCATACTTAGACACATTTTCTCTCAAGTTCTCTCAAGAACCCTAATCCAAAACCTTCCTCAAGATTGAAGAGACTCTTGCTCCAAGTTCCAAGCTTCCATTGAAGACACTCTCAAGACCTTCATAAGAACTCAAGGTATGTGGTGTTGAACTCATGGGTCCTTCCACCCATAGTGCCTAGACTCTATTATACTCACTAATTCATGGTTTAAGTTAAGATTCATAAATTAGTCTTGTTCTTTGTAATAATTTCCTGCACATTGAATTTTAAACATGAAAAGTGATTGTTTTGAACATGTTGTGACTCTAGAACTTGAATCTAAATTTGGAATGGATGTGGAGATTTTCATGTGGTATTGTGGGTGTTAAAAGGTGTTGTTGTAGGTTGTTCACTGGTTTGGCTGCATAATTACTACCATATTTTCCATGCTCTTTGATTCCATTACATGCCTTCAAGATGTTTGACAAAATGTCCAACTATGGAGAATTGATGAATCGATGCTTTAAAGCTTGAGTTATGATATGTATGGCAATCCAGAGATGTGTTGATGACAAACTAAGCTTGTGTATATGTTCATTCCATACGTGAGATTGCATTAGAGCCTAATGGGAATTTCTTATATAAAGTGTTGCATGACCATGCCCGGTCCGGGGGAAAAGAACCGGACAACCATGTGAGAGGTTTATATCTCACCACCTAGGATGCTTGGGGTGTGACCAACATCAACCATGTGAGAGGTTTATATCTCACCACCTAGGATGCTTGGGGTGTGACCAACATCAACCATGTGAGGGGTTTATACCTTGCCACCAGGGTGTCCGGGTGTGAACGGCATCCCCCATCCTAAGTTGGGGTTATAGATTGGTTGGATCATGCATACACATATGATATCTACTATTAGTATAGATTTACTTAAACATGTTTTGACTTTACTTTGATCATGCATCCTCATATTGTTATTCATAATGCCTATGAAACTATTTCTTGTATTTCGATTGTGTCCTTGTCTATTGTTGTGTTGCACCCCGCATACTTAGTACATTCCAAGTACTAACGCATATTTTGCCTACATGATGTCACCATGTAGGGACCGGAGCTACTCTTGATCCTTCTCTCCATCCACGTGGCTAGTACGGTGCTTATCCGAGTTTGTTGGTGAGTCCTCAATGATTCGAGGGCTATGTTATATTTCCTACTCCTATGTTTTGAGACTTTAGCTTGCAATTGTATTTTGACTATGAGGGGAACCGGTAGTATGTCATAGCCCCCGTCCTATCTATGTATGTAGAGGTGTGCGTTGGACAAGTATTTTGTAAATGAGCTTGACTCTTGTTCTATGATGTCATTTTGAAATGGTTTGCCCTTATTCCCTATTTTCCCGTTAATTAATGTTGAATGTACTTCCGCGACCGATGAAGTGTGATGACAAGTTTGAGAGGCTTGTTTGGGGTTCCTTCGGGTTCCTCATTCGCCATGTCACGTCTAGGCCCTAGGCTTGGGTCGTGACACTCTTAAATTCTCAAAAGAAGATCAAGCTCCTCCTATCAAATATTTCTCTCTCTAGAAGTTGAAGAAGAAAGCTAGGGTTTGAAGATCAAGCCTCATAATACTCCATTTCTTCCATGCTTTTGGCATCAAGGTATGATAGTTTTCATCCATGGAGTCCTTTCCTCCATGGAGTTCCCAAATTCTCCAATTTTGTAAAGTTAGATTCCCCAATCAAGTTAGGGTTTTCTTCAATTGTCATGGGTTCTTTCCAATGTTGGTTCAATTGATTGTTTTATGTCTTTTTATGCATGAATTGAAGTAATTTCATGTTTTTAAGATGAATCCCCATGAACCCATGTTTTATAATCCATGATGATTTAATGTGGGTCTTGAACTATGAAAGATGAATTTATGAAAATATGCATGCCTTTCTCTTTACAAAAATTGATGTAAATGAATTTGAAGATGCTTATATTTTGAAAATATGATGAAGCTTATGAATTATTGAAAAAAATGCATGCTCAAGAAAGTATTTGTATGACTCAAGTAAGCTTATAGATGGGAGTGTCTACATGTTCTATGAAGCTTGGCCACATGACATGCATGACATCTAGATTTGCCCACAATGTTTTTCGGGATATTTTCCTTAATTAGGTCTTGATTAGTATGGTATCTGGATATGTCATCAATGATTAGAGAACATGATTTCAAAACTATTTTCATTAGTATTAGGGGCATTTATAACATGAAGTGAATAACTATGGGCCTTAAAATCTATTATGAAAAGATCATGGACGGTGAAAGGTTTTCTCATGCATGGTCTAAGGAGTTATCTTAATATGACTTTAGCTTGGATTGGTTACTTAATTGTGACTTTCCATGGATCATGAGCCAAGCCAAGATTAATAACTGCTTCGTGGGATTTATGTTTAGTACCGAGAGGCTATTGAGATGGAAGCTCTCACGAGTTGAGCTCGAGTTTGTACTAGAAATCTCCTAATCTATTACTTATGTGCCCCCATAGGATGATTTTCTAGACAGACATTAGCTAGTGGATCCACTTTAGCTCAGATTCATGGTTCTACCTTGGCAAGTAGGACAACCCTTTTCGGTGTGGGAGACTGATGAGTCCACAATTTGGACTCATTTAGGGCTATATTTTAATAGAATTAGTGTCCTCAAATGCATATTTTGTCTCAATAACTGATGTAAACCCTTAAGTTTCAGGTATTTGGATTGAGAGACAAAGCTTAGACTCTATCAAGCAAAAAGGAACAAAGTGGCTGAAAGAACGGAGAAAAGACTTCGTGAGGATCGCCTAAACTATTAGGCAAGTCGCCGAAAGGTCCTAAATCTCACCGAATGTTCCAGTCTGCTATGCCCTGAAGGAAAAGGTCAAGTCTGCGATGAAAAGGAGTAATCGGTGCGTCATCGAGAAGTTCTACGAAGCAGCACTCTATCGCCCAATGCCTCAAAACGTGAGAATGCTGAAGGCAAAAGCAGAAAAGCGATGAACCAGACCAAAGGGCAGATCACCGAGTGTGTCGGCGATCCTGAATAACTGCGTCGAATGGTCCTTCGCAGCACCAATTTTTGAACACTATAAATACTTGTTTAAATTTTTAGATTAGACATCAGACTTTAGAGAGATTTTATTTTGGAGAATATTTTCAGTTTTAGTTCTTAGAGTTTTTGGAGACATTGTGCTTGAACTTGAAGATTTGAAGATTTTCAATTCCAAGAAATTGGAAGTGGGTCTCGGAGAATCTTTATCCTTGACGTGTTTAAAGACTTTATTCATCGTACCCACTTGATGGAAAAACTTGTTGGTATTGATTTCTATCTCTTTTACATGTCTAGCTAAAACCCCAATTCTTGGGGTGTAATTTTGTGAATATGGGTTAAATTTATTGTTGGGTGTTGCTTATTGTTGGTATATTCGTTGTTTAAATGTGATTTCATTTAGTAGTTATGTTTGAACTTAATGAGATTGTAGTTGCAAATACGATTTCATCTTAGTGTTTTTGGCTTGCTTGAGAGAGGTTTTAAAACTAAGACTACTAAATCGATAGCCGGTGGTTATTGGGTCGTCGTGGGTTCAGCTCGAGAGAGTGAATGGGCTAAGGCAGAGGTTGTTCTTAAATGCGGTAACTCGGTGTTCGAGAGAAACCGAGTTGATTCGGGGTAAGTTGCTCGAGAGAGAATTTACCCCCACTAAAGTCTAGCCTAGTTACAAATATTCAGCGATGTACTATCAATAGCATCTACCCGATAGTGTCTTTTATCCCATATTCCTATCACATCCCAAGAATCCCGTCTCTCTATCTCATTTCCTTATATTTTTGTCATTTTTGTTGATTAGCTAATACAAACCCCCATTGATAATCGACGCTTGCGTCACCCCTTAGATTTAGTATGTTTGTATTCGATAATGTTTATAGTTATGACTGACTAGAACTAAATTTTATTTTTTATATTAATTCTCGAATCCACTCCCTGTGGGAATGATCCCAACCCTTGGTTGGGTTATATCACTACACATGATTGTTGGCACTTGAACCAAAGTAGTGTCCTGATACGTGAAGTCAGAGACACCGGGGTTCCATGTTATAACTCAGATGCTCTCTATGTCGGTTAAGTCTACTTCCCACAACAATAATGAACTAAGGTTACTTCAAGAAGTATCTCATATGTGTTCAAAGGCGGTTTTACTTGCAGTGATCATGATTTCGTTTTATGTTTTTTAACCCTCTTATCTTATGTTTGACATTTGTCTTTGCATATCACAAAAATGTTTTTTAGCATGATTTTATGATTTTATGCATTGCTATCATACTTGGTACATGTTTGTACTAACACATACTTTTTCCTACATTTCCCTAAATATAGAGAGCGACCTTACAGATTTGCACATCTGTGGCTAGGGATCTCGTATAGAAGATTGAAGATTGGTGTGTCCTCATATTCCGAGGACCAAGCCTTTACTTCATTATGTCTTTGCTTTCAGTTTTGGAACTTGATGTATGGGCTACGTCCCGATCACTTCTTATGTACTAGATGGCTTTGAGACGATGTTTAGACTTCCGCTTTTCTCTATAAAACTTTTATATGTTAAAAGTGTCTTTTAAATCTTTTAAAACTCTATGATCTTGTATAATGCATACTAAGTGGCTTGTGTGGGTCCTCACGGGGTCTTGTATGTCATGTCACGTCTAGGGTATACTCTGGGTCATGACAAACTTGGTATTCAGAGCACAAGGTTTAGAAAGGTCCTAGGATGTCTCATAAGCCACATCAAGTAGAGTTATGTTCATGAGTTTGAACTGTGCCACATTTATGAATGAGAGGATATAAGATGTTTAGGAAGTTCCACTTCTTTCATTACTCTAATGTCGTGTGATAGAGTGTAACTCTAAGTGTTTTTCTCTCCTAACCCCTATTTATCCTTTTAAGAATATGCCTCCACTAAGGAATCCCATGAGAAGGAATATAAATATTTGTGAAAATGTGAGACAAGAGGTTCCCAAAGTACCGGTCAACCCTTTGGCCGAGCAAGTGACTAATGATGAGTTTCAAGCCGCATTTCATGCATTGGCCCAAGCTATGATGGCTCAAGCAAATAGAGAGGTTGTGGCTCCCGTGAACCCAAGGGTGGGTACATCAGCAACAAGGGTGAGGGACTTTATTAGAATGAATCCTCTAGAATATCATGGATCTAAAGTTGAAGAAGATACTCAAGAGTTCATTGATGAAGTGTATAAGGTGTTGATGATCATGGGAGTGACGCTGGTGGAAAAGTAAGAATTTGCCGCTTATCAACTTAAGGGTGTTGCTATAGTTTGGTTCAACCAATGGAAAGAATAAGGGAGGTAGATGAGGGTCCTCTTGATTGGGAGAAATTTAAGGTTGCTTTTCTTGGTAGGTTCTTTCCCCTTGAGATGAGAGAGGCAAATGTACTTGAGTTCATTAAACTTCGCCAAGGAGATATGAGTGTGAAGGAGTATGCTTTGAAATTCACACAACTGTCAAAATATGTCCAATTATGGTTGCCAATCCAAGGGCAATGATGAGTAAGTTTGTGTCTGATGTGTCCAACTTAGTGGTCAAGGAATGCCTAACCTTCATGCTTGTTAAGGAGATGAATGTCTCACATTTGATGGTTCATGCACAACAAATACAAGAAGAAAAGCTCAAGGGGAAAACTAGGGATTCAAAGAGGGCAAGGAGGGATGATGGTGATTCTTCACCTTTAAGGTCTGATGGAGGTAATTGTTCTCAAGGTAAGGGTTCTAGGGAGAAAATGTGGCCCAAATGTTGGGAGTGTGGGAGAAGACACAAGGGTAAGTGTCTAGCCGGTTCAAAAACATGTTTTGGGTGTGGAAAAAGTGCTCACAAGATAAGAGATTTCCAAATTCTTACTTCTAAGGGAAGGGATGGAAGGCAATATCAAAATCGACAAGATCATGAAGGTTCCCCAGATGCGGTAATTGGTAAGTTCAGGCCTTTTAGCTTGTGGTTATACATTGCTAGATATTGAGGGTTTCGTTGGATATGGTAAGTCTCCATGTATGGTGATTTTGTTTGAAGTAGTCCTTGAATTCTTTGTGGAAACTTCTTAAGAGTTTACTTGTGTCAATGGTTTAGTGGTTGTTAAAACTTTGGTGTTATGTTTGGGATTGAGGGAGATGGATTTGAAAAGACTAGTGGAGTTTTCTCCCAAGGGGGAGATAGTGTGCTTCATGGTTGGTGCATGAGTAGAACTATGTTTGTTTTGGAAGAGTTCCTTGTTATGGTTTGGTGGGTGAAACTTTAGAGGTGATGTGACTTCTTAGTATCCATATATCTTTCCTTTACCTTTGAGTCTAGTTTAAGGTCTTAGCCCCTCATGGTTCACTCTTTAGGACTCATGTGTTTTAGTCATTCTCATGTTTCCTCATGCATGCATGTTCATGAAATACTTGATTTTGAGGAGAAAATGATCTAGCTTGATTGATTTCTTCATGCTTATATGCATTTGATTATGAGTCGCATATAGACCTTATGAAAAGATGTTTTGAGTATGCTTTAGCTTAAAATTGAAATTTCCTCCTCGGATATGTGTATTTATATGATTGCATTCATGTTGTGCTGCTAGGTCTAGTTCATATCTTCCTTATGATGTTTTGAATATGTTTTGTCTTAGAGTTGAGGTTCATCCTCGGTTATGTGCATTTTGATAAAGTTGCATTAATGATTGGGTTGTTAGTTTCTCTCTTACTCTTTTCGTGCAAGTTTGAGTTCCATTCGAGGACAAATGTTCCCAAAAGAGAGATATTGTAACACCTCAGATTCGAGAAAGGCTAGAAATGGGTCAAGTGGGAAACTAACAAGCCCAAAAATTGGACCATCGAACCCTCCACGGAGCCCCAAACGGGTCGTGAAGGGGACCACGGTCCATTAAGTGGCTCATGGTAGGTTTCCTGAACCTGCCCCATGCAGGCCCATGGTGAGGTTGACGGGCCGTCAAAGTGGTCGTCAAGTGGGCCAATCAGAAGGGGTTCTCTCCTAGCCACTAGTCAAGGGCCACAGGCGTCTAAAAGGCCCGTGAGGCCCCACACAAACCGTGAAGTCGTCCATGAAGGGTTTTCATTAGACTTCGAGTTTAGGGTCAACTTCAAACGATCATATCTTTTAGCACAAAATGAATTAGGTGGCCCATGCCCTATCCATTCAAATATCTCTGAGTCCTCTTTCCAACACCACCGAGTTTGTCTCATTTCGATCTTAGAGTAAAAAAGTTATGCTCGAAATAGTAAAGCCATGTTAGGCAGAAATTCTTCACGACCCGTTTGACGGGCCGTGGTAGTGCATGACAGGTCGTTAAGGACTCTTTGATGCCAATTCGGCAGTTTTTAGTCAGGGACTTTTGAGTCTCTTTCCTAATTGTCTTAACTCAATATTATGCTCTTTTTCCTTCTACCCAAAACCCTATATAATGATTTTAAACCCCCAAATCACCCAAACTCAATTCATTCTCTTAAATTCTCAAAAGAAGATCAATCTCCTCCTCGCAAATATTTCTCTCCCTAGAAGTTGAAGAAGAAAGCTAGGGTTTGAAGATAAAGCCTCATAATCCTCCATTGCTTCCAAGCTTTTGGAATCAAGGTATGATAGTTTTCATCCATGGAGCTTTTTCCTCTATGGAGTTCCCAAATTCTCCAATTTTGTAAAGTTAGATTCCCCAATCAATTTAGGGTTTTCTTCAATTATCATGGGTTTTTTCCAATGTTGGTTCAATTGATTGTTTTATGTCTTTTTATGCATGAATTAAAGTAATTTCATGTTTTTAAGATGAATCCCCATGAACACATGCTTTCTAAGCCATGATGATATAATGTGGGTCTTAACTATGAAAGATGAATTTATGAAAATATGCATGCCTACTCTTTATGAAATTGATGTAAATGAATTTGAAGATTTTTTTACATTGAAAATATGATGAAGGTTATGAATTATTGAAAAGAATGCATGTTCATGAAAGTATGTTTATGACTCAAGTAAGCTTACATATGAGAGTGTCTATATGTTCTATGAAGCTTGGCCACATGACATGAATGACATCTAGATTTACGTTCAATGCATTTTGGGCTATTTTCCTAAATTAGGTCTTGATTTGTATGATATCCGGATATGCCATCAATGATTAAAAAGCACGATTTCAAAATTATTTTCATTAGCATTAGGGGCATTTCTAGCATGAAGTGAATAACTATGGGCCTTAAAAGCTATTATGAAAAGATCATAGACGGTAAAAGGTTTTCTCACGCATGGTCTAAGGATCTATATTAATATGACTTTAGCTTGGATTGGTTATTTAATTGTGTCTTTCCATGGATCATGAGACAAGTCAAGATTAACTACTCCTTGGGATTTATGCTTAGCACCGAGAGGATATTGAGATGGAAGCTCTCATGAGTTAAGGTCGGGTTTCTAGTAGCAAGCTTCTTTTCCCTTACATATGTTCCCCCATAGGATGATTGTCTAAATAGACATTAGCTAATGGATCCACTTTAGCTCAGATTCATAGTTCTACCTTGGAAAGTAGGACAACCTTCAGCTCAGATTCATCCGCAATTGGGTTGTTAGTTTCTTTCCTACTCTTTTTCATGCTAGTTTGAGTTCCATTCGAGGACGAATGTTCCCCAGGGGGAGAAATTATAACACCTCGGATATTGAAAAGGTAAAAGCATATTAACTGGTAGGATTACAAGCCGAGGGTATGGACCCTTCACAGAACCCTAAATGGTCTGTTTAGGGAACCACTACTTGTTTAAGGAAAGTGTCCCAATCATCCAGGGCTACCAGGATTTGGGGTCACTTGTACGGTTCCCTATATGGTCCTTGGTGACCTATACGGTCCATTTAGGGACATATATACGTCACCCGTCAACTTTTAAGTTAGGGTCATTTTTGTCTTTCCCCTATGTGTTTGGTACCTAAGCTATGCCGTTTTAACCCCTATTTCAAGACATATATAAGTGATTTAAGTCCTTAAACTACCCATTCTAAATCATTCACCTCATTCCTAAATTTCCCTTCAAGATCACCCCCAAAATCCTCTTTAAGGCTAAGGAAGAAAAAGCTAGGATTTCACTTCAAGATTCTCAATTCACCATAGTTATTTAGCCTTGACACTAAGGTATGTTAGTATTCACCTATGAAGTCCTTTCCTCCATAAATTTCCTAAAATCTCCAAGTCTTACAAGTTAGGTTCTCAATTCAAAGTTATGGTTTTATACAATCTTCATGTGTCCTTTTCAATTATGATTCAATTACTTGTTTCCTATCTTCTAATGCATGAATTGAAAGTATTTACATGATTTTGAGGTGAATTCATATGAACTCATACATGATCCATGATTTTAGACTATGAACATATGATGAAGCTTATGAACTATGAAATATGAATTTATGAAGATATGCATGCTTTTATGAAGTTGATGTAAATGATTTAAGGATGCTTTGAGAGTAATGTATCAATGTTGTTATTGTGAAAGGCTTTCTCACATACTACTAAGAATATGATTGTGAAATATTTTCTCACATAAGGTTGAAAGGTTTTCTCACCTAAGTTGAATCAAGTTTAAGAGATATTCTAAATGACTTTAGTTTGGATTGGTTGTTTAATTGTGCCTTTCCATGGATGATGAAATGAATATGATTAATGATTATTCCGTGGAATTTATACTTAGCACCGATAGGATATTGTGATAGAGGCTCTCCTGTTAGTAAAGACCGGGTCTATAGTAGCAATCTCCTTGTCCCATAACTATGTGCCACCATAGGATTGTATCAGATAGACATTAGCTAATTGATCCACTTTAGCTCAGACTCATGGTTCTTACCTTGGCAAGTAAGGACATCCATTTTCGGAGTGGGACAGACAATGGATTTCATGTTATAGCTCTGATGGTCTATGTCGCTTATATGGTAAACTTCCCACAATTATGAACTAAAGTTTCTTTTAAAGTATCTCACAAGTGTTTTAAAGATGTTAAGGTTGCATTGGGCATGATTATGAATTATGTTTTCTAATCTTTTTTTTTTATGATTTAACTTGTTCATTGCACGTCATGTAAAGTCCTTTTAGCATAATTTCATAACTTATGCATTGTTATCATACTCATGTACTAGTGCATACTTGTGCCTACATTGTTTCACTAATGTAGGGTCCAACGCTCCTACCTCCCAGACTCGTGGCTAGTAGATCCATTTTACATTTGAATATTGGTGAGTCCTTATGATCCGAGGGCCGAGACACCTTTATAGCTTTATGTCATTTCAGTTTTCAGAGATTGTACGTATGTATGAGCTACGTCCCAACCACTTCCTTTGATGTAGTTGATGACTTATTAAGGCTTATGTTAGACTTCCACTTTGTGAAACTCTTTCATGATATAAGACTGGTTCATTTGAAATATTTATTCTGTTTTCTTGTATGATGTATGCTAAGTGGCCTGTGTAGGGCCTCTCAGGGTTCTATACATCATGTTACGTCTAGGGTATACTTTGAGTCGTGACAGTATATGGAATGAAGAATATTCACGCCTTTATCCTAACACTACGCCAAGTGCCACCCCACTGGCATCACACATAACTTCAAACAATTGTCCCTAATCCAGTGAAATAGTGATGGGTGCAGCAATCAACTTCTCTTTCAACCATTCAAACTCCTTAAAACAAGCTTTATCAAACTCGAACTTCAACTTTCATAATGGGTGCACTATCTTGGAAAAGTTTTTGATAACTCTTCGATAATATCCAACATGTCCTAGAAAGCTTCTAACACCCTTTATAGAGATATATGGGGTAATTTCTCAATTACCTCAATTTTAGCTTGATCAACTTCAATGCCTTTATTGGAGATCTGAAGACCAAGAACTATGCCTTCTTTTACCATGAAGTGACACTTCTTCCAGTTTAGCACAAGATTGCATTCTTCACACCGTTTAAGTGCATCACCTAAATGGGCCAATCAATCATCAAACGAGTCACCTACTACATAAAAATCATTCATGAATACCTCAATAGTGTCTTCCACCATGTATGAGAATATGGACATCATACAACGTTGAAAAGTTGGTGGTGCATTACACAACCCCAATGACATCCTCTTGACTGCAAATGTCCTATATGGACAAGTGAAAGTGGTCTTCTATTGGTCTTCAAGGGCAATATAAATCTTATTGTAGCCTAAATATCCATCAAGAAATTGGTATCATCCTTTACCAGCAAGACGAGCTAACATATGTTCCATGAACAAAATTGGGAAGTGATCTTTCTTTGTCAATGCATTCAACTTGCGATAATCCATGCATACTCTCCAACAAGTGACTAACTTTATAGGTATGAGCTCATCCTATGCATTGTGAACCATACACTCAACAACTGTATCTATCGGGTACTAAAATATAATTAAAATTGGCATAATTATGTATAAGATACATAACAATAAAAAAGATTCATACTGATTTAGGTTTGAAATAATAGGATTATATATAAATAATAATATTTGTATCAAATACATTGTACACAAACAAAGTTGTAATGTATTTGATAGTTGAAACATAAACATGATACATCAATAAACACACGATTAACAGTTCCATAACAGCAGAGAAACTATAAGCCAGAACTCCGGCAAACATCTCAATCACCACACACCCAAGTACCCATATATCTACTGGAATACCCTGTTCGTCGTTGGTGACCATCTCCGATGACATGTACAATAGGGTACCCCTCAATTTACATCTCAAATCATTATCTTTTTTCATTCCAACTCTCTTTGCCAAATCAAAATCAGTTATTTTTACCTTACCATCTTCACCTAGAAGAATATTTTGAAGATTAATATCGCAATGAAAACAAAAATGATGATGAAGAAATTTTCCTACCTATTTTAGATTTGAAATTGATGAAGAAAACTAGAAAAACACAGTTGTAGTTCAAAAAATCCAAGTTTAAAGAAATCGTTGATATATGGCCCCTAATTTTGGCGTGAATTTAGGGGAGTTAAGCGTGAAGTAGGAAGGGGGAGGGTGATGTATCCGAGATTAAGAGATAGATAAGGAAAAATGAGATTTTTGTAATTTTTTAAATGGTAGGAAATTTTAGAAATTATGGTATAACATAAGATATATATTTAGGTAATTTTTCCTAAAATAAAATTTGATGTCACCAGATTAGGTATGTGTTGCCTGTGTGCAGGACGGGCGTTCCCTCATCTAGTGTGTGTGTGTATATATATATATATACGACTTAAGATAACATAATATCTAAAATTCCTACCATTTGAATTAGTTACAAAAATCCTCTTTTCCTTCTCACTCTTAACATCCGGATACATCACTTCACATCTATCAGATAAATTATAACTTTATTTGTGTATAATGTATCTGGTACAAATGTTATTGTTGATACATAACCCCAATTATTTCAAACCTAAATCAATATGTATCTACTTTATAGTTATGTAACTTATGTATCGTTTACTATGTATCAGGGGAAGGAGCAATCTATCCGAAAATTCTAACAAATTCAAAAAAATTATAGTTTGAAAAACTTTGAAGATAAGATGTAATTAGCGTCAAAATTTTTGGAGTTTTTGTACTTTATACTAAAAGAAATTCTTGTACCGGTATTACCCAATTGGGCTGATGAATATTCTATATGCCCAAATGATATCATTTATTCAAATGGGTGCCCAATTCCAAAAAGGGTACAATACTTGCTAATTAAGATGAGCCATGTGGCCGTTGAAGAAGAATATACAGAGACATGAAAGAAGGCAATAGAAAAAACAAGAACGTATCCTCCTCCCCAAAAAGAACCCGACCCGCTAGTCTATCAGGACCCGATTCTAGACCTTCGGGTTCACGCCATACGAGGCTATCTCCTCCTCCTTCAGTGTCAGTGCTTGACGGTGAAATCATCACTGAAGAGTTGGGTTTGCTTGAAATTTCCCCCAAAACCAACCCAAGAAGTTTTCCGTATAGTATTAAGCAGCAGTGTTGGGACAAGGCGGAGAAAGTGAAGGGAAGAGACCCGGACCGATGGCGCCGAGACCCATTGGGGAACACAATCTTTCGGAAGCTTGTCGGCTGTCCTGGTTGTCTCTGCCATGACTATGACCATATTATTCCCTATTCTAAGGTACTTTTTCATTCTTTTTTATATGTTTCAAAGCTTATAAGATGGACAATTTCTGTACTGGAAAAGCGTTGTATAAACAAAGAAGCCAAACTGTTGCCTTTATAGACTATTTATAGAGCTGAACCATACAAGTTTGGGATTGAGGAGTAGTTAACTATGTATAGGCTTTGTTTAAAATATTGAGTTTTGATGCTGTTCGCTGATTGGGTTTAACTAGAAACAGCAGGTTTTGGGTATTTCAACATACTTGTTTTCATGCTACTGTTTGTTCAAGAAGCTTTGATTTTTGTGTTTATGATGAATGACATTATAGTAGATTTAATCGTTTAACGATGAGAGAAAATATGTATTGATAACTTGATGATATGTATGAATACAGGACACACCTATTGGCTATTAATGCAACACATGCATTAGATTTGTATATTATCAGAAAATATCCAACTTATCAAAAACTGCCCAAATATTGCTTTTCGTGGAACAGTTTCCAATAAATGTGCTAGAAATTTTTGATTGTCCAAATTTAACTACAAAGATGGAGAAGTGGGGTGAACAATGACTAAAATGCAGGTGCAAATAGTTCTGGAAAGACGAGGTGTCGCTGGAAAGTCATTTGAAAGTAGTGTTGTTTAAGATTGGTAAAACGCACACCTTAGTGATGAAGCTAGGCACGGGGCTGATTGATGCTTCATCTTGCTTAAGTGGCTTCTGGCAAGCACCCAAGTGTTAAGGTGTGTGTTCTATTACCCATGGACTAGTTTTGAAGAGTATGCCACTAACAATAAATAGAGCTTGCAAGGATGTTTTTAATTGATAGTGGTTAGTTATGAGTGAATATGCTAGTAATTAGGAATCTAAGATTGGAAATCTAGCATGAGAAAACTAGTTAGTAACTTTTAATAAGTGACAAGAACTGCACTTTTCATCTGAAAACCAATAAAAAAGTGATATTGAACTTGATTGACATGTCTTTTCAAGGCTCAATTCCAAGTCAGTTGGGTCAGCTATCACTGATCCAAAAAATGTCGGATTGGCATCATGAATCCTTTCTTTACATTCTAATATTTTGATAATTTGTCATTGCCAGACTATTTCTGCGCTAACCATCAGCCTATTGCAATAATCTTTTGTTCGGGTTTTGGTATCTGCTATTCTTGCAATATGCAGATAGACACAGTTTGATGATATTATTTTACTTCATAATTCTTGCTCTTTTAATTCTTTTTCCATATAATTGTTGCTTCTTGTATTTATATATATTATCTTTCATTGCATATTTTAGTTCTTCTTTTATATAGAATCCCAGTAGATTGTAGAGCTTTCTACACTTTCATCTTTGACAACATTGTCAGAAGGGGACAGTGTATTGTTAGAACGACTAGTGAAAATTAGCATGGCGTGTCCCAAACGACCATAGGCAATGCACTGAGTGTTACTGAGTCAGTCATTGAAAATAAGCGCCACATCGTAGAAGGGTCACCGGCAATAAACATACTCCCTTTGCAAAGATCGCTGAGAATTGGCATAGTACCATTTGAATTGGGACTGTAGATAGAAGTGTGCCGCTTGAATGGTAGAATCTACTTGATCCTCTGCCAAAGCCTTAGAGGCTCAGATAAACTTTGAGATAACTATGGAAAGGAAGAGATATATTAATAACATGATGATTTGGTAAACACTAAACATACTTTTTTGTAGTTTGTGGTTTGTCATGCACAATGTTAATGATATTCTAACTTTAACATACTAACAAATTAGAGCTTCGAAGAAGTTTGGAGCTTCCACTAGTCCTTTTGTGGAAAAGAAAAAGAAAAGAAGATAATTTAGCGGGACAGGCTCATAAGAACGCCGCTAGATATAAGTGAAAGTTATTTGAGTGTCTATCACGATAGTAGAGGCTCTGATACAATGTGAGTAAATAAGAGAGATATTTTGATTAATGAATGCAAGACACCTGTTTCTATGGTTCACACAAGACACGTGATAATTTGGCAATACAAGGAAATATCTAACATAAACTTAATACTTCAAGCATTCTGACAATTTTATTAATAATCCTTAACAATTACATTTACAAACTCAAATCTCTATGCCCAAATTTTCATTTTGGAACTTGTTCCTCGCTCCTGCAGGAGAAAAAGGAAAAAAATGAAATGTTAATACATACCACTCATACAAGCCTGAATTGGTCATTTTCATAAAGCGTATGACCTTGATCTTTAGCTTGTTATGACAGATCTCATTTCATTGGCAGGATGGTTATGCTAATCTGTAAAAGACATCCTTGGTGTGGACTGCATGATGAGAACTTGATAAACTTTCTTGATAAAATGAACAGTCCATTATCTGTGAAAAAGAAAAAACTGAACAGTTCATTTGGTGATCTTGATTATTTTGCATGTCCTCTTCATTTAATCAGACTTGTGATTGAAGAAATACTCAAAACTAATTGAGACACATTAAAAAAGGAGTATAGTTATCTTTTCTTTCCAATGATTCTGGTCAGTCTTAATTGATTGGGGCTTCGTTAAACTTGGTAATAGCAAAGAAGAGGATGAAGAAGTGAAAAAAGAGTAGATTGCATATGATAAGATTGAGAGACAGATCAGTACTTATATAAGTTACAAACATGCTCAATAAAGTACATATTTAAACAGTAAGTGGCTCCACTTAAGAGCTAGTAGTTGCTAAACATCTTCATTTCTGTTCTTTTTTCCTTTCCTTTTCTCTTCTTCTTGTGGGGGGGATTGAGAGTGTGGCAAGTGCTAAACTTGCTATGAAATTGTTTTATATTTTATAATGCTCTATATGACAAATTCTAACCTTAGTGTCGCATCACACCATTAGTTTCAATCAAGCTTTTCAAATTTTGGAATCTTCTTTCATTTCTCTGGGTATGTTAAAAAATGTCTATACTTTTTGAAGTTTTCTATTGTTAAGAAATGTCTGCTTCTAGAAAAGATTACCCTCATCTTGATGTTCTGTTTTAACTACCAAATTCCAAAAGTAGACATTTGATTGAGTTCATCTGTTTTAAATATTTTGCAGGGTGGAGATAGTACACTAGAGAATTGTCAAGTTTTGCAGGTGAGATTTTCTCTCTGATAGAGCATCTCTGTTTGTGCTTGCTGTGGAGTATCTTGAAATTTCCTTGCTGCATTATCGTATACTCACGGTTTCCTGTTATTGTGTGATTTGTTTTCAGTTAATCTGTCTTTAATTCATAGTATGTGCTACTTTAGAAGACATTATTTCATTAATATTTGAAATATATTCTACATTATCTTTCAAGAATACAAGGAGTGTTAAGACTACTTAGGGATTATGTATGTTGTGCCTTTATCTCCTTAATCATCTTGATGCTTGGTTCTCCATCTTTATCGATGTTCTCTGGACGAGTTATTACTCCCACCTGATGACTTTTATCATCCTTATTAAAAATAAATTATCGTGTTAACCAAAAATGCAACAAGTAAATTGGACCGCTGGAGTATCTTTTACTGCTCCATAGTGATTGCTAGAAGTGTATCTGTTCCATTGATCCAATGTTGATCTCAATAACGACATGGAACTTTGGTGCCTTGCCTTCACTCCCTCCTCCCCTTCACCCAAAGGGATGGAGTGGGGGAGCAGAAGAGAAAAGAAAGGGTTATGCTGCTTATGGAGAAAGTTGAGGGAAGAAAATGGGGAATCTATGTTAGATAATTGATGGGAGGAGTGTCTTCATGCAGGCGACAGTTAATAGATCGAAGGGGAATCGAACTGATGTATCAAAAGCTGAACTCATTCAAAGAAGTTCGTATTGTCGGGTTTCAGGTTAGATGCATTCAGTCTTGTGTTCAAGTATTTGGCAGTCTAGTTTATGAGATTATCTGTGATAATATTAACGTTTAAAACTATATCCAGGTCGCGACATGGATCTTCTTGAACTTTCTGCCTACGGCAATGTCCGTCATGGACAAGATTCTGGGGGATGTAAAATTCAATGAGTTATTTTACGACAATATACTCAAGAATGACATTGTATGCTTCCCCTTAATTATCAGTATGACACTAGTTATTCCTCTATTAAATTTGTAGCTTACAGTTATTGGAAGTTTCATATGCTTGTATGCATGATTTTCTTGGGCAATAGTAATAGAGTTACATCATAAATTCTTATATATATATATATATATATATATAGGAGTTAAAGCTGCAGAAGTTTGTACATATGTAAATCAAATGGAATCTTATTAACTATGTTATTAGGTTCATATGTACCACTGCTAAAGCACAACAAATTTCTCGCTTTCCGCATTTGCCATAAAAGAGACTCAATTTAAATAGCTCAATGAATTCTGGATATGGACTTGTATAACAAAGTTGTCATTTCATCATTTTTAAAATTAGGCCAATTGATAGGAGTCAACTTCCGCACTAATTGAGTTTTCGGACAACTAAAAAATATATGGTCAATTATTTTAGTTAGGGGTGAACAAAATTGAACCAAAAATCGCACCAAACCACAAATTGAAAAAAAAAATCGACTAGTAGTTTGGTATTGAAGAAATTTTTTTTTTGACTATATTGGGTTGATTTGGTTTTAACTTTAAAAAGTCGATTTGAGACCAAACTAACCTAACATAATATATATATCTATGGAATTTTTAAAATTTATTTTATACATTAAACTTTTAAAGTCTTTATTTTGATATAATTTAGAAATATTTCTTATATACTTTTTCATAAATTTGATCTTTTAACAAAATATTTCAAGTTTGACTTAAAATTTTGAATAGTCCAATAAAGGTTATATTCCATAGATATTAGTAAATTCTAATGAAGCTCAATCAAAATCAAATCAATACTATTGCTAACAAAAAATATCAACTCAAATACTAAGAATGACAATAATGTTGAATATTTGTTCTTTAATTATATATTGGCTTAGAATAATTAGACTTATTTTAACATGATTTATACTTTAAAACTATGATCATATTCATTTTGACTTATTTATTTGCAATATCTGTTTTATGTGATTTCATTATTATTTTGTATATTTTACGGTCATCATTCATATTATATTTTGTGTTATTTTTTTTAGAAAAAAATACCTTTAATAATTATATTTTGGTAAGATTAAAGAAATATTTAAAACACAAGTTAATTATATGTTTGTATGAATACTTTACCGAAAAAACCCGAAAACTCAAGAAATCTGGAAAAAAAAACCAAAAAAGTTTCTAGATTGAAAAATTCAAATTTATTAATTTGATTTGATTTATAGATTAAAAAATTCAATACAAATAATTTAATTTGCTATTTAAAAAAAAATCCAAACCAATTAAGTTCATGTACACCCCTAATTTTAGTTTCTAAATCACAGACCCTGCAAACATCACAATTTGGACGCAATCTCTTAGAAATGTACTATAGTTAACAGGAAGGACAAAAAGAATGGAAAATGTTTTTTGTTTTCTTTTTGTTTTCAGTGACCATCAAAAACTTCAATTTTTTGGAAAAGATTGACCATTATCTAAAATTTATTCATCCAATTCGTCCGATAAGTAGCCGTAAAATAAATTCACCTTGACCATCCAGTTATTGAGTAAAAAGTCAATATATTACCTTAAAGGCTTAAATTTATAATATAACAAAGTAAATTTCAAGTATTAGCTTAGAGCTCATATTTGATTTATATATTTATATTTAATATTTTTGATTATTAGTCAAGTCATTAATGACAAATTGAATACGACATTATTCGTTAATTGGCATTAAAAGTTTTACTAATGCCTAAATTAAGATAATATGAGTGTGTACTCCGAGTTTTCAAATCTTAAATTCGCTTTTGCGTGTAAGGTTAAGCTCCTCTCCATTTTTTATTACTCCATTTCAAGTTGGGTCCAAATCATGGTTAAAATAATAGATATTTCCATATATTTGCTCCGAATTTTGTAGTACTACCAAAGTGTTGTAACGTGTCACTTATCTTACACATAAATAATGGGGAAAATTTTCAAAACAATAATATTTTAGCATTTAATAGGACCCTTTGTCAACATTTTCAATATTTATTTAAAATGTCAATAGTTTGATTTGCTATAAGGTTGACTTTTGTATTTATTTAATTTGAAAGAATACAAATCTTTAACAACAGAATGGAGAAAATCATGGGAGAAAATATTTCAAAAAAGATAAAAATCGCTTAAATCTCTAATCAATTACAATTGGAAAAATACGAAGTGTCATCTCTCTCTTGTTCTTTCAAATGCCTTTCACCATTGTTCTGCATATTTCCAATATCCATTTTCGAATACTCCATTGAAATTGAATTTAAGTTTTCGTTGATTTGCCCCACTTTTCGTTGGATAACAAAATTTTGAATTAATCGATTGTTATTCAAACTCCGTTATCAATTTTTTGATTCTCCATTGATAATCCTCATTCTTCGTAGAAGTCAAGTCGATTGATCATCGTTTATGGACAAATCTCCTGTAAGAATTTTTATTTTTATTTGTCAAGAGTCATGGATCTGTTGTAAAAAAAAGTTCATCATCCTTCTTTCCTAAAAAATACAAAATTGCATAATGATCAAAATTATGTTCATCATCGTTAAAATTCAAAATTGCATCTGTTCATCATCGTTTTTCCTGGAAAATTCAAAATTGTTGATAGATCTGGGAAGCAATTTTGAAATACAAATTGAAGCAATTCATCATCGGTGTTCCTACAAAACCCAAAATCGAGGATCGATCAAAGAAGCTAATTGAAATATACAATCGAAAAATCACATTTGTTCTTCAAGATATAATCGATCTGGTATTATCTCAAAGAATTCATCAAAATTAGTGGTGATGCAACATGAGAGTAGATTTTTGAAATTTTATTCAAATACAAATTTATTGTTGTGATATTTTATATTGAATAATCGGAATACAAATTAGTTTGGATACAAATTTGATGATATTATGTATTGGATTATTAGAATACAAATTTATTTTGAATACAATTTTGATGATGTGATCCCTATTCTCTATTGAATTATTATGATTTTATAGATTGAATGATTGGAGTATAAATTTGATTGGAATACAAATTTGTTCAACAATTATAGACAACAACTTTTAGAATACAATTTTTGAAATACAAATCAGGTTGGAATGCAACTTTTTCTTAAATCAAAAGTTACAAATAAAAGGGAATAGTGAATTTGATCAACAGTTAGGAAACAACTTTTAGAATACAATTTTTGAAATACAACTTTTAAAATACAAAATCAGTTTAGAATACATTTTTTTTGTTTAATCAAAAGCTAAAAATAATTACATGAGTACAAATTATTGATATACAACATACAAAATACATTTATTTTGAATACAAATATAGTTGATAACTGAATTTGAACAAAACATACAAAATGATTGATTTGAATGCACATGGATACAATATGCTTAAATAAATATAATATTGCTGAAAAATAATATTAAAATATAAAAAATACAACATATATACTAATATGAATACAATTTAAGTAAGAATACATATCATTTTACTCGTCTATAATTTCATTTAAATAAATATAATATTCTGAAAATACAATTGACATATGAAAAATACAACTGACAATACTAATATGATCACAAATTAAGTATGAAATTAAATAAATTAAATATTAACTGAAATTGGAGAAATGTAAACATCAAAATACAAAACCTACCCTAAATAGTAACGAGGTTTACTAAAAAATCAGACTCAAAAGGAAATTTACTAAATAAACGATTTTGAAGTTGAATAAATTGGAACACAAAAATACATAAACGGCCAAAAAAAATACAAATCAAAACTAAAAAATTCTGATATTAACCCAATAAATACAAATCCAAAGGAAGTTATCCGATTAAATGAGAATATGATGCAAATATTTTGTTTGATTTTTTCCATTTTGAAAAAAAGAAAAAAAAGAGAAAGAATCTGAAAGCAGAGAGATGGGGAATAAAAATAATGAATAGAGAGAGAAAGTGGAGTTGATGAGGAGTGACAATTTGATGTATTTTAGGAAGATAATTATAAATATATAATTTGCTATAAAAACAATATATGAGAGAGAACGTGTGATTAATGTGAGATAAATTAGGAACTAAATTAGGATACACTATATTTTTTAAAATATTGACATATTGACATTTTTAATAAATATTTTAAAGTGTAGATGTTTTTAATAATTATGTTAGGTATTTTGACTAGTTAGATAATTTTCCCTAAATAATATATTTTGTTTACATAATAAGATTTTCAGAGAAAACAAAACATTGGCTCATTCAAAACCGATTCAACAAGACTAAGGCCTAAAGTGAAACCTAAGAGAGGGGCCCTAATACTTTATTTTTTTCATCATATATATTTTTATTTAAAACCTATTTTTCTAGTTTTTTTAGATGTGAAGTCATTAGTTACTGTTTTATAATCGATTTGTTTTATTAATTCATTTTCAATTGATAATATAGCTAATCTATTCAATCAGTTCTCTTGAGACATTGTTGATCTTAATTAAGATTTAATCAATGTTAGTTTCGAGAAAATCTTCAGCTTAGGTGACGGTTACATGAACTTTTAACATTATTCTATAAAAAATATGTGGATTTGAAAAAGAATCAAGTCTTTTTTTTATTGAATATTTTTTTAGATCATTATCTTCTATTTGTATTATTTCTCTTAATCCTTTTAATTCAAAAAAAAATCTAAACCATCAGTATCATAATAACTATAATGTGCTAAAGAAAGTTCAAGGTTAAGACAATGTCTTTTTTAAATTCTCATCATCTAGTGATCTCAATTTACCATAAATAAGAAATCAAAAATATTTTTATATGCTTTAATTGGTTCAAATCTATTTTGAAGTGAAAAAATAACTTGATGTAATATATATATATATATATATATATATATAATGGGACTTTATGATTTCGTTATCAATATTTTCATCAAATTGTTTCTTACGAAATTCAGGTTCTATATTCATCTCATCTGCAATTTCCTTGGTAGAAATCATAACACTCATCGTACAAATGATTTTTGTTCTAAAAAAAATAACATTTATAGTAAAACAAAATTTAAAAACTAGAGACCCCAAAAAATTTAGGACCCCAAGCGATGACTTTAATGACATAGGGGTTAAGACGGACCCGGGCTCATCAACCAAATAAAAACATTTATTACATAGGTTTGTGTGGAACAATTGGTCAAATAGTATATGATAATTTCTTCTTCCAAAAGTTAAACGTTTTGTAGAACATGAAGGTGTAATGTGTCTAGAAGCAAGTGATTAAAAATGGAGTAATTAAAGGATTGATTAAGTAGTAGTCTTACCCGACAACACGTATATCATGTGCACAGTGACAAGTACTAATTAATGAGCATTTTGTGTGGATATATAAAGCTACCTATAGGCTATACTTGCAAAAAAGAATTGAAAGATGCAAAGAATTATTACAAGTGACTATTCCACTTGTAATTAGATAATGTAAACCACACCATTCATGTCAAAGTTCATGCATCAATCTTGAAATGATTATAATATTTTTGTGTTTTTTTCATTCGATATCTGATATCCTTATTGAAGCTCGATTAAATTTAGATTCGCGCTGGAAAGTCGCACATTAGGGGATAAGCACTCCCTAACAAATGTAACTCTATATCCAGAGGACTCAAACCCAAAAATTCTAATTAAAAATAAATGAGTAGTTACCACTCCACCATAATCTTGTCGGTATTTTTGTGTCTTGAAATGATTCATTATATGTTCCACTAAGGCTTGACTTATATTGAGACACATCATTATTACTTGGTAACCTTCCACTACCGCAGTGTGCTCATCCTTGTTCCCCATTTTGACTTAATAAATTTCCTCATCATACCTACCACTTCAACCTAAATTCCATTCTCTCTCTTAGCCTTACTTTATTTATATAAATATATATAATCTTCAAGTTTCATATCAATGGTTCACACACACATTATCTTTTATCATGTCACTCTATAACACAGAAAATTATTAAGATAATCTAATAAATTCTTATAATAAACATATTAGTAATTAAAATGCTAAAAATAATATAATTTTGTTGATTTTTTTTAATCAAATGGAATAGCAAAAAAAGGTTAAAAATGTCTCTCTATAATTATCTTTAAATAACCAGCTTAAACATAAAATCTGTCAAATTTAAAATTCAAAAAACCTAAAATATCTCAACAAAACTAACAATACTTTGTGATTTGTTAGTATACACACATATAGTATATCTTAATTATAATATATGTATTGGCAAATAGTGTACATCTTTGTATCATAAGATAGTAGCTAGAGTCACCTTTTTGACTTTAATTTGTGATTTGATTGCCGCAAGCAATAGGTACACTCAATCTCAAAGTGCTTTATATATTTTGTATATATAGAATGAATGAATGTATAAAATGGGGCACTAATCTCAAAACACTTGATTAATTAGGAAAATGGCTGCCACTTTGTTTCTGGCTTTTCTTTGTTTTTCTCAAGTTATCTACTTGAATGCCATCCCAATTACAAGTAAGTAATCATATTTCAACTTATTTAACATCGATCAATATATATTATTTTTTTGATGGTTACATTGAATATACTTATTTTCGTTGTTAGGATGCAATAGTTTGGTGTACAAAACTCAACAACATGAGAATACACAAATGGTAACTACTTGTCTATCTTCTTTCTTTCATTCAAGCAAACATCACTTCTTTCATAATTTCTTGTTTTTTTTTTGGTCAAATATTTATTAGGAGAATATGGAGGTCGAGAGTATGAAACTAGGTGATGCCGTCATTAGAAGAATGGATGTTGAGGTCAATGACTATCCAGGTTCTGGCGCGAATAATCGCCACACTCCGGGCCACCCCTAGAGATATGATGGATGTGTGTTCACGATTAATGAGGATGATCTTATTATATGTACACATACTTAATGACTTTTGCATATGTATGTATGCATATATAGTTCAAGCTGAGAGCAATGCGTTCACCCACAATCTGGCCTCAGGCTAAATATGTTGAGTGTGTTAGTAATAAGTAGTGATAGATATGTGTGCTTTAGATGTTTAGGAGTACTGTGTTATTATGGAAAGCTAATAATTAAAGGGATTCATCTTTTCTTATATACGTAGTACTTGTGTTTATTATGAGAATTTTTGAGGATTAACTACCTTCATAAGCTTTATCTGGCTGGATCTTATTAATTAATCATGCGAGGAACGGGAATGAGTTAATTTATTAATTAAAGAGGAACTTTAACATATAGTCACTCAAAAATAGCCTAATTATACTCTATAGCTATAGTTTGCTAATTACGATTTGTAGCTACATGTTATAGGGAGGAGAGTGGCGAGCGAGACTGGGAGAGGGAGGAGAGAGGCGAGCGAGAGAGGGCAGAGAGTGGGAGAGAGGTGAATTGTATATGTATATCGGTTAGATAATTGTATATTATACATATGTATTTGTATATTCTGGTGAGAGAGATTGAGAAAGGGGGGAGAGAGGCGAGCGAGATTGGGAGAGGGAGGAGAGAGGCGAGCGAGAGAGGAGAAAAATTTATATAATTCACATCTCGTTTGTATAATTCGCAGGTACATTTGTATAATTCACATATTTTTTGTATAATTGGGTAATATAAAGTCTGGAATTATACAAATATAACAAAACTTGAAATAACGAATTGATACAAACATAAACGTATGAACGTTAAACAATTATACAAAATATATTATACAAATTATATTATATAAATTATATTATACAAAATCCAAAAACTACACGTTTATACAAACTTTTAAAAGTTATACACAAAAAGATTGAATGTATATGATGACAAAACTGAAAACCAAAGGAAATCATCGTCATATACAAATACAAATAATTGTATACAAATACAAATCAAACAAAGAATTGTTAGCTGCGAATTATACATATACAAACGTGGATTATTATACAAACTCGAAGTCAACCCACGTAATTAATGTATAATTTTAGTCGCGAGTGGTAATTATAGCAAACTATAGCTATGATGAGTAATTAAGTAGTATAAATTTGCTTAACCGCGTAATTTTCTCTTAATTGTAAATTAGTATCCCAAAGATTAATTGGAGTTCATTTCTCTACTTTTTGTCTCTTTATATTTTAATTTTCATTACTTTACCTATCAATAAGAAATAGTACAAGTGTCAAATAGGCAGGTTGGATTGAAATTAGGTGGATCAAATTAGCTGAAAATGTAGGTTATAACCCAACGCGCCCCATTCTTACTGTTGATTTTTTTAAAGGGTAAAAACATGTATTACATATAAGAAAGGGGAATAGCACATGCCTCTCCGTCAATGCATGTGCTTCCCTGAAAATAACATTGAACTCGAGAGGCATTTGAGACATTTCAGCATTACATGTTTATCTTTCTGTTGCCTCAACCTTAACGCCTCCTTCTATGTAAAGCACCGCCACACACCTCCATTTCCACCTCTATTCTCTCCTCTTCCTCTCCAATTCTGTTTGTTTTTTAGCGGAGTTAGTATCTTAGTTCTTTACTGATTTTAACAACACCTTCGTCACTTCGTCTTTTTATTGAAATAGCATGTTCCTTATTTCTACTAATTGTTGTAAGTGTCATTATGATGTAGTGAACAAAATTAGTTACAAATGTTTATGAAGGTAGTTAGATAGAACCTTCTAGAAGAAGATTAGTTGGACCAATATGTACTAAGCACCAATTGTACTTGACGTAATTTTTCCATATTCAATAAAATAGTTCATCTATCTTCTCTTTCTAATCGCTCTGTAATAGCTTAGGGAATTCATCAATGGTGGACATATCCACCATGGATTCTACATACAGAACTCAAAATTAACATAGTATCAGAGCGGTGATCTCACCTTCAGCTGAGCTTAGAGTTTGAGTTCATCGCATCAATTCGTTTAGTACACCATTGACGGGAGAACAATCTACTGCAAAAATGGAAGTTCCAGCTACAACGATAATCGATCATCATCATCCTTTCTATCTTCAAGCTTCTGATTTTCCAAGCGTAGTAATAATTTTGATCAAACTCACAAGACCAGAGAACTACTCTTTGTGGAGCAGATTGATGAAACTAGCACTGCGAGGCAAAGGAAAGTTTGGGTTTGTGGATGATAATTGCACGAAGAGTAAGTTTAAAGGAGAACTAGAAGAATTATGGGAGAAGTGTAAAGCAATTGTGTTGTCATGGATCGGCAATACTGTTTCTGCTGATTTGATACCAAGCATAGTTTATGCTTCAAATGCTAAGAAGATATGGGACGAATTCAAGGAGCGTTTTGATAGATCAAATTTAACGAGGATCTACTATTTGTGGGCAAAAATTGCAAATTTGAGGCAGGGAACTGACTCTGTGATAAGCTATTACTCTAAAATGAAGGATCTATGGAACGAACTTGATGTAATGGTTCCATTACCTTCATGTGATTATGAAGAGTCTAATGCTTATATGGACCATTTGAAATCACAACAATTGTTGCAGTTTCTTATGGGCCAGAATGAGAATTATAGCAACCTGAAGAGCCATATTTTATCTCGCAATGCAAATGTGACTGTCAATGAAGCTTATGCTACCATGGCTCAAGAGGAAAGCCAAAGATCATTAGGAGAGGTTGATGCTCAGAAGGATCATTTGACTATGATAATAGGAAGGGCTCAAGATTACAGATCTAAAAGACCAGGAGGTCATGGAGGGTCTAGAAGAGCTGGGAGATGCCATGAAGGGTCTGGATAAGCTGGAATACCTTGTATCCATTGTGGCTACAAAGGTCATCTAAAGGATGATTGTTACAGGGTATTTGGCTACCCTTCAGACTTCATAAGCAGGAGGAAAGCTTCACAACAAAATCAACAAGCACAACCCAGTTAAAGCAAATCTACAGCCAACACTAGCACCAGTACCAAATCAGGAGTTCCACAAAAAACTGGCTCAGATGATTCTTCCAGTTTAGGATAAGGTATACATTCTTCATTATCAAATGTTTTTGCATATGAGTGGATTGTTGATTCTGGAGCTTCTCACTACACTACACTTTGTAAGGATCTGCTGACATTAGAAAACTAGACAACCATCTTAGTGATAAAGTTCAGGTACCCACTGGTGGGAGATCTTAGATCACAAGTGCAGGGAATGCTATTATTTTTGGAACATAAAAAATACAGAATGTTCTACATGTTCCTGATTTCAAGTGTAACCTTTTGTTAGTGTCTAAAATAAAAGAGGACTTGTCATGTGTTGTTCTATTCTTTCCTGATTTTTGTGTCTTTCAGGAACTCTACAATGGCAAGGTCTTGGGGATTGGTAAAGAAAGGGAAGGGTTGTATCTCTTAAAGGAACATGTCACTCCTACTACAAATGCTATCAGTTTCAAACACCAAGCAGAAGGTGTTCTTTGGTATCTCAGATTGGGCCATCCATTCTCAACTGTGATGCATCACATTCCTTCTATCTCCAAATATGTTAGCAATAATATCCAAGACAAATGTCATACCTGTCCTCTAGCTAAACATCATAGGTCCAACTTTCCTACTAGTTCTAGTATGATACTTGCTTGTTTTGATTTGATTCATGTTGAGTTGTGGGGAACCTATAGAAAGCCTACATATGATAAGAAGTACTACTTTGTCACTATTGTTGATGACCACAACAAATATACATGGATTTGTTTGTTACATTCTAAATGTGAGGTTACTACTGTCTTGAAGAATTTCCTTTGTATGATTAAAACTCAGTTTAGTGTCAATGTGAAATCCTTAAGGTCTGACAATGGAACTGAATTCTTCAATACTCATTGCATACAATTATTAGCCTCACATGGCATAATTCACCCAAGCAGTTGTCCCTACACTCCTCAGCATAATGGTATAGTGGAAAGAAAACATAGACAGATTTTAGAAAAGACTAGAGCCCTTAAATTCCAAAGTGGTGTCCCTATCAGTTTTTGGGGTGATTGTGTTAGAACCTCAGTGTACTTGATCAATAAATTGCCTTCTCCAGTTTTGAATGGGAAGACACCTTATGAACTTCTGTATGGAAAGATACATATCCTTGATCACTTAAAGGTGTTTGGTTATTTATGTTATGCTAGTAAATTACCTAGAAGTGACAAGTTTGCTGCAAGGGCAAAGAAGGCTGTTTTGGTTGGCTATTCTGAAACTCAAAAGGGCTACAAATTATATGACCTGGAGGATAAGATCTTCTTTGTCAATAGGGATGTTGATTTCATAGAATCTATTTTTCCTTTTAAGATAGATGCCACATCAGATTTGGACATATTCAGTATCACTCGTATAGATCATTTCATCCCTGCTAATGCTCCTAGCTCATTAGATGTTATAGAGCAACCTCAGCCTTTGCCTGTCTTGGTTGAAAACATGCAAGATGACACCTTGCCAGATCCTACTTTACTTCATGATGAGGTGCATGATACTACTCTGGTTGAAGAATAAGTGCATGGTCCTCTTCTAGTAGATATAGAAGTGCAGGATGCTACTGTCATTGACTCCACCTCTGTTGTTCCTGATCACAGTAGACCAGTCATGGAAACTAGGCCTCCAATATGGCTTAGTGATTATGTTTCTACTAGTACGCCTAAATGGACCTACTCCTACCCCATTTCTCAACATGTTTCTTATGATCATTTATCTCCAGCTTATCAGATGTATTTGGAAAATGTGTCCATTCCTACTGAACCAACCTCCTTCAAGATGGCTTCTCAATATCCTAGATGGATTCATGCAATGCAACAGGAGATAGATGCTCTAGAAGCTAATCGTACTTGGGAGTTGACTACTTTACCTGCTGGTCAGAAAACTACAGGTGCTAAATAGGTATATAAGATCAAATACAAAGCTAATGGTGAGATTGACAAGTTTAAAGCAAGGCTTGTGGCCAAAGGCTATACTCAAAGAGAAGGTTTAGACTATCATGAAACTTTTTCTCCAGTTGCCAAAATGGTTTCAGTCAGGACTGTTATCAGTGTTGCTGCATCTAAGGAATGGGAACTTTTTCACATGGATGTTAGTAATGCTTTCCTTCAAGGAGACTTAGATGAAGTTGTCTATATGGATCTGCCTTAGGGTTTCCATAGACAGGGGGAGACAAGAGTGTGCAAGCTCTTGAAGTCTTTGTATGGCCTTAAACAGGCTTCAAGACAATGGAATATTAAACTCACATTAGCCCTCTTGGTTGACAATTACAAACAAAGCTCCCATGATCATTCATTGTTTACCAAGAAGCAAGGATCAAATATTGTAATTATTCTCATAGATGTAGATGACCTTCTCATTAATGGAAACAACCAAGACCTCATCTATGCAGCACAACGGTATCTCCATAGCAAGCTCAAAGTTAAGGACCTAGGACCACTCACTTATTTCCTAGAGATAGAAGTCATGAGATCCAAGCATGGAGCCTTACTCAATCAAAGGAAGTATGCATTATAAGTCATTTCTGATGTTGGTTTGAGTGGAGCCAAACTAGATTCCACACCATTGGAACCCAATATCAAGCTCACAAGTGTAGCCTATGATGATCATCTAGGCAATGTGATTGACGACCCTTTATTGGAAGATATTTCTGCCTATCAAAGACTAGTTGGGAAGCTAATCTAACTGACTATAACCAGACTTGATATTTGTTTTGCTCTGCAACTGCTAAGTCAGTTCATGCAACAACCCAAAAACTCTCATTGGGATGCAACATTCACGGTAGTTAGAGTGTTTATCCTGGATTGGGTGTTTTTATGAAGAAAGGTTTTGAAATAAAGTGAGTGCCTACTGTGATTCAGACTGGGCAGCCTACCCCAACACTAGGAGGTCAGTGACATGGTATGTATTCAACTTGGAGGCTCATTGATCTCTTGGAAATCAAAGAAACAACACAGTTAGTCGCAACTCAGCAGAATCTGAATATAGAAACATGGCTGCAGTTGTGTCTGAAGTCATTTGGTTGGTTGGATTCTTACAAGATATTGGGGTTAAGGTTCCTACTTCTATAGAGCTCTTCTGTGACAAAAAAGCCACAATACAAATAGTTTCAAATCCCATGTTTCATGAACGTACAAAACACATTGAGATTGATTGCCATTTTGTGAGGGAAAGGTTTCAGGCAAGGTTGATTAAACCTGCACATATGTTGACTACCCTACAATTGGGTGACTTATTTACCAAATGTCATGCAGTGGTACAACATCACTTCCTTCTGTCCAAACTTGGGGTTCTAGATGTTTTCTACCCTACAACTTGAGGGGATGTCTTGGAATAACTTGTTCCTTATTTCTGTTAATTATTGTAAGTGTCATTATGATGTAGTTAACATAATTAGTTACAGATGGTTATGAAGGTAGTTAGATAGAACCTTCTAGAAGAGATTAGCTGGACCTATATATACTAAGCACCAATTGTAATTGACGTAATTTTTCCATATTCAATAAAATAGATCCTCTCTCTTCTCTTTTTAATCTCTTTGTAATAGCTTAGGAAATTCATCAATGGTGGACATATACACCATGGATTCTGCATATAGAACTCAAAATTAACACTTTTCTTGTTCTCAATTTGGTACTTCGGTGGCTACTACCTCAAGTAAGTTGTTTATGTTCTAAACCCCAATACTGAAAAACATCATTCTCAACTCCAACCCCAACCCCAACTTCAACCCCTCCCACTCATTCATCTAAAAAAAATTCAATTCGAAGCACCTCAACACAAATTATTCATAAAAAATTCACCAAAATGTCCCAAGAAAAGAACTGAAAAATCAATTCTTGATAACTCCCACAACTTGCACCAGTTGCTCTTAATTTTGCAACTAGCTCAAAGAATATTGAAACCCTTTTTGGGTGTGAAGTAAATAATCAAGAATTGAACTGGGTCTTTAAAAAATAGAATAAAAAACCCCCCTAGATAGCTGAAACTTTGAAAATGACTGAAAATGAAAGTTTTCAATTAAAAAAAAATCCAAACTTTGACTGATTTCAATGATTTTGGAGGTTTTCACCTTCTGGTTTGTAAAATTGAGAAAAAAAATTGGAATTGAAAGAGGTCAGGTAAAAAAGTGAAGCTGTAGAATCTAATGTTTGATCGTAATTTTTTCCAAAAATTGTGTAGAAGCAACACACACAAAAGTGAAACAGATGAAAGGAGAGAAGAGAACTAAGGTGGACTATGGAAAATCAAAAAATAATATTAGTATTAACTTTTTGCCCTTTTTTTGTTTTGGGTTGGAAAAAAAAATTAATTTTCATTTAAAAAAAAAGATTTTACTTGTTAGACTTTCACCCATTTCTCATTAATTACATATTTAATTTTTCAATTTACAATTGACTGACTAATGTTGTTTATACACAATTAAATAAATATATTGCATAAATCATGAAGTAAGTGTTTTTTAAGAGAAAATTTTAATGAAAAATACATAATCAGAATTATCATTTAGTAATATTTATTAAAATATTTTCTCTACGCTGAACAAGGTATTTTGCAGAAGTAAGTTTTTTTTTCTTGTATCTTAACATGTATCTCAAGGCTTTTAGCTTGTCTTATTTAAATTTGGTTGGGTAAATTCATTAATAAAAAAAATGAAGTATTTCCTAAATTAAAAAAATGATTGTCAAAATCTCTAGGGAAGAGGAATATTTATAAGAAAATTTAAGTGCAAAACTACTTGCTATTGAAATAGCTGATGATATTTGTGTATTTAGGCATAAACAGTCTGGGCTGCTCCGAGGGATTTTCTTGTTGGTTACACTACTATACAGAACTATGGTGTTGAACTCTTTATTGCGAAGAAGGACTTCTCTCCTTTTAATTTGGTCGCTTGGCATAACAATTATGTCCCTTATAAGTCGAGTATTTCTCTATATTCTGAAGCTATCCTCCGACAATCCATGAGCTCTTCATGATTCCGCTTCTTACACCACTTCTTTTCATCGAACAACATTGTAATATTCTTTTATTTTTTAGCGCATCAGATGCAAATATTGTAAAAAGGGAGGCCTTTATCACTCTTCAAGCTACTTTTCCCTCTTAGTTGCAGAGGAAATTTGTGATTGTTGTACATTTTTACAGCACAGACGCTCATGTTGGACCCGGGAAATGCACGAGCTGCTTTTACTAGTTACATATAAATAAGGGGAATAGCACATACGTCTCCGTCAACGTGTGTGATTCTCGGAATTACTAATGTTCAACTTGTTGCAACTTTTATGACCTTTTTGGAATTCTCTGACATCATTAACCTTTGGTTACATCATCTATTGTGCTTACTAATACTTACTATGGGTCCCACACAACTCTTTCCCTT
Source organism: Solanum okadae (assembly GCA_036553675.1). Lineage (NCBI taxonomy): Eukaryota > Viridiplantae > Streptophyta > Magnoliopsida > Solanales > Solanaceae > Solanum > Solanum okadae. The sequence goes on from CM071689.1 coordinate 29,598,270, forward strand.
CACTTTTAAGTTTCAACAAAACAATTCTAATATAGAACTTCTCTCCGGATGACTTTTTTTCGGTAAAATTTATTATTTCCTTCTGTCCAATTTATATGATACAATTCGAATTTTGAAATTTAAATAAGTCTATCTTTGATCATAAAATTTGCATACATTCTTAAAGTTTTTCGATTATCAATTATTGTAACTTATAATACTTTTTATGTAGTTTATAAATATATAAATTTCATTGATGAAACTTAAATTGTTTGACTCTCGAAAAATGAAATGTGTCACATAAATTGAAGGAGAGGGAGTAATTGATTTTATTTGAAAATTTATGTTTTATTGATGAATTCAAAACTAATTTTACCTGATACTTCGAATTTAAAAAATAACTTATAGTTTGTTTGTTAGCTCACTTTTAAAATAGCATTACATTCTGTAACACTACGGAATCTAGTAGGCTAACCTAGAGCTAAACGTAAGGGTTAAAAATCATAAAATGACTTCCGATAGATTGATAGACCATCTAGGGTTGAAATGAGGGCTACAAGAGTCTAGGCGAAAAGGCAAGTGCCAAGGCAAATGGGCCAAGCCAAGGCCAAAGGCCAAGGCTGCCCCAACCTTGGAGCACACTGCCTCAACTTCAAGGCCATCACCACGGCAACTGGTCTTGACCACGGCTCGTGGGATGCCTCGTGAAGTTGCCTTGGCCAAAGAGAAGTAGCCACCAAGTGGCCTATGTACTACTTCAAGGCCCACGAGAGGGACTACGGCCAGTGGTCTTGACCACGGCTCGTGGAGCCCCTCGTGAAGATGCCTTGGGCATTTGAGCTAAGGGCCCCAAATAGCATAACTACTTCCTCAAGGACCATGAGAGGTACCATGACTTGTGGTGCCCCTCGTGGGAATGCCTTGGGCATGTAAGCTTAAGGCACCATGTGCCTAGCTACTGCCCCAACTTCACGAGTGGGACCACGGATCGTAGTCCTCACCACGATTCGTGAAGGCACCTCATGGTACCTAGGCATAGTCACTTAATGAAGGTCAATTAAGTAATTTCCTTTTTAAGTCCAATCAAAGTGAGGTCATTTTAGGTAATTTTGGGGTCACTTTATAAGTTGTTTTTAAGTCAAAATTCCCTAAACTAAGTTATTTTTCTCAAACACCCAAATCAAATCAAAAGTTCATCTCCCTCACAATATTTCTCTCTCTAAAACCCAAAGAAGAAGAAGAGTAGAATTGGAGCTAGGGTTTGGCGAATTCAAGGGTTCTTCCTCCAATTTCTTGAAGAGTCATCTTAAGGTATGGTGGATTTTCATCTATGGGTAGTTTCCACCCATAGATTCCCTTCAAAACTAGATTTCAAAGCTTTCAATTTCCCCAAAAAGTTAGGGTTTCAATCTTAGTCATGGGTTTTATTTCAAAACATTTTCAATGATTTATTTATGATACATTATAATTGAATTGATGATTTATTATTGATTTATAATGAAACCCCCCCCCCCCAAGAACCCATGAATCCCCATATTAATAAATTGTGAGTTCATGATGTGGGTTGATTGATTTTGAAAGCATGTGAATAGATTATGTCTATGTTGATTGATTTTATTTAATCATGATATTCTCCATATCTAAAATAGAAATTCTAGATGTTTGGGTTGAATGTGATTCATGGTCCTTGAAGGGTAAATTATGAGGGTTTATACATGTTTATGAGAATTATGTATGAACTTGTGATTTACTTAGAAAGTGAAGATCCTATGACTATGGTGTAATTGTGGTATTGTTGAAAGGTCATTCTACCCATACCTTTACACATGAATATGCATGAAGTGTCTATGACTATGATAATGTTGTTCTGTTAATTGAAAGGTTATTCTCATGAACACACTATGAACATGATGTGAAAGGTTTACTCACATATTAATGATTCTAAGGTTTAAAGGCCATTCTTACCTAATGAATCTATGAGCTATCATGATATCATGTTGGTTTGAGTGCTAGGGCACTCTTTCATGAACATGATCCTAAGTTAAGACTTAACATGAACTTCAAGGGGAATATGCTTAGCACTGAGTGGATATGAAAATGAGATGAAAGTTTTACGTTAGTTAGTCCGGCTTTCCAATGGGTTCCTTTTACGCCAGTTAGTTCAGGTTCCCAAAACAGTTATCTTATGAGATGGAAACCTTTTACGTCAGCAGTTCGGGTTTCTAGAAGCAATCTCTCTATCCCGAAACTATGTGCCAACATAGGTCTTTAGCTAGTGGATCCACCTAAGCTTACAAACTAGTTCTATCTTAGGCAAGTAGGACACCTCTTTTCGGTGTGGGGGCATGACACCGGATTACATGTAGCTCCCATGGTCTATGTCTGTTAAGGCTATTTCCCTACATGACAAGAATATGAAATATGAGATGAACATGAACTGTACTTATGACTTCTCAACGAGCTCTACTTAGTGTGAGTGGGGGTATGAGACTTCACTCATGCATTGCACAAGTAGGATTTGAAAGGGGTTATATGGTGTGGTTTCCTTGTGCTATGAAGATATATGAACTTATGCATGTATGATATGGATTGTTGCTAAGAGTGACTTTACTTGCTACAAGTTATGAACATAAATGTTTCCTTGTCTATGAGTATTGGCTATGGATGAGGTCAAGGTATGATATGCATGAACATGCTGGCCTAAAAGTGATACTTAGTATTAGATAGGATTATGGGATCTTGTCTATGCATTGCACAAGTTTAGCACAGGGTTGCTTATGAAATGGTTTGACTTATGTATTTACACTTATGTGCATGATGACTCTTAAAGTTGACAAAGTGCATGGTTTCAACTAAAATGTCCCTTTTTGCATGTTTTAAGGATTTTTATTCATGACTTCCATACTTAGTGCAATTTTGTACTAACCCATATTTTCTACATTTTTCGATAAGTGTCGGGCTCGGTTGTTGAGGTTTTCTTCCTTCTTGATCAAAGCTTGGATTGACTATTGTCCACACTTTTGGTGAGTCCTCATGGTTCGAGGACGAGAGTTGTTCTTTTCTAGTTTCTTTCTTAAATTTTCTTTTGAGACTATGTTGTAAAGGGTTGTGACCCTTATTGAATTCTCGATTGTATTAGATGGTTAATGAGACAATGTCTAGACTTCTATTTTGATTTTATGAAAAGACTTCGATTGTAAAAAGTTTTAATTTCGCATCATTTCTATTACTTATGTTTATGATATGCTAAGGGCTTGTATAAGACCCCTTCGGGGTCGAGTACGTCGTGTTATATCTAGGGGGTACTCCTGGGTCGTGACAAACTTGGTAATCAGAGCACAAGGTTTACAGTGATTCTAGGATGATGTCTCATAAGCCACATCTAGTAGAGTCTTGTCCATGGGTGTGAAGCGCACCACATTTATGAATAGAAGGCTATAAGATGTTTTAGGATATTTCACTTGTTTCATTATTCTTTAGTCGTCCTTAGAGTCTTAACTCTATGAAATCCCTTTCCTAACCCTTCTCTTGTGTCTTCAGGAAATGAAAACACGAAGGGTGAATGCTAGAAGGGCAGAAGAGGAGAATGTGAATCAAGGAGTTCCTCAAGGCAACCAAACTCCTCAAGCCAACCAAGCTCCAGTTGATCCTCCGGCTATGACAAATGTGAAGATCAGGTCGGCTTTGCTAACATTGACCCAAGCCATGACGGTTCAAGCTCAAGCCGTGACAACTCAAGCTCAAGCTATAACGGCCCAAGCCAACAGAGATATTGTGCCTCATGTGAACCCTAATGTGAACACCGTGGATTCTAGATTGAGAGATTTTACAAGGATGAATCCTCCCGTGTTTCTTGGTTCCAAAGTGGGAGAAGACCCCCAAGAATTTATGGAAGAGGTTTACAAGATAATAGATGCTATGTGGGTGACTTCGGTAGAGAAGGCGGAGCTAGCTTCCTACTAATTGAAGGATGTGGCCCAAGTATGGTATACTCAATGAAAGAGGAATACGCTGGTAGAAGCGGGTCCCATAGATTGAGAGGTGTTCAAGAAAGCATTCCTTGATAGGTTCTTTCCTCGAGAGAAGAGGGAAGCAAATGTGGAGGAATTTATCAACCTTCGTCAAGGAGGTATGAGTGTGCAAGAATATTCTCTAAAATTCACTAAATTGTCCAAGTATGCTCCATCTTTAGTGTACAATTCGAGGGATGAGATGAGTCGATTTGTGACGGGTGTGTCCGACTCGATTGCGAAAGAATGTAGTGCGGAAATGCTCCATGATAATATATATATTTCACGTCTAATGATGTATGCTCAACAAGTTGAGGAGTCAAGACTTAGGAAGAAGAATAGAGAAGTGAAGAGAGCAAGGACCAATGATGGGAATTCTTCCAAATGTAAGTTTGAGGGTCAAGGGCGGCCAAGGTTCAAGAAAAGGTTCTCCAACCAAAGCTCCTCTAGTGCTCCAAGGGTCAACAAGGATAGGGTGCCTAACCCTAATCCTCAAGGAGGCAATAGTGGTGGATTTTCTATGGTAAGGTCCATTTGTGCCAAGTGCGGCAAGAAACATGATGGTTAGTGCCTAGTTGGCACGGATGGGTGCTATAGTTATGGGAAGAGTGGTCATTTGATGAAAGATTGTCCCATGCTTAAAGTTCAAGGAAGAGAGGGCAAGCAAGTCCCTCCTAGTGGTTCAAATTCCGATGCTCCCAAGAAAACCGCTTTTATGCTCTTCAATCTCGAGGTGACCAAGAGAGCTCCCCGAATGTGGTGACCGGTATGTTACAAGTCTTTTCTATTGATGTATATGCTTTGTTAGATCCCGGTGCCACTTTGTCCTTTGTTACACCTCTTGTGGCTATGAAGTTTGAAATACTCCCCGAAGAGTTAGTAGAGCCTTTTTCGGTTTCTACCCCTGTTGGTGACTCGTAGTGGCAAGAAGAGTTTATAGAAGTTGTCCTATTTCTTTGTCCCATAAAGTTACCTTGGTGGATTTGATAGAGTCAGACATGTTAGATTTTGATGTGATTTTGGGTATGGATTGGTTGCATGCATACTACGCCTCTATTAATTGTAAGACTTGGGTGGTTAAGTTTCAATTCCCAAATGAGTCTACTTTAGAATGGAAAGGGGGAAATTCTATCCCTAGAGGTCAATTTATTTCTTGTCTCAAAGCTAGGAAAATGATCTCCAAAGGGTGTATTTACCATATTGTTAGGGTGATGGATATGGAGTCTGAAACCCCTTCCCTAGAGTCGGTCCCCGTGGTGAATGAATTTCCGAAAGTCTTTCCCGATGACTTGCTCGACATTCCTCCCGAAAGGGAAATAGACTTTGGCATTAATCTTTTGTCGGATACGCAACCTATCTCCATTCCTCCTTATAGAATGGCTCTGGCCGAGTTGAAAGAGTTAAAGGAGCAATTGAAGGATTTGCTAGACAAGGGTTTCATTCAACCTAGTATATCTCCATGGGGTGCTCTGGTATTATTTGTTATTAAGAATGATGGGTCCCTTAGGATGTGTATTGACTACCGCCAATTGAACAAGGTGACCATAAAGAATAAGTATCCCCTTCCTAGAATTGACGACTTGTTTGACCAACTTCAAGGGGCTATGTACTTTTCCAAGATTGATCTACGTTCGGGCTATCACCAACTAAGGGTGAGAGGGGTTGACATTCCCAAGACAGCCTTTCGAACAAGATATGGTCTCTATGAGTTTCTAGTAATGTCCTTCGGTCTAACTAAAGCCCTGGAGGCATTCATGGATCTAATGAATAGGGTGTTTAGACACTACCTTGATATGTTTGTGATTGTATTCATCGATGATATTTTGATCTATTCGAGGAGTGAAAATGAACACATGGACCATTTAAGGATTGTATTGCAAGTCTTTAAAGACCACCAATTGTATAAAAAGTTTAGTAAGTGTGAGTTTTGGCTAAGGTCTGTGGCCTTCCTTGGTCATATTGTGTCGAGAAAGAGTATTAAGGTAGATCCTAAGTAAATGGATGCGGTCAAGAGTTGGCCTAGACCTCTAACTCCTACCGACATTAGAAGCTTTTTGGGTTTGGCCGGTTACTATAGGAGGTTTGTTGAGTGTTTTTCCTCCATTGCTTCTCCATTGATGTCTTTGACTCAAAAGAAAGCTAAGTTTGAGTGGTCGGAGGCTTGTGAGAAAATCTTTCAAGAGTTGAAAGATAGACTTACTTCCGCTTCAGTTTTGACCTTACCGGAAGGTACCGATGGTTTTTTTGTACATTGTGACGGCTCTAGAGTGGGTTTGGGATGTGTCCTTATGCAACATGGTAAAGTGATTGCCTATGCTTAAAGGCAACTCAAGGTCCATGAAAAGAATTATCCGAGCCATGATCTTGAATTAACGGTGGTTGTGTTTGCTTTGAAAAGATGGAGGCATTATCTATATGGGGTGCATGTTGATGTGTTCACCGATCACAAGAGTCTCCAATATGTGTTTAGCCAAAAAAACTTGAATCTCCGACAGATAAGGTGGTTAGAACTCTTGAAGGATTATGATATGAGTGTCCTTTACCACCCCGACAAAGCTAATGTGGTAGCGGATGCCCTTAGTCGATTGTCCATGGGTAGTGTGGCTCATGTAGAGGATGAGAATAAAGAATTGGTTCGTGATGTGCATAGGTTGGCCCGGCTAGGTGTTCAACTAGTGGATTCCACCAAGGGTGGTGTAATGGTCCATAATGGTTTCGAATCATCCTTTGTGATGGACGTGAAGTCTAAGCAAGACTTTGATCCTATATTAGTTGAGTTGAAAGAGTCGGTACTCAAAAAGTTTGTTGAGGCTTTCTCCCAAGGGGGAGATGGGGTGCTTAGGTACCAAGGTCGATTATGTGTTCCAGATGTTGATGGTTTGAGAGAGCAAATTCTAGAAGAAGCTCATGGTTTGCGGTATTCTATTCATCCGGGAGCCACCAAGATGTCCCGTGATCTACAGAAAGTCTACTGGTGGAATGGTATGAAGAAGGATATAGCCGGTTTTGTATCCAAGTGTCCGAATTGTGAACAAGTTAAGGTCAAACATCAAAGGCCGGGAGGCTTGTCCCAAGATATAGATATTCCCACTTGGAAGTGGGAGGATGTGAATATGGATTTTATTGTGGGTTTGCCTCGTACTCGGAGGCAACATGATTCTATTTGGGTCATTGTGGATAGAATGACGAAATCATCCCACTTTATTCCCGTCAAGGTGTCTTTCTCGGCGGGAGACTATGCCAAGTTGTACATCAAAGAGATAGTGAAGTTGCATGGGGTTCCTTTATCTATTATTTCGGATCGGGGTACTCAATTTACTTCACACTTTTGGAAAGCAAGCCAAAAAGTACTAAGGTTAAGCTTAGTACCGCTTTCCACCCTCAAACGGATGGTTAAGCGGAGCCAACCATCTAAACCGTAGAGGATGTGTTAAGGGCATGTGTTATAAATTTCAAAGGTAATTGGGATGACCATCTACCGTTGATAGAGTTTGCCTACAACAATAGTTACCACTCAAGTATTGCCATGGCTCCTTTAGAAGCATTGTATGGTAGGAGATGTAGGTCTCCGGTTGGTTGGTTTGAAGTAGGTGAAATTGCTCTAATTGGTCCCAAACTAGTTTATGAGGCCATTGAGAAAGTCTGACTCGTTAGAGAGACGTTGAGGACGGCCCAAAGTCGGCAAAAGTCTTATGCTAATGTTAGAAGGATGGATCTAGAATTTGAAGTTAATGGTTGGGTCTATTTGAAATTCTCACCTATGAAGGGTGTGATGAGGTTTGGCAAGAAAGGGAAACTTAGTTCCCGGTATGTGGGCCCATATTAAATCGTAAAATGTGTTGGGAAAGTTTCCTATGAGTTAGACATGCCAAGTGAGTTGGCCCCGGTTCACTCGGTATTTCATGTTTCCATGCTTAAGAAGTGTATTGGTGATCCGGTATCCATCATCTCCTTAGAAGGATTGGGAGTTGATGAGAGCCTTGTCGTGCCCCGTTTTTCTCAAAACGGGTTCTGGTGCACGACCTAACAACTCTTTTGGGATTTGGTGTTGATTGAAGAGTCGCCACCTAACGAATTAAGGCGCGTTAGGGCACCTATCTAACCTAACTAAGTCTAGCTAAGGTCTACGAACCAGAGATCAGGGTAAGGGTTCAAGTTACCTCGAAGGGAAGGTGTTAGGCATCCCTCGAGGTCCACAAATGTGGGTCCCGGCCGTGTCTCATGCATTATGTGGGGGTTACAAGTAGCATTTAAGGTCACTTCAATTATTAGTTATTTAATTAGCATAACTAAGTGGTAAATAATATTAAACAATTAAAATCAATTTATTTATTAATATAATAAATTAAGCATGCAAAACTAGGTGATAACATGATATTAAGCAATTAAAAGCACTTTAGTTAATTAGATACATGCGAGATTAAGTGATAACAAAATAAATAAATATTACACAATAAATAAAAGGATAAGCGAGGGAATAGAAATTTGCACAATTAGATAGAATAAACACATTTTATATTTTTATTAAAGCTACCCCAAATATAATAAACAAATAAAGGGACAAAGGAAAGGGAGACTTTAAAGGACTTTAGGATCAGCACTCGACTTTTTTTTTATTTCGGTCGGCTTCTCGTAGGGACAGACAAAACCAAAGTTTGTCATTTAGACCGAGTCGATGTCATAATCTCCATAGGGCCTAAACTACCCCTACCCCACCACCTCATGCTTTACGTCTCTACAAGGTGCCTATCGTCCCTGCTTAAGGTCCAAGAGGCATTGGACTGCTATTAGGGATGTGTAGACAAAACAAAATATAATAGGCCCACCTAGACACCAAGTCAAACAAATAGGACCTTCATTTAGCACGTAAAATCTCAAGTTGGCCTCTAGATTTTATTTATCATGCTAGCAAACACAAGTAATGTGAAAAGGTCGCATGTTTAGTGTGTAGGCATATAAACAGGCAACATAACAATGCTACAACAACAAAAATAACTTAAATAAGAGGGGGCAAAATTATTACAGAGCAAATTTAATTAAATTATTGGTTAGATTAATTAGGACAGATTATTTAAATAGGAACACGCGGGCAGAAACAATTAAAACAGTAGCAGATTATTTTATAAATTTACCTTGACAGGGCAGATTCAAAACATGAAGGAAATGACTTAATATTTCTATTTTTTTAATGGCAGCAGGTAATTATTTGCAGAAATCAGTTAGCAACAGGCAGAAAATATTCATACTAGTTTTGCTTATATTATTAAACATGCTGGAAATTATTAGAATGCCTATGGACATGATTTCTATGTGATCAGAACATTTGCATAGCATCTATAAGCATGATACTCTAAATAAACAAAAATCCGATCAAACCTATAGGCATGATTTCTAACCCCGAATGCAGAAAATAGTGATGTCATAGCATTTGTTTAATGGTAAACTCGACAGATTATTTTAAAAAAATAGATTAGCATGCTGACCAATTTATTATCTCATTTTAAATATCAGAAAATAGATTCGTTGTAGATAATATTCAACAGTGTAGAGCGTGTTCAAAAGAGATTTGTTTCAATTTTAACATGCTAAAATTTATTTTATTACTGCCTTGATTTAATCCTATAGGCATGAATTCTAAATGAAGAGTTCAGGGTTAATTTCTGATCTTAAGCATGTATTACCATTCAACCTACTACACTTAAATAATATTCAAAATTATTTAGATCCTATGGGCATGGTATCTAAAATGACAAAATAAAATTTCAATATGAAACACATTATGACGATATACAAAATTTATTCATTTATTATATTAAAGGAGCTTAGTTGAAATAAATGAAGCAAGGAGCAAACAAATATCATTTATTTGCTAATAATTAAAGTGGTGGTTAATGCCAACCAATGACATATCATAATGAGCGGTTAAAATAAGATTAATTTTTTAAACTAATATTAAAAGATCAAATAGATGATTAATGACAATGACATATTTAAATAGGCCGATCTTGAGTGAAATTATTAGAAGGAACGATTTTCATCAAAACACAATCCTATAGGCATGCTTTCTAACAAACAAGTAAGTTTGCGATAAAATAACAATTAGCATGTAATTCCCCTCCCCCCTTTAGACGATCCCCAAATATATATATATCATATATAGAGAGGGTTAGAGTTTACAAATTATTACAAGACAATAATAGAAAGTAATATATAAAACCCAAATTAAACAAATTTAGCTTGTCTAATGTTTTCCTTCCATGGCAACTCTTCAATATCTTGAACTTTGAGTTCAAAACCTGTTAGCATGCAACAAAAATAGGAGCAAGTAATGATAACACAAAAAAAAAGAAGATAATTTGATATAGCAAAAATAGTAGAACTCCTGGGCACACACATAATATTAACTAATTCATGTACACAAGCAGCATATGGACATGTAAGAATTCCCACAAGTCGTGGAGAATATATAATCACATATTGAGAAAGAAAGGGATAGGGGAACTAAACCGGATGCTTCCTCTATTATTTCAAGCATACATAAAATATGAACAATGCAAAAATTAAACTAGTGGAAGGAAACTAACCAATTATGCAAGAATTATTTATCAGCAATGAAGATAAAACTTAATCAAATACTAGACCCGAACACAGCAAAACAGCAACACAGCAACACAGAGAGGAACCTTTATGTTTACCGGAGAGCTTAATTTTTTTTTTAACGTAGAGAGCAATATTTTTTAGAATTAGAGTATGTGAGCAGGTTTGGATGAGAGTATTCAACCGTCTGTTATAAGGAATTATGAGACTCATTTATATACTAAAGAGAGGGCACAACATAAAAGGAAAAGAAATAACTTGGAGCAATTAGAGACATTCTTTCCTTAAACTAAACTAAAATCAATAAAAAAAACTTTTTACCTTTAATGACATTACCCTTACCAAAATATCGCCAGTAAGAATCAATTTCAACTTTAATTAAGGTAACAACAATCAATTAACATTAGTAGATAAATAATAAGGAAAATTTACCTTACCAAGAGCCACAAAATCTGTCCGGATTCACTTTAGCAACAGATAATCAAAATATTATGCAAAAATCAATCAAGCAAATTACAGTGCAGGCTAATTTTAGATAGCTTGTAGCAAGAATCTTTTATTTTATTACCATAAATAAAGGAAATTTAAATAATAAGAGGATCAGTAAGTAGACAGTCACTTTTTTTTTTCAACACTAATTACAATAATTAAGGAGCAAATTCTATTATAGAATCTTAACAAAATTAACTTAAGAGCAACCAACTTGAATGCAAAGCATATTACAGGGATAGTTGAGATTTTAACAGAAAATTTTAAAACAATTCGAATTCGGACTAAGTTTCAAATAGAAGGGATACTTCAGAAAATTAGCAAATCTTAACAACTCATACTATCAGAAATCGCAAAGTAACCGATTCATGCTTGAGAAAAAAAAAATTCATAATAATACAAGCATGCAAGATAATATTTTTATAATCAAATTGAGGGAACATATAATCAAATTAAGAGAACGAACCTGGACAGATCTAAATAGATCTATTGTTAGCAAACTCGAACCTCAAACAAATATCGAAGCCCTTACTGCCTTGCTTAAGTTGCCGGAGTTGTTGTTGTTATTGGTTGGTGGAGTCGGAACTGCTGCCTGGTCGCAGCTGTTGCTGTTATTGTTGCCGACTGGAGCTGCTGTCCAGTGGTTGCTGATGGTGGTCTCGCCTGGCTGCTGGCGGTTCCTGCTGGTTGGAGCTGCTGTTTCCGCCGGAGAAGCAGGCGACTGGTGGCGCTGCTGTTACTCTCTGTTTCGCCATCGCTGCTGCTTGCTGGTGGCTCACTGGAGCTGGCCTTCGCTGCTGCTCGCCTGGTGCTCGCCTCTTGGAGCTGCTGGTCGGACATCAGCTTTTGCTGCTTGCTTCGTCCGCCAAAGGAGAGTGAGGAGGTGGATGGAGAGAGGTGGGGAAGAAGAGAGAGAGAGGGGAGCAACGAAGAGGGGGAGGGATGGGCGGTTGCCACCAACGAGTGGTGGTGATCTCGCCGGAGAGCATAGAGAGGAGGGGCTGCTGCTTCAATAATAGAGAGGAAGAAGCAAATGTTTTAGGGTTTGGAGTTTTTAGTGGATAAAAATAGGAAGGATGAATTTGGACCCTTGATTTAAAGAGATGAGGGGCTAGGATTTGATCTTAGGTTTTTATTAAAAGATAGACGGTTGAGATTAAAAGATGAAAGTTTTAAAATCAGGTTGAATTGAATTTGAAGTGGCTAAAATTGAAATGAAAAGTGGCTATAATCGAAATAAAAAATTTAAATTGAATAGGCTAGAATTGGAATGAATTAGAATAAAATGGGCTAAAATTTAAATGATTTTGAGGAAAAATTAAGAAATGCTATTCAATTATAATACTACAAAATATTTTTTTTTTATATAATTAACATCACTTAAATTTTAAAACATTTAAATAAAATAATTACTTTGAGTTTTACTAATAATTTTAAAAATATCTTAATAATATTTATGATAATTTTATAAAGCACACATACTAAATGTACAATTTTTAGACAAAATCAATTAAAATTTAAACTCGAAATATATTTTTTAAACACACGTATTTAATCGAATAGCATTCCAAAAGGTTAAAGGTCGGTCAAAATTGGGTGTCAACAGCTGCCCCTTGGTTGCTTGAGAATGAAGGATGAATTGTCGGGAAACCAACGTTGACTTAGTAGCCGATTTTGTCCGACCGATGAGAGATGTCAGTGGGATCAATTGAAATTACGTAGAGTTGAAAAGGGGTACGACCGAGACTTTGGTATTAAGCCTGCCTACATATCTCTGGTTATATGAGAATCAGGTCGTGTGTAGTTCTAGACTCAGGAGCAGACGAAACTCCTAAGAATTGAAAGAGCGGTACGGTATTTGAACGGAACGATATTGGCTTGAATGGATAAGATTAGAGTAGCGATAAAGGCATGACAGAGAAATTTCCAGTTCAAGAACAAGGATTAGATGAAAAGCAGTGAAACGAGTAGCAAGTGATTGAAATGGCCTTTGTTGCGATAGGTATGAGCCTGATGATCGTAGTTGGGAGGGCGATCGATCTTACCTGTAATTTCTAATACATGACTAGATAAAATGTTAGCTTATAAATACAAAAAGTGTGAACCAACATGATAAAAATATAAGTGCTAGAAAGTAATAATGAGAAGAGGAGATAAGAAGACGTATCTGCTTTGAGAGATATAGTGCAAACCCTGATAAACTTTGGCTTAACTTGAAGAATTGCGATCCATCTCCAAAGAATAGTGTTAACTTGAGCATCCTATTGTAAGGCGGAAGATCCTAAATGTTCTATTGTAAGGCGGACGAGCCTAATGTCGTATTATAAGGCGGACGAGCCTAATGTATATTAAGGTAAACGAGCCTAACGTCGTATTATAAGGCAGACGAGCCTAAATGTCATATTGTAAGGCAAACGAGCCTAATGTCCTATTGTAAGGCAGACAAGCCTAAATGTCGTATTGTAAGGCAGACAAGCCTGATGTCATATTGTAAGGTAGATGAACCTAAATGAATATTCAATATGTCACCAGAGCAAGTTGATTCAAACAATAGCATCTTCAAAATAGTCTGAATGGTAGCTCGATGCAAATAGTAGCTCCTTATGTCAAATCTATTCCTGCATTTAGAGAAAAATTGTAAATTTGGAAAGCAAGATTGGGTCATACCTGTGCTTGCTTTGATTTCATAATTGCACTCCATTGTGATGAAATTTTTGAGGATTTCTCAAAAATTTCTGCCCCAGTTTAGAGTGTTAAATGTTGTCAATAAAATTTTTGAGGTTCCCTCAAAAATTCTGCCCCAGTTTCAATAGCGGGGAACTTTGTGATCCTGTTTCACTCAAAGAAAATTATTAGTTCAAAAAGAAAAGTAATTGTTGTATTTGGACATTAAGGCTCAACTTCGAATTAGAACGTCAATTATGTTCAAGGTTGGGTCAATCGACCTAGCTTGAGTTTGGAAAAGAATGTTTTGAATGACGAATGGAAAGAGGAGAAATTTTATTTGATAGAGACCGGACCCAACAAAGGGTTGCCTACGTATCCAAAAGGAAATCAGGTCAAACGTAGTTCATGAGTACAAGGAGAAATGAGCGAAATAAAGAGAAAAGCTCGGGCATAAGGTCTAAGGACAAAAGAGATACTCTGCTCATAAGAGTTTTGTCCCCCTCAATTTCTTTGATACGATTTGCGCTTTCTTGTCAAGTGTCTTGAATATAGCCCTGTAGGATCTCCTTGAATAATGATTGTATTCGATGTAGAAGGATTGCAACTATTGTTGTCTAGTGGTCCTTGTTGCACTATAATTTTCCCATTTTCAATCATATTCTGGATCTTATTTCTCAATGCTGGACATTCCTCGGTGTCATGACCTTGAATATTTGAGTGATACGCACAATTCTTGGATAGATCCAAAGTTGAAGAAGAATGTTTAGGAATCCATCCTTTTCTTGGCTTCAAAAGTCCTTTAGCCCATAATCTTTGAAAAATGCTAGTCAAAGTTTCCATTAAGGGAGTAAAGGTACGAGGTTTCCTTATTTTATGTTGAGATACTCGGGAATTGTAAGGCTTGAAACGCATATCAGATGAATCAAAAATAGCATGAACTTGCTCAGTATTCTGATTGTTTTGTTTCGGAGGTACAGAGGTTGATGCATTCTTGCTCCTTTCATCCAATGGATTTTTCAGTACTTGAAAATGAATTTGTTCATCAATAATTCTCCCAGACTGAATGCCATATTCCAATTCCTTTCCAATTCGAATTAGACTGTCGAAGCTTTGAATACCTATGAAGTACAGAGTCTTGTAGTATATACCGTCAAGTGATCTGATGAGAGTTTGGACCAACTCTTCTTCATTCGGTAAATGACTTATCTTGGAAGCTTCCATTCTCCATCGTATGACATATTCCTCAAAAGATTCATGACTCAATTTCTTTATTTCGAGTAAATTCAACATTGTAGGATCATCCTTCATGTTAAACTTGTATTGTTCTACAAAGTCTCGAGCCATATCTTCCCATATGAGCCATTTGTCAAAGTCTTGCTTGACGTACCAGGTGAAGGCTATTCCTGATAAGCTTTGAATAAATAACCTCATTAGGAGAGGTTCGTTATTTTCTAAACCAACTAATCTGCTACAAAAGTCCTTGAGATGTGCAATTGGGTCTCCATGCCCGTCGAACATATTGAATTTCGGAATTTTAAATCCTAATGGCAATTCAACTCTTGGGTGCAGACATAATTTCTTATACCTCAGGTCATGAACAGGTTTTGAGTTTAGTCCTCCATTTACCTTCTTCTCCAAGTCATGCAGTTTTTGTTGTATTGCATCTAGCTTAGACTTCTCCATTTTGTCACGTATCCCCTCATATTGCAAAGCATCAAAGTTGAGGCGTGTCGGAGATAATTGTTGAGATAGGGTGTGTGTAGGAATAGGATGAGGAGAGATAGTCCAAATCGTTGGATGAGAAGAGGGGTGATTTTTTCGAAGGCTAAACATATTTGTCATATGCAGATTCTTAGTTGAGCCAAAGTCCAAATACTAGAAAACCTTTAAGCAAATGAAGTAAATCAAACACAAGCATGAGAGAGCATATAACAAGATAAATTGTAATTTCAAACGAGTGATGCGATATTCTCAGAGTGAGGCAATAATAACGGTTAGATAAAAGGTCACGCAATTGATTCAAACTATACTTTGCCAATTTGAAGTTTAAAGTCGAAGAGAATTCTTACCTTCATTTTGACATAATTTGACTTGGTTTAAATAATAATATGATCACATTGACACATAATATGCAACCTGTCTAAAGTGTGTTGGAGCCATTTAGACGGTAGGGTGGCTACTAATATTGTGGATTGACACTAAGGGTCAAATCATCTAAGATCTATGCAACATGTATGACCTATGTAAACTTTTTAAGAGTTGGCTTGACACGGACTTGAAATGGATTCTATGTGAGAAGGCTCGTGGTTTTCCGGTAGTAAAACTATCCGTTCCGTCCATGCATATGCCGACTCTCTATAATTAGGTATTTGAAGAGAATTGGAGTAGTTGTGAGAGGTGCAAAGGCACAACATCACGGTAACAAAGTAAAAAAAAAGAAAGAAGGTCCCAATTGGGGGAAGTATGAGCGGAATGTCATTTTATCAAAGCGGTAACATTTAGCATTTAGATTGCAAGTGGTAACACATAGGTGTTTTTACGAAAAGCGATAAATAAATAAATAAATAAAAGAAAATAGACATGCAAACACTAAAAATAATTAAGAAATTAAAGGAAAGGGGAAATGATTAAGCATGAAAATATACAAATATGCAATTTAGACATGCAGCTAGCAAAACAAACAAGGAAGATACACAAAAACAAATAAACCCACATAAAGCATGAAACACGTAATGGTTAGAACCTAATATCCCCAGCGGAGTCGCCATTCTGTCGTGCCCCGTTTTTCTCAAAACGGGTTCTGGTGCACGACCTAACAACTCTTTTGGGATTTGGTGTTGATTGAAGAGTCGCCACCTAACGAATTAAGGCGCGTTAGGGCACCTATCTAACCTAACTAAGTCTAGCTAAGGTCTACGAACCAGAGATCAGGGTAAGGGTTCAAATTACCTCGAAGGGAAGGTGTTAGGCATCCCTCGAGGTCCACAAATGTGGGTCCCGGTCGTGTCTCATGCAATATGTGGGGGTTACAAGTAGCATTTAAGGTCACTTCAATTATTAGTTATTTAATTAGCATAACTAAGTGGTAAATAATATTAAACAATTAAAATCAATTTATTTATTAATTTAATAAATTAAGCATGCAAAACTAGGTGATAACATGATATTAAGCAATTAAAAGCACTTTAGTTATTTTAGTTAATTAGATACATGCGAGATTAAGTGATAACATAATAAATAAATATTACACAATAAATAAAAGGATAAGCGAGGGAATAGAAATTTGCACAATTAGATAGAATAAACACATTTTATATTTTTATTAAAGTTACCCCAAATATAATAAACAAATAAAGGGACAAAGGAAAGGGAGACTTTAAAGGACTTTAGGATCAGCACTCGACTTTTTTTTTATTTCGGTCGGCTTCTCGTAGGGACAGACAAAACCAAAGTTTGTCATTTAGACCGAGTCGATGTCATCATCTCCATAGGGCCTAAACTACCCCTACCCCACCACCTCATGCTTTACGTCTCTACAAGGTGCCTATCATCCCTGCTTAAGGTCCAAGAGGCATTGGACTGCTATTAGGGAGGTGTAGACAAAACAAAATATAATAGGCCCACCTAGACACCAAGTCAAACAAATAGGACCTTCATTTAGCACGTAAAATCTCAAGTTGGCCTCTAGATTTTATTTATCATGCTAGCAAACACAAGTAATGTG
The DNA here is from genome assembly GCA_036553675.1 of Solanum okadae. NCBI lineage: Eukaryota > Viridiplantae > Streptophyta > Magnoliopsida > Solanales > Solanaceae > Solanum > Solanum okadae. Next base: position 29,615,736 of record CM071689.1, read on the forward strand.
AAAAGGTCGCATGTTTAGTGTGTAGGCATATAAACAGGCAACATAACAATGCTACAACAACAAAAATAACTTAAATAAGAGGGGGCAAAATTATTACAGAGCAAATTTAATTAAATTATTGGTTAGATTAATTAGGACAGATTATTTAAATAGGAACACGCGGGCAGAAACAATTAAAACAGTAGCAGATTATTTTATAAATTTACCTTGACAGGGCAGATTCAAAACATGAAGGAAATGACTTAATATTTCTATTTTTTTAATGGCAGCAGGTAATTATTTGCAGAAATCAGTTAGCAACAGGCAGAAAATATTCATACTAGTTTTGCTTATATTATTAAACATGCTGGAAATTATTAGAATGCCTATGGACATGATTTCTATGTGATCAGAACATTTGCATAGCATCTATAAGCATGATACTCTAAATAAACAAAAATCCGATCAAACCTATAGGCATGATTTCTAACCCCGAATGCAGAAAATAGTGATGTCATAGCATTTGTTTAATGGTAAACTCGACAGATTATTTTAAAAAAATAGATTAGCATGCTGACCAATTTATTATCTCATTTTAAATATCAGAAAATAGATTCGTTGTAGATAATATTCAACAGTGTAGAGCGTGTTCAAAAGAGATTTGTTTCAATTTTAACATGCTAAAATTTATTTTATTACTGCCTTGATTTAATCCTATAGGCATGAATTCTAAATGAAGAGTTCAGGGTTAATTTCTGATCTTAAGCATGTATTACCATTCAACCTACTACACTTAAATAATATTCAAAATTATTTAGATCCTATGGGCATGGTATCTAAAATGACAAAATAAAATTTCAATATGAAACACATTATGACGATATACAAAAATTATTCATTTATTATATTAAAGGAGCTTAGTTGAAATAAATGAAGCAAGGAGCAAACAAATATCATTTATTTGCTAATAATTAAAGTGGTGGTTAATGCCAACCAATGACATATCATAATGAGCGGTTAAAATAAGATTAATTTTTTAAACTAATATTAAAAGATCAAATAGATGATTAATGACAATGACATATTTAAATAGGCCGATCTTGAGTGAAATTATTAGAAGGAACGATTTTCATCAAAACACAATCCTATAGGCATGCTTTCTAACAAACAAGTAAGTTTGCGATAAAATAACAATTAGCATGTAATTCCCCTCCCCCCTTTAGACGATCCCCAAATATATATATATCATATATAGAGAGGGTTAGAGTTTACAAATTATTACAAGACAATAATAGAAAGTAATATATAAAACCCAAATTAAACAAATTTAGCTTGTCTAATGTTTTCCTTCCATGGCAACTCTTCAATATCTTGAACTTTGAGTTCAAAACCTGTTAGCATGCAACAAAAATAGGAGCAAGTAATGATAACACAAAAAAAAAGAAGATAATTTGATATAGCAAAAATAGTAGAACTCCTGGGCACACACATAATATTAACTAATTCATGTACACAAGCAGCATATGGACATGTAAGAATTCCCACAAGTCGTGGAGAATATATAATCACATATTGAGAAAGAAAGGGATAGGGGAACTAAACCGGATGCTTCCTCTATTATTTCAAGCATACATAAAATATGAACAATGCAAAAATTAAACTAGTGGAAGGAAACTAACCAATTATGCAAGAATTATTTATCAGCAATGAAGATAAAACTTAATCAAATACTAGACCCGAACACAGCAAGACAGCAACACAGAGAGGAACCTTTATGTTTACCGGAGAGCTTAATTTTTTTTTTAACGTAGAGAGCAATATTTTTTAGAATTAGAGTATGTGAGCAGGTTTGGATGAGAGTATTCAACCGTCTGTTATAAGGAATTATGAGACTCATTTATATACTAAAGAGAGGGCACAACATAAAAGGAAAAGAAATAACTTGGAGCAATTAGAGACATTCTTTCCTTAAACTAAACTAAAATCAATAAAAAAAACTTTTTACCTTTAATGACATTACCCTTACCAAAATATCGCCAGTAAGAATCAATTTCAACTTTAATTAAGGTAACAACAATCAATTAACATTAGTAGATAAATAATAAGGAAAATTTACCTTACCAAGAGCCACAAAATCTGTCCGGATTCACTTTAGCAACAGATAATCAAAATATTATGCAAAAATCAATCAAGCAAATTACAGTGCAGGCTAATTTTAGATAGCTTGTAGCAAGAATCTTTTATTTTATTACCATAAATAAAGGAAATTTAAATAATAAGAGGATCAGTAAGTAGACAGTCACTTTTTTTTTTCAACACTAATTACAATAATTAAGGAGCAAATTCTATTATAGAATCTTAACAAAATTAACTTAAGAGCAACCAACTTGAATGCAAAGCATATTACAGGGATAGTTGAGATTTTAACAGAAAATTTTAAAACAATTCGAATTCGGACTAAGTTTCAAATAGAAGGGATACTTCAGAAAATTAGCAAATCTTAACAACTCATACTATCAGAAATCGCAAAGTAACCGATTCATGCTTGAGAAAAAAAAAATTCATAATAATACAAGCATGCAAGATAATATTTTTATAATCAAATTGAGGGAACATATAATCAAATTAAGAGAACGAACCTGGACAGATCTAAATAGATCTATTGTTAGCAAACTCGAACCTCAAACAAATATCGAAGCCCTTACTGCCTTGCTTAAGTTGCCGGAGTTGTTGTTGTTATTGGTTGGTGGAGTCGGAACTGCTGCCTGGTCGCAGCTGTTGCTGTTATTGTTGCCGACTGGAGCTGCTGTCCAGTGGTTGCTGATGGTGGTCTCGCCTGGCTGCTGGCGGTTCCTGCTGGTTGGAGCTGCTGTTTCCGCCGGAGAAGCAGGCGACTGGTGGCGCTGCTGTTACTCTCTGTTTCGCCATCGCTGCTGCTTGCTGGTGGCTCACTGGAGCTGGCCTTCGCTGCTGCTCGCCTGGTGCTCGCCTCTTGGAGCTGCTGGTCGGACATCAGCTTTTGCTGCTTGCTTCGTCCGCCAAATGAGAGTGAGGAGGTGGATGGAGAGAGGTGGGGAAGAAGAGAGAGAGAGGGGAGCAACGAAGAGGGGGAGGGATGGGCGGTTGCCACCAACGAGTGGTGGTGATCTCGCCGGAGAGCATAGAGAGGAGGGGCTGCTGCTTCAATAATAGAGAGGAAGAAGCAAATGTTTTAGGGTTTGGAGTTTTTAGTGGATAAAAATAGGAAGGATGAATTTGGACCCTTGATTTAAAGAGATGAGGGGCTAGGATTTGATCTTAGGTTTTTATTAAAAGATAGACGGTTGAGATTAAAAGATGAAAGTTTTAAAATCAGGTTGAATTGAATTTGAAGTGGCTAAAATTGAAATGAAAAGTGGCTATAATCGAAATAAAAAATTTAAATTGAATAGGCTAGAATTGGAATGAATTAGAATAAAATGGGCTAAAATTTAAATGATTTTGAGGAAAAATTAAGAAATGCTATTCAATTATAATACTACAAAATATTTTTTTTTTATATAATTAACATCACTTAAATTTTAAAACATTTAAATAAAATAATTACTTTGAGTTTTACTAATAATTTTAAAAATATCTTAATAATATTTATGATAATTTTATAAAGCACACATACTAAATGTACAATTTTTAGACAAAATCAATTAAAATTTAAACTCGAAATATATTTTTTAAACACACGTATTTAATCGAATAGCATTCCAAAAGGTTAAAGGTCGGTCAAAATTGGGTGTCAACAAGCCTTTCATATGAAGAGGTTCCGGTAGAAATCTTAGGCCGGCAAGTTAAAAGGTTGAGAAACAAGGAAATAGCTTCCGTAAAGGTTTTATGGAGGAATCATTTAGTTGAGGGTGCTATATGGGAGGCCGAGGCCGATATGAAGTCCCGCTATCCTCATCTTTTTCCTTCTACTCCTACCCAAGCTTAAGGTAAGTAGTCTCTCTTGAGTTTAGAGTCTTGGGAGTCATGTATGTGCTATGTGTTCTTCATGATTTCCTTATGATATGCATGTTCTTGTGAAAATTCATGTTTAGTATAAAATGAGTTTTCATGATTTATATGTCCCTCATCTTGTTGTGCATTTTAGTATGATGATTGCATATTTGACTTCGTGAGATGATTTGATGAACATGCTTAGTTATGCTTTTGGTGAAATGTCATTGGCTCCATAATGTTTTGTTGAGCTTGCATTGAGTTGGAGAAGGTAGTTCCTCCTATGTTCATGTGAAATGATGAGTTTTGTGCAAAATGGGTTGTGGATGTAGCTCCTACTTCCTTGTGTTTCATTGATTATGTCTTGAGATGGAGTTGATATTTCCTCCTTTGAATTATGCATTATTTTGATGTTGCATGCATGATGGGCATCTAGTCTTGAGTCTTACTTTTCGTAGGGTGTCTAGATCGTCATTCGAGGACGAATGTTCCCAAGGGGGAGATAATGTAACACTCCTGAATCTAGTAGGCTAACCTAGTGCTAAACGTAAGGGTTAAAAACCATAAAATGACTTCCTATAGATTAGTAGACCATCTGGGGTTGAAATGAGGGCTACAAGAGTCTAGGACAAAAGGCAAGTGCCAAGGTAAAGGGGCTAAAGGCCAAGGCTGCCCTAACCTTAGAGCACACTGCCTCAACTTCACGGACATCACCACGGCCAGTGGTCTTTACCACGGCTCGTCGGAGGACTCATGGAGTTTCCTTGGCCAAAAAGGAGTTGCCACCAAGTGGCCTAGCTACTGCCTCAAGGCCCACGAGAGGGACCACGACTTGTGGAGCCTCTCGTGAAGATGCCTTGGGAATTTGAGCTAGGGCCCCGAGTAGCATAGATACTGCCTCAAGGGCCACGAGAAGGACCACGGCTCGTGGAGCCCCTCGTGGGAATGCCTCGGGCATGTAAGCTTAAGGCACCATGTGCCTAGCTTGCCCCAATTTCACGAGTGGGACCACGGATCGTGGTCTTCACCACGACTCGTGAAGGCCCCTCGTGGTGCATGGGCATAGTCACTTAATGAAGGTCAATTATAGTAATTTCCTTTTTAAGTCCAATCAAAGTAAGGTCGTTTTGGGCAATTTTGAGGTCACTATATAAGTTGTTTTTAAGTCAAAATCCCCTAAACTAAGTCACTTTTCTCAAGCACCCAAATCAAACCAAAAGTTCATCTCCCTCACAATATTTCTCTCTCTAAAACCCAAAGAAGAAGAAGAAGAGTAGAATTGGAGCTAGGGTTTGCCAAATTCAAGGCTTCTTCCTCCAATTTCTTGAAGACTCATCTTAAGGTATGGTGGCCTTTCATCTATGGGTAGTTTCCACCCATAGAGTCCCTTAAAAACTAGATTTGAAAGCTTTCAATTTCCCCAAAAAGTTAGCATTTTAATCTAAGTCATGGGTTCTCTTTCAAAACATTTTCAATGATTGATTTATGATTGATTTATGATGAATTATGATTGAATTGATGATTTATTATTGATTTATAATAAAATCCCCCCAAGAACCCATGAATCCCCATATTACTAAATTGTGAGTTCATGATGTGGGTTGATTGATTATGAAAGCATGTGAATAGATTATGTCTATATTGATTGAGTTTATTGAATCATGATATTCTCCATATCTAATGTAGAAATTCTAGATGTTTGGGTTGAATGTGACTCATGGTCCTTGAAGGGCAAATTTTGACGGTTTATACATGTTTATGAGAATTATGTATGAACTTGTGATTCACTTAGAAAGTGAAGATCCTATGACTATGGTGTAAATGTAGTATTGTTGAAAGGTCATTCTCCCATACCCTTACACATGAATATGCATGAAATGTCTATGACTATGATAATGTATTTTTATTGATTGAAAGGCTATTATCACGAACACACTATGAACATGATGTGAAAGGTTTACTCACATATTAATGATTCTAAAGTTGAAAGGCCATTCTCACCTAATGAATCTATGAGATATCATGATATCATGTTGGTTTGAGTGTTAGGGCATTCTTTCATGAACATGAACCTAAGTTAAGACTTAACATGAACTTCAAGGGGAATATGCTTAGCACCGAGTGGATATGAAAATGAGATGAAAGCTTTTACGTTAGTTAGTCTGGCTTTCCAATGGGTTCCTTTTACGCTAGTTTGCTCGGGTTCCCAAAACAGTTATCTCATGAGATGGAAAACTTTTACATCAGCAGTCCGGGTTTCTTGAAGCAATCTCTATATCCCAAAACTATGTGCCCACATAGGTCTTTAGCTAGTGGATCCACCTAAGCTAACAAACTAATTCTACCTTAGGCAAGTAGGACACCTCTTTTCGGTGTGGGGGCATGACACTGGATTCCATGTAGCTCACATGGTCTATATCGGTTAAGGCTATTTACCTATATGACAAGAATATGAACTATGACAAGAACATGAACATGAACTATACTTATGACTTCTCAACGAGATCTACTTAGTGTGAGTGGTGTATGGGACTTCACTCATGCATTGCACAAGTAGGCTTTGAAAGGGGTTATGGTGTGGTTTCCTTATGCTATGAAAATATATGAACTTATGCATGTATGATATGGATTGTTGCTAAGAGTGACTTTACTTGCTACAAGTTATGAACATGAATGTTTCCTTGTTTATGATTATTGGCTATGGATGAGGTCAAGGTATGATATGCATGAACTTGGTTGCCTAAAAGTGATACTTAGTATTAGATAGGATTATGTGATCTTGTCTATGCATCGCACAAGTATAGCTTAGGGTTGCTTATGAAATGGTTTGACTTATGTATTTACACTTATGTGCATGATGACTCTTAAAGTTGACAAAGTGCATGGTTTCAACTAAAATGTCCCTTTTTGCATGTTTTAAGAATTTTTATGCATGACTACCATACTTAGTGCAATTTTATACTAACCCATATTTTCTACAATTTTCTATAAGTGTAGGGCTCGGTTGTTGAGGTTTGCTTCCTTCTTCATAAAAGTTTGGATTGACACTTTTGGTGAGTCCTCATGGTTCAAGGACGAGAGTTGTTCTTTTCTTGTTTCTTTCTTACATTTTCTTTTGAGAATATGTTGTAAAGGGTTGTGACCCTTATTGAATTCTCGATTGTATTAGATTGTTAATGAGATACTGTCTGGAATTCTATTTCGATTTTATGAAAATACTTCGATTATAAAAACTTTTAATTCCGCATCATTTCTATTACTTATGCTTATGATATGCTAAGGGCTTGTACAAGATTCCTTCAGGGTCAACTACGTTACATCTAGGGAGTACCCCTGAGTCGTGACACATTCAAATATAAATATTATCCACATATTATAAAGGAAAACTTGCATAGATATCCTCTATCAAGAAAATATTTATTATGATAGCAATAACATTTTCTTTTTCATGAGACACTTATAATATATTTATAATACAATATTAATACATGTTAGAGAGAATAGTTTATAAACGCATATGATACAAATTCTATTTATGGATAATACATTTATCATACACTTTAATACACTTATAATATATTTATTATATAGTTTTTTTACCCTCCCTAGGAGCTCCCACCCCTTTCTCTCCCTTGGTGACTCGAACTCGCAACCTTCGGGTTGGAAGTGAGGGGTGCTTACCATCCTAGCAACACCACAAGAAAATTGTGAATTACATGGGGATTTTCCTGGGGATTAGTATGAAAATCCATAGGAAACTTATTTTCTTGCAAATTTTTGTACTAATCCCTAGGAAAATCCCCATATAATTCACACTTTTTTTGTAGTGCAACTCCCTCTCGTCTTATAATACAGTTTTAATACATGTTAGAGAGAATAATTTATAAACACATATGATACAAATTTTATTTTTGGATAATACATTTAACATACACTTCAATACACTTATAATATATTGTTTTAATTTCAGACCAAACAAATATAATATATTTTAAAACTTATGATACATTTATATTGTATGCATAATTCACTTTAGTATATAACACATTCATCATAGTATTGTTATATATTGCTATAAATTGTAATTATATATATAAAAAATACCACTAAAATCAATAATTGTTTTGCTAAAAATATCCACCCAAATAATTTTCTTATTATAAATCGTATCACTGATTGCTATAAAAATCAATATTATTGGGCTCGTGAACAGCACGGGCAACCGTAACAAGTATACTATATAAGAGGGAATATATAACTTGAAACTAACCGTACTTTGTATTTTTCAAAATATAGAAGTAAACATCTAACAAAATTTAGGAAAACGGTAAAAGAAAAAACTAGAAAAACACATAATTCCGATTTTTTTTATGGAAAACACGCTTATTTGATGGATGGGTAATTTCAAATTTTCATAGAAGATATGGTGATTTATGGGTGGGTAGTTAGATGCTTTTTAGGGAAAAGCTTAAAAATACCCCTCAACTTTGGTTTATTAATTGACTATATCCTTACCGTTAAAATGAAGTTATTTTTACCCCTGCCGTTACTAAGTTTTACTTCTTCAATTGTTCCAAATTTCTCGAAATATCTTTTAAACTCTTCATCTGATAAATTAAGAGGCAATCCACCAACAATTTTTTTTTATGTTACTTTTGCTATTTTCACTATTTTGTCTTTGAAGTTGTTGGCATTCTAAACACGTTGGCATTGACGGCTTTCACCTTTGGGTATCACCAATTTAACATCAACCTACCATAGTAATCATCAAACAAAAAGCACATATGAACAACAATTTCGTCGGAAATGGATAGAATCGGCACAAATACTCTCTTTTACTAAGTTTGATTATGGTCCATTGAGTTATTCGCTGAATTTTGAATATGAGTTTGATAATGTTGAAGAAGAAACACCTTTGAGGTAGAGGATGAAACAAGCGTGGAATTTTCTTGCATTTTTATGGTTTTCGTGTGAATTAGCTGAGAAAATAAATACCCCTCGGATTGATTTATGAATTGTTAGTCTTGTTCTTTGTTTGTTCATTTGTACACTGACGATAGAACGAGAAAATATGGGTGTGATTTTCATACAATCCAACTGAAAAATTAGATTTAAACAATATTGTTGGTTTGAGACAATCCTATGGGGGACCACGTAGTTTAGGACTAGAGGTTGCTACTAGAGACTATCCTATTTGAGTCTCCACCTCAAAGCCCTCTTGGTGCTAAGTATAACTCCCAAGGGAATATATAAAATTTAAATATCAATATAACATAGGAAAGGCAATGATTAATACCAATCCATACTTTTGAGATCAAAACATAGAACAACTACTTAAACACAATTGAACATGGATGAGAAAATCTTTCACCAATGTGAATCCTTATGTGAGAAATACCTTTCACAATTATCATCATAATAGCATGTGAGAACCTTTCACAATAACATTGATACTTTCCTTTCAAAGCATCCCCAAATCATATACAATAATTTTATAAAACATTCATATATTTATAAATTCGTAGTTCATGGGTTCATCATAGGTTCATAGTTGAAAATCATAAATTCGATATGGGTCAACATAATTTCAACTAATTATCATTTATTAACGTTAAATCATGCATTAGGAGACCTAATCAACAATAATAAATCATAATTGAATGAAAGCCATAAAGATTGAATTGAAACCCTAACTTGATCAATTGAAAGGGAATTTGAGAAATTGAAAACCTTGGAGACCCCATGAAGGAAAAGACTCCATGAGTGAATACCTACATATCTTGATACTTAAAGCCCAAAAATAATGGAGGATTGATGAACTTGAATTTACGCTAGCTTCTTCTTCCTTACTCTTGAGAGAATTTGGGGAGGATGAATTTGGCTAGGTCTTGAGGAATTAGGAGAATGGAGTTTTGAGTGGGTAATTTAGGACTCAAAAAGCCTTATATAGGCCTTAGGATGAAGTTCAAAATGACTTAGTTTTAATTTAAAACTACTAGAGGAAAGACTCAAAAGACCCTTAAAATATTTGCCGGACTCGACCTATGATTATGAGTTTCTAACCTACGGTCTGTAACTAGTCAACCGTAAAAAGTTCAGAAACCATTTATTTGGACCAAATTTTGATGGGACTTGTCTACAGGTCGTAGGTCTTCCTACAACCCGTAGACACCAACCCTACAAAATTTCACCAAGTCTGGGACCCACTTGCGAGACCTACCTATGACTCGTACTAAGAATGACAGGTTGAACCGTAGAAAAGGTATATATTGGGAATTGGTTTATAAAAATATATTTCCTCCCTTCTTATGAGACTGGTCTACTACCCGTAGAAAGACCTACAAATTGTAAACTGGTCTAGTAGAACTGAAACTACTGCTGCAATTTAATGTAGTCTTCCCCTTTTGAAATCCGAGGTGTTACACTTTATTTATCGGAGTTATTCCAAGACATTAGCATTCCTACTTGAAAGTGGGAAGATTTGAATATGGACTTTGTTGTTGGTTCGCCTCGCACCCACGACACTATGACTTGATTTGGGTTATAGTAGGTCGAATGACAAAATCATCTCATTTCATTCCCGTCAAGGTTTCTTATTTGGCGGAAGACTATGCTAAGTTGTATTTGATAGAAATGGTAAAGTTTCATGGAGTGCCTTTATCCATTATCTTCGATCGAGGTACTCAATTCACTTCTCAGTTTTGGAAATCCTTCCAAATGGGTCTTGGTACTCGTGTTAAACTTAGTACAACCTTTCATCCCCAAACCGATGGGAAAGCAGAGCGTACTATCCAAACTTTGAAAGATATGTTGAGAGCTAGTGTGAATGATTTCAAAGGTAATTGGGATGACCATTTGCCATTGATCGAGTTTGCATATAATAATAGTTATCACTCAAGTATTGGTATGGCTCCATTTGTGGTATTGTATGGTAAGAGGTGTAGATCTCCTATAGGTTGGTTTGAGGTGGGTGAATTGCCCTAATAGGTCCCGAGTTGGTACATGAGGCTTTGGAAAAAGTTTGACTTATTTGGGAGAGGTTGAAAACGGCTCAAAGTCGACAGAAGTCTTATGCCGGTGTAAAAAAAAGAGATCTCGAGTTTGATGTTAATGATTGGGTCTATTTGAAAATTTCACCCATGAAGGGTGTAATGAGGTTTGCTAAGAAAGGGAAGCTTAGTCCCCGATATGTAGGCCCATATCAGATTTTGAGGCGTATTGGTTAGGTCGCTTATGAACTAGAATTGCCTAATGAGTTGGCATCGGTGCATCTAGTTTTCCATGTCTCCATGTTGAAGAAATGTGTTGGTGATCCGACATCTATAATTCCCTAGATGGTTTGGGAGATGATGAGAATCTTTCTTATGAAGAAGTCCCGGTTGAAATTTTAGATCGACAAGTCAAAAAGTTGCTTCCATGAAATTATTGTGGAGGGTGCTACTTGGGAGGCCGAGACCGATATGATGTCCCGTTATCCTTATCTCTTTCCTTCTACCCCTAATCTATCTTGAGGTATTGAGTTCCTCATGGTTTACTCTTTGGTGTCATGTGTCTTAGATATTCCCATGATTTCCTCATTTATGCATATTTATGAAAAGGCTAAAGTTTTGAGAAAATGAGTCAATTTGATTGATTTCTACATGTTTATGTGCATTTGAGTACGAGCTTCATATAGACTTCATGATATGATGTTTTGAACATGCTTTAGCTTGAAGTTGATGTTTCCTCCCCGGATATGTACATTCATGTAGTTGCATGCTTGTTGGGTTGCTAGATTTGAGTTCTTCTCTTTCATGTGATCTCTAGAATCCCATTCGAGAATGAATATTCCCAAGGGAGAGATAATGTAACACCTCGAAAATTAGAAGTCTAGAAAGGGAGCCCAGTGGAAGGTTACCAGCCTATGACTGAGCCATGGCACCCTTCATGGAGCCCCAGACGGGCCGTGAAGGGCACCACGGCTCGTGGTGGTGCTCGTGGCTGCCTTCTAGTGTTTGGCCAAGAGGGGATTCCCTCCCACGAGCCCTTAGACAGCTTGTGGTGAGCCATACGGCCCGTAGTAGTGGCCATGAAAGGGAGGCAGAACCCACCTCTAGGATAGCTTTCTCCCATGAGCCCCTAGATGGCTCATGAAGGGTTAGACGGCCCATGAAGGTGGGTGTGTGGAGAGGGAAGGACTTTCCTAGACACTGGTCTAGGGACCATGACTGCCCAGATGGCTCGTGGACCCTCAGACGGTTCGTGAAGCCCTCCATCTAGGGGCTCGCGTCAGATGTAAGTCAGGGTCAATTGGGTCTTTTCCTAATTATTTTATCTTGATACTACGTCATTTAGCCCTTACCTAGAACCCCCTATATAAGTTATTTTAACCCCAAGATCAACCCATTCAAGTCATTCTCTCAAATTTACAAAAGAAGAACAAATCGTCCTCCCAAATATTTATCTCTCTAGAAAAGCTTGAAGAAGAAGGATTCAACCTAGTGTTTCAAGTCAAGTCTTCAATTCCTCCATTAAAGTTAAGCAATTCACATTGAGGTATGATAGTTTTCGTCCATGGATTCCTCCATTCATGGAGTTCCCAAATTATCTAATTTCAAAAGATAAAAATCCCCAATTGAGTTAAGGTTTTCTTCTATGTTGTGGGTTCTCTTGATTATTGATTTAATTGATAGATTTATGGTCTTTTATGCATGAATCGATAGAATTACATGAATTTATGATGAATTTCCATGAACTTATGTCTAACCCATGTTTTATAGATATTGATGCATGAAAGTGGGTTTTGAACTATGAAATATGAATTATGGAATTATGCATATTCTTATGAAATGATGTAAGTGTTTTAAGGATGCTTTGAGAGTGAAGTATCAATGATGATATTGCTGTTGTGTTGTTGAAAGGATTTCTCATACACACATGTGATATGCTCAAATTACACCTCCCTACAGAAGTATAAGCGGTCGTTATCAAGTAAAGAACCCAACTTGTAGGTTGGGGTCGATCCCACGGGGAAAATGGTTTAGACTTTACTTTAACTAACAATTATATTCAATTAGTCAAATTACTTCCAGAAATAGGTAATCAAAGATGGGTTTGTTCGTGTGAAACGAAGAGTAAGAATTTAATAGTAATTAGTAATCAAAATTCAACTTTGGTTGTTATCAAGATAAGAGAAATAACTAGGGTATACGTGTTCCCCACAAGCTCATAACGAAATAGTCCTAGTAACAGCAATCCTTTCCTAGTGTATTACATGCAAAGTGATAAGTTAGGTTTCTCTAAATCCTTGGTCCGGCATCTAGAGAATTTCACCCCGCACCTTGGTCCGGCTACGTGTGTATAATTTACTAACCCTTACCTTTACCTCATATTAGACAGCATAATCGATGTTTGGCTTAGTTATTACTTCGCACCAATCGACACTAGCCTATTAGATAGTATTACACTAAATCTATGTTGATAATTCTTTTCTTGTTGATTACCTCCTTGGTCCGGCAAGTAGCAACAAGGCAAGTTCTAAAGCGTGCACTCGTTAAAAAGACTTCTAAACGAAAGAATTATCAATGCATGCAAACACTATTCAAGAATTGCTTATTTACTACTCCTACTTTGTTAATCGCTCATGGTTCCCACAACCCTAGTTGTGGATTTAGTTACCCATATTAGCAAGAACACAATTCATAGTATTAGATGAAGAAATCATGAACTTACGTAAAGAGAATAATAAACCCAAAAATTTAACTTGAATTGCAAAGCCAAAATCTTCAAAACGAACTTAGAAAATCAATAATTGCTAGAGTTGCAAATTAATCTCCAAAGTCACAAAGTTAAACTAGAATAATAATGTCTAACTCTCAAAAACGAGGTTTACATGCCCTATTTATAGAAAAACAAATCCTAAATAAAAAGGAAAACAAATTAAGGAAAGTTTGTTCAGGTGCGCGTCTTCATTCCACGAGACTGACTTACCGACCGTCGATGGATCTACGGTCCGTAAGTCCCTTCTGTCAGCCAAGACTTAGAAAATATTTGAGCTTCCAAAAATCAGCCTCTCTGAAGCAAACGACGGACTTGCAGTACGGGCCGTAGATCGATCTACGGTCCGTCAATCCCCTCCGTAGCTCCACACTTGGAATCTTCAAAAATCAGGTACTGGAACCCTCGCAGTATCATTCTACGGATCAATCAGTACGGTCCATAGATTAATCTATGGACCGTCAATGGTCACCGTGGTTCCACAATTGGTCAGATTTCCCTGATTTGTCATCCATACCTTGCCTGCTGATCTACGGTCATCACCTACGGACCGTCAATGGAACTACGGTTCGTAGATCACCTCCGTGAATGCCCTTTTTATGCATTTTTCTCCGCTGTCTCTATATGTCTGCGCCTGAACATCTTTCCTGCAAAATACGATAAAAACACATAAAAACCAATACAAAAAGGCCCTAGACACACACAACTAATAAGTGAAATGTATTAGAAATATCGTAAACTCACGGTATATCAACACCCTCAACTTAAATTCGTTGTTTGTCCTCAAGCGACGCATTACGACTCTAGACGACACTTGTATAGAAGAAAGCATTTCAGGCCCAAACAATCACATGGCTCTCTACCCCCCTCACTTTTCAGATGCAACTTTGTTCTCTTAGACTCGACAGGTTAAACCATGCAGATCAGACCATGACACAAATCGACCAACTGACACACAACAGACACCTTCTCACTGTCACCAAGGTACCAACTTTTCGACAATGTAACTAGTGCCCTTACTTCAAACGAAATCCCCTTTTGTAAAAAAAAAATGAATGTCATTCATGGTACAAGGATTTATTCAACACTCATGCTCAAAAGTAATTTCAAATACAGTTAGTGCTTAATGCCATAAGCTTGCCCTTATTTTCACTGCTTAGACTCTCCAAACTAGACTCTAGGATCACTATAGGACTTTATTGGCTTGTAACGTAGGCTCAAGGTCAGGTGTGCTACATTTGGGTACTGCTTAGTGACTTTCTGCCCTCCTTGACATTACACTAGGCTTTTAACCTCTTTTTGCCCTATTTTTGTCATACTATCGCTTTACCTTCTTTCCCTTAATTTTCTTCAACCACGGATGTGACTTTAGACTTTGTAGCTCACTTTACTTTTATTTTATTTTTCTTTTAGGTTTCAACAAGTCACATCCTTTTCTCACGTTTTTTTTTCACATCACTCTTTTCATACCCATTTTTCTTTCAGTTTCCTCTTTCATAGCCACCCTCAACTTATGGATTTTCCATTAGTTGAGGTGCACAATACCTGATATCGGGTCAGGGCCAAGATTGAAGTTACTTTTACATTAGCCACCCTCAACTTAGGCTTTTGGCCTAAGTCGAAGTGCACATGTCCAAGGAGGGACCAGGGCCAACATAGTAGATTACGGGAAGGTGAGTTCGGGGTTTTAGAAAGAAATGGTTTACTTTTAGGCTCAAAGTTGGATAAAAGGGAGCAGTTATTTCATTTTGTTGGATCCTTGTTTTAGGCAATTTGTGGAATTTTCAGAACAATGGCCTATGATCACTTCCTAACCTCTAGATTGAATCATCTTAGCAGGACTAATCGGGCAAGTTCTAGTTTTGCACAAAACCGTTTGAACACTCAATGATTCTCACCCACTCTTGGCACATAGTTTCATTATCAGATTATTAGATTACCCAGTTCAAGTTTCAGCTCAAGTCATGCCATCGAGTCGATTCGTTATTTTGTCATACTCAGAGCCAACATATTTAACTAATCGTAGCCTACAACTTCTAGCTTACATCCCAAAATCTGACGGGTATCATTTTTCATAAGCCATCATGCTTCTTTCTTTATCATGCTTCTACACTTACACTCCTATGACATGCCGGTTCAACAAAAATTAAACAGTCTCTTGGGGGAAAAGAACACAAGCAAGAAAAACCCAAGAGAGGATTCATTAGTTGGGTTATTCAGACTTCACCCTATCACTCACAATCCATTTACCCCACCCCCAACAAAAATAGATGCACTTGTCCCCAAGGCATACAAAAACAGTAAAAGAAAATGGATTGGGTGAAGCAAACCTGTGGCGCAAAGCGCGGGCGAATCATCAACAAGCAGGGGGGTCCGGTTTCCCAGAGCCCGCTGGAACAATAGCGGGGGCACCCTCAGTAGTTCCCACCTCAACAATCATAGCACCCTCAGTAGTGCTCTCTATCAACCGCTCCGCACCATCAGTGGTGCTCACCAAGTCCCCCAAAATAGGCTGGACCTCTAACACTGGAGCAGAACACGATGCCCCTGCAACTCTCTTACGCACCCTTTGCTGGCGTAACTCTTTGTCTAACCTCGAAGCCCTTCTTTCCTCCTTCTCCTGCCGGCGCTGTCTCTTGTGAGCTTTCTCCTCCTCAGTGCGATGAGAACGGTGCCGCTTGCCTTTGGCATGTGTAGGGGCAAGATCCTCCTCGACGGTCCCACTGAATAGAGCATCCAGCACTGTATCATCAGCCAGTGCAGTAGGTGCAACCTGAGGCTCAACTGAAGGTGCGGCAAGGATGGCATCAACGTTAGTCCGGAGGCTGGCTAAGTCAGCCTGCAAAGCAGATAGATCTATGGCCGGGGCTGATCGCTCGAGGACTCGCAATTCAAAGTCATCAAGGCGCTTATTAACAACCTGGACCTTCCGGTCCATCATCCCCTCCATCCTGCGCTCCATTCTGGCCTCGGACTTGGCTATTGACTTTTGCATCCACGACTGGATGTGATGCAGCAGGGTGGTCATCTGAGCTTCTAACTTCTGTACTCTGGCCAATGGGACAACAGTGGCTCCTAACTGTGGTGTGGACCGGGAAGAACTAGGAGCCAAACTAGCTTCCAGAGATAAGGAGCCCGGGACAGTGTCGGTGTGATCTGGGATGCTGGGGTCATCGCCCTGTGCCTGCCCCACTGTGTCTGCAAGATCGGCACCTAAGGGAGGTACCTCAACCTGAGGCTCTCTGCGAGGTGCTGTCACATTTACCTCATCTCGAATAAGACCGATGTCCAATGCCTCTGTAGGGTGGACTAACTTGTCACAATGCCAAATTGGCACTCCAGAGTCCCTGCACAAATGAAAAACTAGACAGGGGAAAGGGTAAGTAGTGGAGGTCCTGAATACCCTCTCGTGAATCTCTTCCAGCAACATGCGGGCAAAGTCAATTTCAACTCCTGCTACCAATGCCGCAACCATGACTGCTCTGTCCCACGTGACTTGATTGTCAGCTTTTGTCGGCGACACTCTGTTACGCACCAGCAGCCAGAAGAACTTGGCCACAAAATTTAACGTGGCCTTCCGGATGCCCAATCGTGGAGCGGTGACCCATTCCGCACGCTCGCCATCTGCAACAATGTACCTGGCCAACCATAGTAGAACAGCCTCTCGCTGCTCAGCGTTTCTCTGGAAAGTGCCACTCCGCACGATGTCCCATCTGTAGTCAAACCCAGCTGTGTTGAGAGACCAAGAGTGGCCCGTGGTAGGACCATAGAGAAAGTGTCTGATCGTGGCAGGTGATATGTCCACCAAACAACCTCGAACCAAAGTAAAAGTGAGCGGATCCTGAGCTAGGGGCTTTGACCACTTGGAAATGGAACCATGAAGAGTGGCAGCATAGGAAACATAGAACTCCCGCACAATCTCCTCACTATACGTCCCTAGGTCTCGAGCCATCCATTCACACTTGTGAAGGTTGAACAACCGGTGAATGTCTAGAATAGTGTGCAAGCTCCCTGTGAGGACTCTGCGCTCCTCTGTAATTAGTCGGCCATCTTCTGTTTGTCGTTTACCATCTTGGCATCCCGATAAATTTTCCATTGGCCTTCTACACACCACCTATTTAGCTCGCCGGCTACAGGAGTGGGGTCATCATTCCGTGGTGCAGGTATGGACTCCGAGCTAGTTGCCTCATCAGACGAGGTTGCGTGGTCATTCTCACCAGACCCTGTGGCTGATTTAGCATTGGATCCTGCAGCATGGGCAGACTCGGATTGTGAAGAATGGGCCGACTCAGAGCCTGAAGCATGGGCAGACTCGGACCCGAACATAGACCTCTCTAAACTGGAAGCAGCCCCAGTTGGTGACCCGATCAGTGTGTGCTCCTCATCAGACTAGGAGACAGTGACTACGTCGAGAAGCACCTTCCGGGGGGTGCCTCTGGTGCCTCGAGGTGCAGTGCGAGAAGTCCTAGTGTTGAAAGGCACATATGCTGGATCTGTGTCGATGTCTGTGTCCTCATCAATTAATCGGAAGCTAGGGGCAACCAATTTTCACTTGCCCCGTTTGGAGTAGGTGACTAGCTTCTTGGATGCCATTGTACCTGCGGGAGCGATATTAATGCCCAAGACTAACCATAACTATATTAAGAAAAAGTTGGAAAACTAATAACGAACAGTAACAAAGTCCAAAAATATTGCAGAAACAGGCTACAGTAGTCATCACGGAGGGTACCTACGGTCCGTAGACTGATCTACGGTCCGTGGAACTCGTCCGTGGATCAGGGGGCCAACAATATAGGTTGCAGATGGAAACCACGGATGTGTAGAACGGTTCGTAGATTGATCTACAGACCGTAGTCCACGTCCATGGTTTCACACTTGGTAATTTTTTGTGGGCAGCCAGTGACGAACCTCATCTACGGTCCGTAGATGGATCTACGTTCCGTAGACGGGGTGTCGTGGATGCCATCTGTGCCAGGTTTCAGCCATATTTAACTAATCAATCATATTTGGCCTTATTTTGTCAACATTAACAAAGCCTCATCATGCATTTCAACATTCAATTATGCTAGTTCTTCATTCTTAAGATTCCGACTGGCCATTTTACCAAACAATTTAGACAAGTTTTGGAACCCTAAGTCGAAATTTACATATAGGCTTACAATCACATATAATAAAGCTACACAATCACTATCTATCATTCCAAGGGCATTGTAATTTTTAAGTTTATCGTACAATTTCATCTAACAATTACCCAAGGTCAAGACCCAACTCCCGACTTTCTATATTCAATCTATGCATCAAAATTCAAAGTGAGGGGAAGTTTATTACCTTACAAGCAACAAGGAGTGGGGCGATTGCATGACGACACTACTTAGCAAGACCAATGAATCACCTCTTCGCTACTAACCAAACATCGGACCCTTTTTGTGGAATATGGAATGGGGAGTAATTGAAATGGAAGGGAATTTGGGAATTTATGGAAGAGAGGATATTATGTGGTAGTTATGGAGTGATTTAGAGGGTTTAAGGGATGGGGGAAATAGTTTTGGGAGTAAGGAGGGAAGGGGAATGGTTTAAAACATGGGGGTTTTTAAATAGGGGGGTCCGGGTCGGGTCAGACAGCCTTAGGGCTTGGACTCACGAGACCCCGTCTACGGTCCGTGAGTCGATCTACAATCCGTAGATCAGGACCGTAGATCACTATTACACATAGAAAAATTTAGGGGCTTACCTGGGATCTACGGACACCATTGACGGTCCGTTGATGAATCGATGGACCGTCGATGGGGTCCGTAGACCTCTGCACCAGACCATTTTCTGCAGATGTATTGCGTTGTGTACCTGCACATGTAGCAACCAATAGGATATTATTTTTCTACATTTTTTGGATTCTTTTTAGACACGGATCCTATACTAAATCTAGCCAACACTAAGAACTAAAACACTACAACACCTACCTAAATTTGATATAAAGACGTAATTAAACAGAGAAAGCTAACTACTAAATGGAAAACAGAACCCTATCGTTGGCTAGATTGTACATCTTGGGTTGCCTCCCAAGCAGCGCTTGATTTAACGTCGCGGCACGACGCAAGTGTCTTGATTACTCAGACTTCATCAAGATTGTAGGCCTCAATCACTTCATGCACAGTTTCAGCATTTCCCAAATAGATCTTGATCCTTTGCCCGTTTACCACAAACCTTGTTCCATCCCTATTTTCAAGCTCAACCGCTCTATGAGGGAGCACTTTCGTGAGCAAAAATGGCCCGGTGTCACGACCCAAGCCTAGGGCCTAGACGTGACCGGCGAATGGGGAACCCGAAGGAACCCCAAACAAGCCTCATAGCATATCATTACACATCCTTGGTCGCGGAAGCAATTAAAATGACCATAAACGATAAGCATAATCAAGAGAAAAAGAGAATGATACAAAAATGCCATAGATGAGTCAAGCTCAAGCATAATACACAACTTGTCCAACACCACCTCTAAACATGGGTACTTAGCGGGGGCCAAGACAAACCACCGGGCTCACCCTCATAGTCAATACATAACAAAAAAGAAAAAGTCTTACACATAGCAAGAGATCATAAGCAACGTCCCCGGAATGAAGGATTCACCAATAACCTCGATAGAAAATTGTATTAGCCACGCGGAGGAGGATGGTCAAGCGGTGCTTCGGTCCCTACATAGTGACATCATGTAGGCATAGAGTATGCATTAGTACGTTTGAATATACTAAGTATATGAGATGCAATGCAATGCAACAATAGATGGACATCATAGGCAAAATGCATAATCATACCCGATAGATAGCATATTAATGAGATGATATGTATAATGATGCTTACATAAAAAATCATATTTAGTGGGGCGTAATACATGTGTGGCGTGTGACCATCAATGTAGTATTTCCAAGGCCTACCACCCCTTTGGAGAGGCAAAAGAGGTACAAACCCCTCAATGTGGTTACTCGGGCCTACCACCCCCCGTACTAGGCAACCAAGGTACCAACCCCTCGATACGGTTACCCGGGCCTACAACCCCCCGAGCTAGGCTTGGTCGACTCACAACACTTATATAGAGAAAATCATATACATGTGTCCATTTCATCGTCATTTCAGTAATTATATAACCATCCGACTCATAGGACGTACATTGGACCTTCCATTTCCCAAGAATTCTATAAATGAGCATTTTATCAAACACATGGTGGGCTATTGTTCATGTAAATAAAATCATGTATTTCAAGAGTACTAAGTCCAACCAATTCCAAAATCCATATAAATCAGCCCACCAACAACATACATATATATATATATATATATATATATATATATATATATATATCAACCTTCATAATTTGATCATGGAAGCATAAAAACTATAAACATCACATAATAATTCCATTTCATGATAATATGCAAAATAGACCATAATAGGGTGTGTAGTAGTAATTCCATATTTCAAGAGTTCATAAATAACCATAAGGACCCATAAACTTGAAGTAGTAATAGAGGATGACTTGTGGAAAGGAAGGTTTCCACAATCAAAACCACATACCTCAACTTTGGAGATTCCTTGATGAAGATTGGAATGGAGAATTGAAGCTTGAGATTGAGTCTTGAATCCGGAATTAGAGCTTGAGATGTTTGAATTTGGTTGAGGATCTTGGTGGAATTTTGGAGAGGGCTTAGAGAGTGTTTTTGAGTGTTTTGAAGTTAGAAAAAAAATATGACTAAGTATGGGACATATCCCCTTTTTATAAAAAAAACGCCCCAACACTTAGCCTAAAAAAAATGAGGCTTTAAAAAAAACGGCTTACTGGAAATTGCAAATCTGCACAGACAGGTTTTACGAAAATGGTCATAACTCCCTCATCCTAACTCGGAATGAGGTGAAACAAGTGCGTTGGAAAGCTAACTCAAAGAGTTTTAATTTAATAGGTTGTGGCCCTTCCAGTTCCTTGTGTGCTAAGAGATATGCCCCTTTAAAGTTGACCCTCCAAATTGCATTTTTTGCGATTTTCGAATTTTGATACGGTTGCTCTAAAATTCGGGTTAGACCCATTTCCCACTCAATTTGACCCCCTGAATAAGAATATGAAGTCGAATTTCTGAAATCATGCACGGATTTTGAGATATATGGAAATTACAATTATAGGTGTTTCCGTAGCACATTTTCGGGCATTTTTGGGGTCGTTTCAATATCTCCCCCTTGGGAATATTCATCCCCGAATGTTAAATAAACGTACATGAGAGACACAAACATGGCAATTTCAGTCCACAGAAGGATGCAACAATGCACTTACACCTTATTTCAAAAAAGACTTCAACATAGTGGTAAAACCACAATGAGCTTGTCAACTTAAACATGAATGTATGCAATGACATGGGGGCTGAACTTAAGACCTGAGATTTTATAAAGGGCTTAGATCAATACCTTAGGCTTGAGTGGAGTGAAAAAGATAAGGATATCGCCTTTGCATGTCCGCTTCGGCCTCCCAAGTAGCACTTTCAACTTGTTGATTCCTCCAAAGGACTTTAACGGAAGCCACATCTTTGTTTCTCAACCTCTTCACTTGTCTATC
Source organism: Solanum okadae (assembly GCA_036553675.1). Lineage (NCBI taxonomy): Eukaryota > Viridiplantae > Streptophyta > Magnoliopsida > Solanales > Solanaceae > Solanum > Solanum okadae. The sequence continues at coordinate 29,638,034 of CM071689.1, forward strand.
TAAAATCTGGACCGGAACCTCTTCATAGGTCAAATTATCTTCAACAACACCCACAACATCAAGAGACACAATGGCATTGGAATCACCCACACACTTCCTCAACATAGACAGATGAAATAACGGATGAACCAAATCCATTTCGCTAGGCAATTCCAACTCATAAGCTACCTTGCCAATTCTCCTCATCACCTTATAAGGACCCACGTATCTTAGGCTCAACTTGCCCTTCTTACCAAAACTAACCACACCCTTCATGGGTGACACCTTCAAATAGACCCAATCACCAACTCGGAATTCAAGAGCCCTTCTCCTCACATCGGCATAGGACTTTTGGCGACTTTGGGCCATCTTCAACCTTTCTCTAATCATCCTAACCTTCTCAAGAGCCTCCATAACTAGATCTGGTCCTAACAAGGCCACCTCACCAACCTCAAACCACCTAACCGGTGATCTACAACGCCTCCCATAGAGAGCCTCAAAAGGAGCCATACCGATGCTAGAATGATAGCTATTGTTATAGGCAAACTCAATCAATGAAAGATGATCATCCCAACTACCCTTAAGCTCCAATACACAAGCCCTAAGCATATCCTCAAGTGTTTGGATAGTCCTTTCGGCTTGTCCATCCGTTTGCGGGTGAAAGGCCGTAGTAAGCTTAACTCTCGTACCTAGACCCCTTTGAAAGGACTTCCAAAAGTGTGAAGTAAATTGAGTACCACGGTTCGATATGATGGATAGAGGAATCCCATGCAACCTTACCAAGTCATGAATATATAACCTTGCATAATCTTCCACCCCATATGTTGTCTTTACCGGTAGAAAATGAGCCGATTTTGTCATCCTATCAACCACCACCCAAATAGAATCAAAACCTTTTCTAGTCTTGGGTAAACCAACTACAAAATCCATATTAATTTCTTCCCACTTCCAAGTAGGAATCTCTATGTCTTGGGTTAGACCACCCGGCCTTTGATGTTCGGCCTTGACTTGTTGACAACTATGACAACCGGAGACGAATTTGGGAATGCTCTTCTTCATGCCTCCCCACCAATACACATCCCTCAAATCTCTATACATTTTGGTGGAACCGGGGTGAATGGAGTAGGAAGAATTATGAGCCTCCTCAAGAATTTTCTCCCTCAAACCATCAACACAAGGCACACACAACCTACCTTGATACCTAAGGCCACCATCTCCCCCTTGGGAGAAAACTTCCACCTTGCCCTCTTTCACCAAGGCCTTCAATTCTAACAAGGAAGAGTCAAGATCTTGTTTTTCTATCACCTCATCAACCAAGGAAGACCTAGCACCATCAACAACGACCACAGCACCATTACCAACCTCTTCCAACCTAACCCCCAACCTAGCCAACCGATGCACCTCCCTAGCCATTTCCTTATCACCAATATCAACATGAGCTAGGCTACCCATAGACACCCTACTCAAAGCATCCGCCACCACATTAGCCTTACCGGGATGATAATGCATACTCATATCATAATCTTTAAGAAATTCTAGCCACCTTCTTTGTCTCAAGTTGAGATCTTTTTGGGTGAAGACATATTGGAGGCTCTTATGATCGGTGAACACATCAACATGTACCCCATACAAGTAATGACGCCAAATCTTTAAAGCAAACACCACCGCGGCTAATTCAAGATCATGCGTAGGATAGTTCTTTTCATGCACTTTGAGTTGTCTAGAAGCATAGGCTATCACCTTACCATTTTGCATTAGGACACAACCCAAGCCAACTCTAGAAGCATCACAATACACAACAAATCCCTCAAGCCCATCCGGTAGTGACAATATAGGAATGGACACAAGTTTATCTTTCAAGGTTTGAAAAATCCTTTCGCACTCGTCGGTCCACTCAAACTTAGCCTTCTTTTGTGTCAACTTAGTCATGGGAGAAGCAATAGAAGAAAACTCATTCACAAATCTCCGGTAGTAACCCGCTAAGCCCAAGAAGCTCCTAATATCCGACGGGGTCAATGACCTAGGCCAATTTCTAATCACATCGGTCTTCTTAGGGTCCACCTTAATACCATCCCCCGACACCACATGACCTAGGAAGGCAACCTCCCTCAACCAAAATTCACACTTTTCATACTTGGCATAAAACTTCTCCTCTCTCAATCTTTGCAACACAACCCTCAAGTGACCCATATGTTCTTCCTCGCTATGCGAATAGATTAAAATATCATTAATGGAGACCACAAAAAAGGAATCAAGGTAGGGTTTAAAGATCCTATTCATTCGGTCCATGAAGATAGCCGGTGCATTGGTCAACCCAAAGGACATGACCACAAATTCATAATGCCCATACCTAGTCCGGAAGGCCGTCTTGGGAATGTCACACTCCCTCACCTTCACTTGATGATACCCAGACCGAAGATCAATCTTAGAGAAGTGACTAGCCCCTTGCAATTGGTCGAACAAGTCATCAATCCTAGGAAGAGGATATTTATTCTTGACGGTGACCCTATTGAGTTGCCGGTAATCAATACACATCCTAAGGGACCCATCTTTCTTCTTCACAAACAACACCGGCCATTATCATGTAAGTAGTTATTAGTTTTAAATTATATATATATAATTTAACTATACATCAACAGAAGTTTAATTTAATAAATTTACATGTATATATATATACACACACACACATAGATGTATATATATGTATGTATACATATACATATATTATAGGTTGATGTGTAGTTAAATTATATATGTTTAATTAATAAAATCAACCTCAAAAGGTGAGTTTATATTAAGAAATGTATCGAGTAAAGAAGTTTGGAAGATTGTAAGGATAGTTTACATATTCCCCTTCCCTTTCATTTTCAAAAAAAAAAAAAAAAGAGTGAGTAAGTGTTTGTGTACAAAGTGTGTGAGTGTTTTATTTTCAAGTAGCTGCAAGGTCACTCGGGGACTCCCGAAAGGGAAACCTCATTCCGGCCATTATCATGTAAGTAGTTATTAGTTTTCTAGATCTTTGTAACTTTCTCCCTATATCATGTAGATATTATTGTACTATGGCTTTGAATAATTATGAATATAATGTTTATATAATGTTTAAATTACTCTTAGTAAATGGTTAGTTCCTTATCTTCTTAGTAACCCCGATGGATTAACCTGTAAATGCCTAAGGAAGTTGAAAGTCCGCCATGGTTATGAAACCGAAAGGACTGTGTATCCCAGGGTGTGGTTAAAGAAGCAGGTACTAAGAACATGGGTTAAGGAAAAGAGATGAACAGAGTAATAATTAAAAAAAAAAGTAATTTTGGGAGAAATTACATAAGATTTAGTAACAAAATACTACTAAACAAGATAACGGAGCAGGAAGAGGGAGTACTGAGTAGGATTTTACAACAAATTTGTACAACCGCAGCTCACATCATCTGACAGAAGTGACAGAAGTTTGTTTAAATCTAAATTCTTACAACTAATTTAAACGTCTTTAATTTAAACGTATTTTACTGGTATCAGAGCGAGAAGATTTTTCGGAATATATGAAACAACACCCTTTTGCCAACCAACTACGGTTATATTATTGGTACTTATATAGAGAATTACAAACTAAAACAGATTGGTTAAAGATTAAGGAGGCATTAAGTTTATATCTAGAAATATTAGAAACTAAAGACTTAACGGATAGACTTTGTAATCACGGGGGTTTATATTCTTCAAATCGCCCAACCTTAGTCAACCCAGAATTATTAAGTGCTTTAAAGTGGGAACTACATAGTATAGACAGTAATATCCAACACGCAAATAAACGTATAGAAGTTCAAAGAAATCATATTAGTAATTTAAATTTTCTCTTAGGATAAAAAACGCAGTACTCATACTAGGTAAAGTATATGTCATCTAGACTATATAAGAAAAAATTTAGGCCATACGAAAAACAGGTTATAATTGACCAGGAATATCATTGGTATCTATTAAGAATAAGGCAGAACTATAGAGATATATACGATTTTTTGATAGAACAAAGACAACTATATTTTGAACAATTAAGGTTATTTTCAGACTTGTTGACCTCAAATCAGATATCTCTTATACGACAGGAAATAAAACAGATAGATTTACAAATACCTACTATAGGAGCTAGAGTTTGTCACTACATAACAGAAATTAGAATAGAAACCCAAGATTTAAAAAATAGAACCTTATATTTAGCATAATAGGAAGTATTAAGAAATTAGAATACTTAGATTTAGAAATAGTTTCAGAAAAGAAATATCGAAGACTAGGAAAGTCTGGATCACTACTTAAGTGTAATTTCGCAGAAGGAGAACATATATTACATAGTGAGAATCAACATCTAAATACGATTACAGATTTGATAATAAATTTAGCAGAACATAGTCAGTCCAAAGACAACAGATTCCTAAAGATAATAGAATCCATAGAAACCCTGCAGCAAAAACAAAGCAAATCATTAGAGAAAATATAACAAAATTTTGACTTTCTAAAAACCCAACAGCTAGATATAATTTCTAAAGTACAGACCATAGTAGTAAATAAAGTAGACAACAGTCCTTTAGAAATACTAAATAATCAACTAGAAAACCTTTATAAAGAGACAAAAGAAATTAAGAAAGAACTAGGTAAACTTAAAGTTTTAACCCTTTCATGAACAATCTCTTTTACCAAGAAGTCTTTAGAAAAACAGCACAATTTCAAGCTAACCCTGAAGGTTTATCAGATTATATTCCATCAGGTAAAACAGACTCTATAAGCGTAAAACAAAACAATTTGATAATATTTGCTTTATTAGAACTAAATAAAAACCTAGAAGACCAAATAACAGAGATAAATAAAAAATTAGATAGTTTATTAGAAAATAAAATCCCTAAAAAAGGTAAGCAAGAAAACGATATACAAGACTTAATAGAACAGCTCAAAAGAGTTGAATTAACTCCTCAAGAAGATAGACCTAAAAGAAAAGATAAAACATGGACCTTTTTTCAAACAGGAATAGAAATTCCCAAGAAAGACAAAGGACCAGTTTCTCTCAAGATCGACTAGGAAACAATATGTTAGCTCGAATAATGAATAACTCATCTAGACCTAGTAGTAGTCATCAGCTGGATGAATTGATAGATGTAGATAGAGACATAGAAATTTTTAAACAAAATAAATTAAAGATGTTAAATCCACAAGTTCTTTATAATACAGGGTTTTTCTCATCAACAGCACATCTATACATACATTATAGAGAAGAACAGTTAAGTGTATCAGAAAACGATAGTGAAAGTATAAATCTAATCAGTAAAGAATCTATGAAAGAAATTCAGAAAAGACGAATGAATCTCATGCACATGGGATTAGTGGTAATTGGGCTTAAAGGATTAACAAGAAAAAATTTGGGTACTAAAGTACTTATTACTTTATATGATAGCAGATGGTCAGAATCCAAAAGATCAATAATAGGTTTGACCGAAGTAGACATGAGTAATAATGGAGGAATTTTTTACTGTAGTCCAGATTTTATGATAAATTCAAAAGAGTTTGGAAATTACATAAAAATAGGCATACAGACTAAAGGTTACGAAGAAATGAACTGTGGAAACAATCTTTTAGTTTGTGTTGGCTTTATAGGAAAATTAGCCACTAACAGTAGTTCAAGGTTTAAGATAAAGATAGACGATGCAGTAGGAATAATGGGAAATAAAGGAATCAAACTAATGAATCCTTTAAAAATAAATTCTGAAGAATACGCAGGTAGAGAATGGAATCTAGAAAAATTCTGTAAAAAGGAAATTTTACGACCAAATGACCACCTCACATACACTAATACCAAAGGAGAGACATCAATCAGATTCACTGATTATAAGTATACAGATAAAAAAGAAATAGAAGAAGATCTAGAAGACAATGAATCAACCATCAATATGGAAGGTATGAATATTCAAAATATAAACGAAGAAGACTACGAAGTAGACTTATCAATAGCAAAGGCTAAAGAATTACATCAAGAAAATAAAGCAACTCTGTTTAAATGTAAAGGCTGTAAAGTAGGAAAAATAGATATCTTTACAATAGAACAACATTTTAGAGAATGTAAATTTAGAATAGATAATTATGGGTATAGACAAAAAGAAAATACCCAAGAAGAAAGCGATGACGAGACAACACGCAGTCTAAAAGAATTCATGGAAACCGCTTCTTCTAGTTCAAGTCCTTTTCAAAAGACAACCCCCATAACACCAGTAGAATATACTATAGGTAATTTACCACGTCACAGGGTATATAGGCAAGACCCAGCAACAGAACCAGAAATGGTTAGACCAATAAGAATAAGAATGCCAATAGAAGCCCCTATCAAGCTTCAAGATGGTGGTGATAGAGGTAAGATATTAAATATAGCAGCTCATGATCCTCAATTGTGGAACTCAGTCATAGACGTATGGAAAGGAATAGTGGTAGCAGATTACATACATCATTATAGTGAAACAGATGCGGAAACTATGTATAGATACATGGAAACCTTTTTAGGAGAATCAATCAAAGGAATGTGGGAAGCATACAAGGTAACTTACCCTCAAGAATTTCGAGAACTAGTAAATATGGGACCAAATCCATATAATTTCACCAATAAAATACACAGCCTAATAACAGGAGAAGACCCTAATAGCGGTTTAGTAGTCTTACAAAAGAATGCTTTAATAAAACTAGAACAACTTAGTATTACAAATTGGAGTCATATAAAAAACTTTTTAAAAGACTATTTTTACTTATGCGCTATAAGCGGCAATGCATTTGATCAAAGCTTGGGAAAAAAGCTTTTTAACAAACTCCCTGGAGCTTTAGGAAGAGAAATAGAAGAGAGATGGAGCAAAAGAGAAGGAGTTATGCAAAATCCAAACACTAATTGGTCTATTGGGCATAAAATCCAGCATGTTATGGAAATATTACAAGAAAAGTGTACAAATATACAAATACAAAAACAATTAAAGCAAAATGAGACTGGTTTTTGTAAGAATATATATACAACACAAAGCTATGATCAGAATACACCAAATAAAAAATATAGAAGAAAATATCAAAATAACCAAGACTATAGACCAAGGAAAAAATATTACCTAAGAAAATCTACGGCAAAAAAGCCCTATCTAAATAAAGATAGACATGTGAGAAAACATAACAATAATAGAATCTATAAAAATAGACTATCTTGTTTTACATGCGAAAGTGAAGAACATCTAGCTAACACTTGTCCAGGAAGAAATAATAGTAGAACAAGAAACTCCCAACTCATAGAAGATTTCCAAGAAACCCTGATAAATGTAGATGAATACATGTCAGATAACGAAAGTATATATTCAGTAATAAGTATAGATGCTTTAGAAGGAAGACAACACGACTCGTCCGATTCAGAAGAAGAAACTTTAATAAACGAGATAGGATTAGAAAAATTAGACATCAAGGATTTTACATTTGTCAATATACATTGCGATCACCATTTTTTAAAAGGGAAAGGTTTAGATAGCCAAAAATGTTTTAATTGTACAGGATATCCCAGTAAAGATAGAAGAGCTAAATGTACGAATTGCTATATAGAAGGATGCCTCATGTGCATCAATAAAATATTTAACATTAAAGTTATAGACCTAGAAATAAGTATAAAGGAAAAAACATTAATGTCTCTAGAAAAAAGGATTGATAGTTTAGAAGAAAGAATAAATAAATTAGAAAAGGGAAAAGAAAAGGTAGAAGAAGAGGTAGAAGAAAAGGAAGAAATTGAGCTCTTAAATGAAAAAGAGGAATACAAATCGTTTGAAGGACTAATTTGTAATGAAGATAAAAAGATTAATACTATCAAAATACTAACAAGAATAAGAATTCAAAACTATGGAATAGAAACTTTAGCTCTAGTAGACTCGGGATGTACAAAAAGTATAATAAATAGAAATATCCTGCCTTCAGAAATAATAAAGGAATTTTCCGAACCACAAAGTGCCATGCAAATGGACGGATCTTCAAATATATACAAACATTATGTTAGTAATGCTCAAATAAGTTTTTTAAACACATGCGCAGACTTCTATAAACCCACTTATAAACTAGAAAAAATATGGGTTAGAGATTTAAATATTAGGATAGACTTTGTTTTAGGCTTAGATTTCTTATTACATAATAACGGAAGTTGTCTCCTCACTAGAGACGGGGTAATATTTTCTAAAAATATGACTCAAACCTCCATAACAACAGAACCAGTTCCTACAAAATCTAGATACGTTAAAAATACTGATAATACAAATACATTAAAATGTAATAAAGGAAAAGAATGCAACTGTACTAAAATACATATTATCAAAGAAGAGGAAGACATTAAAGAAATTGAATTATTAGAATTAAGTTTACCTGATATACAAATAGAGAAAAGTTATGACTTAATAGAAATAAATACTGAACTTTATAATTTTAAGAAAGGATTACAACATATAGGAGTTATAAAAAACCAGAAAGACCTAGACGAAGTAATTTCCGTCTTAGATAAATTAGAAATAATTGGAGAAAGACCCCTGAAGCACTGGGAAGCCAATCATATAACTTGCAGACTTGATATCATTAACCCAGAATATACTGTTAAAACTGCTTCAATAGAATCCACGAATGAAGATCTGAGGGAATTTGAAGATCAAATAAAAGAATTATTAAATTTAGGGGTAATAAGAAGGTCAACTTCAAAGCATAGGTCAGCCGCATTCATGGTACGAAATCATAATGAAATACTAAGAAGAAAAAGCTAGGATGGTAATAAACTATAAAAGACTTAATGACAACACTAGAATGGATGGATATAAATTGCCAGACAAATCAGAACTAATAAATCGGATACAAGGAAGAAATTTTTTTAGTAAGTTTGACTGTAAGTCCGGATATTGGCAAGTCAAAATGCATGAAGATAGCATAGAATGGACGGCTTTTACCTGCCCAGAAGGACATTTCGAATGGTTGGTAATGCCCTTCGGTTTAAAAACAGCCCCTCCAATCTTTCAAAGAAAGATGGACAATATATTTAGAGACTATAAAAACTTTATTTTAGTTTACGTAGACGATATTTTAGTTTTTAGTAATAATACCAATGAACATCTAGGACATTTACAAACGGTATTTAAACTATTCGTAGATAATGGAATTATAATTAGCAGGAAGAAAATGGAATTATGTAAGACTCTTATAAAATTCTTAGGAGTAGAGATTGGAAATGGAAAGATAAAATTACAACCCCATATAGCAAAAAAGGTTCTAGACATGCCCGATAAATTAGACAATACTAAAGACTTACAAAAATTTCTAGGAATACTAAATTATGCACGAAGTTTCATCAAAGATCTAGGGAAAGTAGCAGGACCCCTATACTCTAAAACGGGAAGTCACGGACAAAAGACCTTTAATGTAGAAGACATAAAACTAGTCCAAAAACTCAAACGAATGGTTAAAGATATACCAGATTTAGCCCTCCCATTAGAAACAGATTACCCAATAGTAGAAATAGATGGAAGTCTCGAAGGATGGGGGGCAGTTTTGAAAACAAAAAATAATAAATATGGAGATAAAAAAGACGAAAAAATTTGCGCTTATCACAGTGGAAAATACAAAGAAAAAGGAAATATGAGTAGCATAGATGCAGAAATTTTAGCAGTTATATATGGATTAAATAGTTTTAAATTATACATTATTAATAAACAAGAAATTTTGGTACGAACAGATTGCGAGGCAATTGTAAAATTCCACCAAAAATAAAAGGAAAAAATAGTAGCAAAAGAAGATAGTTAAATTTTTTAGACGCTACGTCAATATACAATATATCTCTAGAACATATAAAGGGAAAAGATAATTCTTTAGCAGATCAACTAAGCAGACTTATGAAAACTAACTGTTTGTTTTCAGCATGAGTACAGATAAAGACAGAGCATCCAGTTCAAGCTCAAGTGGACAGAAAGACAAAGACTTGCTGCAGACTCTCTTAGGAAATACTTTATTTCAACCACAAACGAGACAAAATACAACGAGCATGGAAAGAATATATTTTGGAAAACAAAATTTAATTTTCTATCCTCCATCTAATCTAAGTTTCAGGGTAAAACCAGAAACGAAGATAGATAGACCTCAAAGATGCTTAATAGACAACCTATGGATAGCATACAACAAGATTCCTCGAGACAACAGTTATTTCGTGTCAGTAGTAAATTCATTAAGCCATTATTTTACGGACAAAAATGAAGACAAAAAATTCAGATTTTATGTAGTAGTCCAAGGAAAATTACAAGGAGTATTCCAGACATGGATAGAAGTAGTAGATTCAATCAAAGACTTTCCTACCCCACTTTTTAAGGGATTCAATAATTTGAATGAAGCACTAGACTATGCTAGGGGAACTCTCGGGCCTAACTATTTCATAAGCCCAGCTTTGAGACAAGTTTCAAGACCATCTTTGCAATACAATATTCAGAAAGACAAAGATAGAATAATTTTTTGCGATCATTGTTCCTCAATGACGGAAGGATTCAAAAGACTAAATCAGACGATCGAAAGACTAGAAACTGAAAAAGGGAAAATGACACAACATATCCACTCTTTACAAGAGAAAATAAGATTTTTACTTGGAAATACCGATCAAAGTAAGAGTTCTCCATCTCACTACAAAATGGATAAGACGGGTGTACATTCCCCAATGAATGTAGAAAAAGCTATTGTGCCAGCTAAAGGTATAGCTAGTCCCGATCAAACGGTAGCGGGTAAAGACTCATCAAATCCGTTGATGGTTGACACTTTACCAAAAAGTGTAAGAATTCTGCCGGCAAGTTTCAATATGGCAGAGACAAGTAAAAAGACAAAAGGATTCCTCCAAAAAAAATTAAAAAATAATAAAAGGATAGAAAAAATAATAAAAAGTTCCCTCTACAAAATACTCACAGAAAAGACTAAGGAGGTAATACAAGAAAAAATTATACGAGAAAATCCAAAACCAGATCCAGCAAATTCGGACCACGAAGACATAGAGAGTAGCAGTGACGAAAATAATTTATCAGACCAATTTAATCAACATTACGACCCAAATGAAGACAATGATTCAGGGATGAGTTTTGATTCCATAGCACTACACAACCTGGATACCTAGAGGAAATACGAAAGCAAAGACATCAACACAAGAAGACAAACAAATAGGTAAGCAGTGACATCACAAGCCATTATAATAAAGAAGCATGCTAAAGGAGACTCCACTACATGTCCACTACTAAGAGAGACGACTCCACTATCACAAGAAGACAAAAGAAGGACACTCAATTTCAAAAAAGTTTTCACAAAGCCATGTGACGATGGGGCCCAAAGAGCACCCGGCAGGTGAAGAAAGTTTTGAAAAATTGGAATCCGAATTTCAAATCCGGATGGACTTCTATAAATAGAACCATGTTTGTAAGAGGAAAAGTAGAGCGAAGTGTAAGAAGTGTATCGAGTAAAGAAGTTTGGAAGATTGTAAGGATAGTTTACATATTCCCCTTCCCTTTCATTTTCAAAAAAAAAAAAAAGAGTGAGTAAGTGTTTGTGTACAAAGTGTGTGAGTGTTTTATTTTCAAGTAGCTGCAAGGTCACTCGGGGACTCCCGAAAGGGAAACCTCATTCCGGCCATTATCATGTAAGTAGTTATTAGTTTTCTAGATCTTTGTAACTTTCTCCCTATATCATGTAGATATTATTGTACTATGGCTTTGAATAATTATGAATATAATGTTTATATAATGTTTAAATTACTCTTAGTAAATGGTTAGTTCCTTATCTTCTTAGTAACCCCGATGAATTAACCTGTAAATGCCTAAGGAAGTTGAAAGTCCGCCATGGTTATGAAACCGAAAGGACTGTGTATCCCAGGGTGTGGTTAAAGAAGCAGGTACTAAGAACATGGGTTAAGGAAAAGAGATGAACAGAGTAATAATTAAAAAAAAAAAAAGTAATTTTGGGAGAAATTACATAAGATTTAGTAACAAAATACTACTAAACAAGATAACGGAGCAGGAAGAGGGAGTACTGAGTAGGATTTTACAACAAATTTGTACAACCGCAGCTCACATCATCTGACAGAAGTGACAGAAGTTTGTTTAAATTCTATAGGTATTTGTAAATCTATCTGTTTTATTTCCTGTCGTATAAGAGATATCTGATTTGAGGTCAACAAGTCTGAAAATAACCTTAATTGTTCAAAATATAGTTGTCTTTGTTCTATCAAAAAATCGTATATATCTCTATAGTTCTGCCTTATTCTTAATAGATACCAATGATATTCCTGGTCAATTATAACCTGTTTTTCGTATGGCCTAAATTTTTTCTTATATAGTCTAGATGACATATACTTTACCTAGTATGAGTACTGCGTTTTTTATCCTAAGAGAAAATTTAAATTACTAATATGATTTCTTTGAACTTCTATACGTCTATTTGCGTGTTGGATATTACTGTCTATACTATGTAGTTCCCACTTTAAAGCACTTACTAATTCTGGGTTGACTAAGGTTGGGCGATTTGAAGAATATAAACCCCCGTGATTACAAAGTCTATCCGTTAAGTCTTTAGTTTCTAATATTTCTAGATATAAACTTAATAAAGTGTCAAAATTTCGTTCTATTTTCTCTAATGATTTGCTTTGTTTTTGCTGCAGGGTTTCTATGGATTCTATTATCTTTAGGAATCTGTTGTCTTTGGACTGACTATGTTCTGCTAAATTTATTATCAAATCTGTAACCGTATTTAGATGTTGATTCTCACTATGTAATATATGTTCTCCTTCTGCGAAATTACACTTAAGTAGTGATCCAGACTTTCCTAGTCTTCGATATTTCTTTTCTGAAACTATTTCTAAATCTAAGTATTCTAATTTCTTAATACTTCCTATTATGCTAAATATAAGATTCTATTTTTTAAATCTTGGGTTTCTATTCTAATTTCTGTTATGTAGTGACAAACTCTAGCTCCTATAGTAGGTATTTGTAAATCTATCTGTTTTATTTCCTGTCGTATAAGAGATATCTGATTTGAGGTCAACAAGTCTGAAAATAACCTTAATTGTTCAAAATATAGTTGTCTTTGTTCTATCAAAAAATCGTATATATCTAAATTTACATGCTCGTTATATGTTGAACTATAGTTAAATTTTATATATATATATATATATATGTAATTTAATAAATTAAACTTCTGTTGATGTGTCGTTAAATTATATATATATATATATATATATATATATATATAATTTAACTATACATCAACATAAGTTTAATATAATAAATTTACATATATATATATATACACACACACACACATAGATGTATATATATGTATGTATACATATACATATATTATAGGTTGATGTGTAGTTAAATTATATATGTTTAATTAATAAAATCAACCTCAAAAGGTGAGTTTATATTAATATATATATATATATATATATAACAATATTTTATTTTTTCTCAATAGGTTCTGTGTAAAATAAAAAACAAAAAAAATTATAATACCGACTTCCGTATGTCGGTAAAATTAAATAGTAAAAATAAATTAATATAAAATACCGACCTCATGAGGTCGGTATTTTTTATATTTAATTGAGAAAATAATACCGACATCAAGAGGTCTGTTTTTATTGTAATTCATTAAAAATTCCGACCTCCTGAGGTCGGAATTTTTTCTCAATTAAATATTTCATAATACCGACTTCCGAATGTCGGTAAAAATTAAATAGTTTGTAATTAAAATACTGACCTCATGAGGTCGGTATTTTTATTTCAACTATTAATTAAAGCGACATCCGGAGGTCGGTATTTTTATTTCATCTAATTACTTTTAAAAGCGACATCCGGAGGTCGGTTTGCGGTTTGAGGGTAAACCAAATTCCGACCTCAAGAAGTTGGAATTTTTTCCAGAAAATGAATCACAATAAAAACTGACCTCTTGATGTCAGTATTATTTTCTATTTTGATTTAATTTTATTTAAATCGTTTTCCGGAGGACCATTTTGTGTTCTTAAAATTTAATGTGAAACATATATATATATATATATATATATATATATATATATATATGTTTAATTAATAAAATCAACCTCAAGAGGTGAGTTTATATTAAAATAATTATGTAGATATATGTGTGTGTATATATATATATATATAGATACATCTATATATATATACACATATATACATCTATATATATATATAAATACATATATACATCTATATATATATATATATATATATTATTTAACTATACATCAACAGAATTTTAATTTAATAAATTTACATATATATTTATGTATATATATATATAGATATATATTTAATAAATTTACATATATATGTATATAGATGTATAATATGTATATATATATATATATATATATATATATATATACATATAGGGATATTCTATATTAAAATAGGGATATTCTATATTAAAATAGGGAGCATAGTTTTCTTTTTCTTTTTATCGTTCTGTATCTTGTATTATTTCTATATTATTCTATATATATATGTTTAATTAATAAAATCAACCTCAAGAGGTGAGTTTATAATAAAATAATTATATATATATATATATATATATATATGTTTAATTAATAAAATCAACCTCAAGAGGTGAGTTTATATTAAAATAATTACATATATATATATATATTTAAATTCATTAAATTAAACTTATGTTGATATGTAGTTAAATTTTATATATATATATATATATATATATATATATATATAATCAACCTCTAGAGGTGAAATTATATTAAAATAAATTAATAAATACCAACCTAAAGAGGTCGGTATATTTAAATTATTATTTTATTTAAATAATATCGACTTCATGATGCCAGTATTTATTAAATATTTTTAAATATAAATAATTATTTAAAATAATTCTCTTAAAAAAAGAATTGATAATATAAGTCTTACTCCTAAACACTATTTCTCAAAACCTAACTCCACTTTCACTCCCCACCCCATACCCACCGCCGACCCACCCCATCGGCGCCGATCACCACCCATCCCCGACCGGCGCCACGCCACAATCCCCGACCGGCGCCACGCCGCCATCCCCGACCGGCGCCACGCCGCCATCCCCGACCGCAGCCACCCACCTTCGCAGCAGCAGAGGATGTCGCGGCAGCTGTAGAGGAAGTCACGCCCAGCAGCAGGCGCCGCCTCCATCTTGACCAGCACCTCCATCCCCGACCTTCTTAGTGAAGGTGAATTTTTAGAACCTCCATAATAGATTACTTTTGTTTCTATTTAGTTGAAGTATCTCAAAATTAGAGTACTAATATACTTAGTTTTATTGATTGTTAGTTTGATTGATTGTTAGTTAGTAAGTGAATGATTTAGGGTTTTTGATTGTTAGTTTGTGTTTGTTGATTGTGAATTGAAAATTTTAATGTTAGGGTTAGTTTGAATTAGGGTATCTTAGGATTTGTTTGAAATTCGGTATTTCTTAAGTTAATTAGTTTGATTTTGGAATTGTAAGATTAGATTGAATTAGGGTATTTAAGGAGTTGTTTGAACTTGGGTATTATTTGAGTTAGTTTGAATTATTATTGAGATTTTAGGACTAATAGTTTGAATTTGGGATTAGGAATAGCTAGCTAATTTGAATTTAGGATTTTAGTACTAGTTAGATTTTGGGATTTTAGGGCTAGTTTGAATTTGTGATTTTAAGATTAGTTTGAATTTTGAATTTAGGACTAGTTTGAATTATTATTGAGATTTTAGGATTACTAATAGTTTGAATTTGGGATTTTAGCACTATAGTTTGATTTTTGAATTCTAGGAGTACTTTCAATTTGTGATTTTAAGACTAATTTGAATTTGGAATTTAGGACTAATAGTTTGAATTATATTTGATATTTTAGGACTAATTTAGAACTTGAACTTGAACTTGAAAATAGAATTTGAACTTAGAACTTGAACTTAGAACTTGAACTTGAACTTAGAACTTGCACTTGAACTTGAACTTGAACTTAGAACTTAGAACTTGAACTTGAACTTAGAACTTGAACTTCAACTTGAACTTGAACTTAGAACTTAGAACTTGAACTTGAACTTGAACTTAGAACTTGAACTTGAAATTAGAACTTGAACTTGAAATTAGAACTTGAACTTGAACTTAGAACTTGAACTTGAACTTGGAACTTGAACTTGAAATTAAAACTTGAACTTGAACTTGGACTTAGAATTTGAAGTTGAACTTGAACTTAGAACTTCAACATGAATTTAGAACTTGAACTTGGATCTTGAACTTGAACTTAGAACTTAGAACTTGAACTTGAACTTAGAACTTGAACTTGAAATTAGAATTTGAACTTGAAATTAGAACTTGAACATGAATTTAGAACTTGAACTTGAACTTGAAAATAGAATTTGAACTTAGAAGTTGAACTTGAACTTAGAACTTGCACTTGAACTTGAACTTGAACTTAGAACTTGAACTTGAACTTAGAACTTGATCTTGAACTTGAACTTGAACTTAGAACTTAGAACTTAGAACTTGAACTTGAACTTAGAACTTGAACTTGAAATTAGAACTTGAACTTGAAATTAAAACTTGAACTTGAACTTAGAACTTGAACTTGAAATTAGAACTTGAACTTGAAATTAGAACTTGAACATGAACTTAGAACTTGAACTTGAACTTAGAACTTGAACTTGAAATTAGAACTTGAACATGAACTTAGAACTTGAACTTGAACTTGAACTTGAACTTAGAATTTGAACTAGAACTTAGAACTTGAACTTGAAATTAGAACTTGAACTTGAACTTAGAACTTGAACTTGAACTTAGAACTTGAACTTGAACTTGAACTTGAAATTAGAACTTGAACATGAATTTAGAACTTGAACTTGAACTTGAACTTAGAACTTGAACTTAGAACTTGAACTTGAACTTGAAATTAAAACTTGAACTTGAACTTAGAACTTAGAACTTGATCTTGAACTTGAACTTGAACTTAGAACTTAGAACTTAAACTTGAACTTAGAACTTAAACTTGAACTTAGAACTTCAACTTGAAATTAGAACTTGAACTTGAAATTAGAACTTGAACATGAACTTAGAACTTGAACTTGAACTTAGAACTTGAACTTGAAATTAGAACTTGAACTTGAACTTAGAGCTTGAACTTGAACTTGACCTTAGAATTTGAACTTGAACTTAGAACTTGAACTTGAAATTAGAACTTGAACTTGAACTTAGAACTTGAACTTAGAACTTGAACTTAAACTTGAACTTGAAATTAGAACTTGAACATGAATTTAGAACTTGAACTTGAACTTAGAACTTGAACTTGAACTTGAACTTGGAACTTGAACTTGAAATTAAAACTTGAACTTGAACTAGAACTTGAACTTAGAACTTAGAAATTAGAACTTGAACTTGAACTTAGAACTTGAACTTGAACTTGAAATTAGAACTTGAACTTGAAATTAGAACTTGAACTTAGAATTTGAACTTGAAATTAGAACTTGAACTTGAACTTAGAACTTGAACTTAAACTTAGAACTTGAACTTGAAATTAGAACTTGAACTTGAACTTGAACTTAGAACTTGAACTTGAAATTAGAATTTGAACTTGAACTTAGAACTTGAACTTGAACTTGAAATTAGAACTTGAACTTAGAATTTGAACTTGAAATTAGAACTTGAACTTGAAATTAGAATTTGAACTTGAACTTAGAACTTGAACTTGAAATTAGAACTTGAACTTGAACTTGAAACTAGAATTTGAACTTGAACTTAGAACTTGAACTTGAAATTGAACTTGAACTTGAACTTGAACTTAGAACATGAACTTAAAATTTGAAGTTGAACTTAGACTTGAACTTGAAATTAGAACTTGAACTCGTAACTAATTAGCTTGAATATATAACTAATTAATTTTAGAAATTAGAACTTGAACTTGAATTGAAAACTTGAACTTATTAAAACTTGAATATATATAACTAATATTCTTGGATTTGAAGTTTATATATAACTAATTTTAGAACTTTTCGTGCTAGGCAACTAAGGATGCTCAACATCTAAAAAAGTTGATAAAAGACTATATTGTTTCTTTCATCAAAGTAGGAGATAAGGTTGGTGCTTCTAAATTTCTAAAGTTCAAGTACAATTGTTTTCAATAATGTGTTTGTGTCCATGTAGTATTGATACTTAGCTTTAAATTTAGAAATAATATATTTGGTAAGCATAAGTACCAACACTAGTTGATCCTATTGATGACAAAATTGATTTTCTTGCAAGATCGATTTATGTCCATCTAGTGTTGACACTTAGCTTTAAATTTAGAAATAATATATTTGTTAAGCATAAATATCAACACTAGTTGATCCTATTGATGACAAAATTGATTTTTTTGCAGGATCGATTTGTGTCCATCTAGTGTTGCTATTAAGCTTTAATTTAGGAATAATGTGTTTGTTAAGCATAAGTATCAACACTAGTTGATCCTATTGATGACAAAATTGATTTTCTTGCAAGATCGATTTGTGTCCATCTAGTGTTGACACTTAGCTTTAAATTTAGAAAGAATATATTTGTTAAGCATAAATATCAACACTAGTTGATCCTATTGATGACAAAATTGATTTTCTTGCAAGATCGATTTGTGTCCATTTAGTGTTGCTATTAAGCTTTAATTTAGGAATAATGTGTTTGTTAAGCATAAGTATTCTTACTCCAATTTGCTGCCTGTTTTGCAGCAAAAAACCGACCTCCGGAGGTCGAAATTTCAAAAATAAAAAATAAAAATACCGACCTCCGGAGGTCGGAATTTCAACATTACAAAAATAAAAATAGCGACCTCCGGAGGTTGGAATTTCAACATTACAAAAATAAAAAAACCGACCTCCAGAAGTCGGAATTTCAACATTACAAAAATAAAAAAATCGACCTCCAGAGGTCGAAATTTCAACATTACAAAAATAAAAATACCGACCTCCGGAGGTCGGAATTTCAACATTACAAAAATAAAAATAGCGACCTCCGGAGGTTGGAAATTCAACATTACAAAAATAAAAAAACCGACCTCCAGAAGTCGGAATTTCAACATTACAAAAATAAAAAAATCGACCTCCAGAGGTCGAAATTTCAACATTACAAAAATAAAAATACCGACCTCCGGAGGTCGGAATTTCAACATTACAAAAATAAAAATACCGACCTCCGGAGATCGGAATTTCAACATTACAAAACTAAAAAAACCGACCTCCAGAGGTCAGAATTTCAACATTACACAAATAAAAATACTGACCTCCGGAGGTCGGAATTTCAACATTACAAAAATAAAAATACCGACCTCCGGAGGTCGGAATTTCAAAAATACAAAAATAAAAATACCGACCTCCGAAGGTTGGAATTTCAACATTATAAAAATAAAAATACCGACCTCCGAAGGTCGGAATTTCAACATTACAAAAATAAAATTACCGACCTCCGGAGGTCGGAATTTCAACATTACAAAAATAAAAATACCGACCTCCAGAGGTCGGAATTTAAAAAAATGAATATTCTGACATAAAATAAAAACCGACCTCGAGAGGTCAGTAAATACCGACCTCCAGAGGTCGGTATTGAATAGCGACCAAGCTTTTTCCGACCTAAGCTGGGATGTCGGTTTTAGGTCGGTATTTCAGGGAATACCGACCTCCGGAGGTCGGTATTTATAGGTCGGTATTCACTGTTTTTTTAGTAGTGTAGGGGGGTAAGACAATAGGTCCATCATAGTTTTCTATATTCATGTTGCCCCGATAGTTGTCATGTTGTCGTGGGCCTAGTGGATCTTGCGCCCTCAACGCATCCCCCAATCGATTTTCAGCTAGAACCTGGTTGTCCCCACCAACTACCTTCTGCTGTTGTAACTCAACTACCTCATCTAGATTTCCTCCGATAGGATCAATTGGGTCTCTTGGATTGTTCATTCTTCGCAAGGTGCGGTTCAGCTCTGGATCGTAAGGAGTAAGTGGTTCACCCTGGCTCCGTGTACTTCGCATACACTAGAGTTAGAACCTGAGAGAGACAAAAACAAAGAGAAAAAGTAAAATTAGGAAATATTTGACTAACGTTCAATAACGTAGTTAAAATAAATCTAAAAGCCACTTTCCCCGGCAGCGGCGCCAAAATTTGATACGCTCAAATTACACCTCCCTACAGAAGTATAAGCGGTCGTTATCAAGTAAAGAACCCAACTTGTAGGCTGGGGTCGATCCCACGAGGAAAATGGTTTAGACTTCACTTTAACTAACAATTATATTCAATTAGTCAAATTACTTCCAGAAACAGGTAATTAAAGGGGGGTTTGTTCGTGTGAAACGAAGAGTAAGAATTTAATAAGTAATTAGTAATCAAAATTCAACTTTGGTTGTTATCAAGATAAGAGAAATAACTAGGGTATACGTGTTCCCCACAAGCTCATAACGAAATAGTCCTAGTAGCAGCAATCCTTTCCTAGTGTATTACATGCAAAGTGATAAGTTAGGTATCTCTAAATCTTTGGTCTGACATCTAGAGAATTTCACCCCGCACCTTGGTCCGGCTACGTGTGTATAATTTACTAACCCTTACCTTTACCTCATATTAGACATCATAATCGATGCTTGGCTTAGTTATTACTTCGCACCAATCGACACTAGCCTATTAGATAGTATCACACTAAATCTATGTTGATAATTCTTTTCTTGTTGATTACCTCCTTGGTTCGGCAAGTAGCAACAAGGTGAGTTCTAAAGCGTGCACTCATTAAAAAGACTTCTAAACGAAAGAATTATCAATGCATGCAAAACACTATTCAAGAATTGCTTATTTACTACTCCTACTTTGTTAATCGCTCATGATTTCCACAACCCTAGTTGTGGATTTAGTTACCCATATTAGCAAGAACACAATTCATAGTATTACATGAAGAAATCATGAACTTACGTAAAGAGAATAATAAACCCAGAAATTTAACTTGAATTGCAAAGCCAAAATCTTCAAAACGAACTTAGAAAATCAATAATTGCTAGAGTTGCAAATTAATCTCCAAAGTCACAAAGTAAAACTAGAATAATAATGTCTAACTCTCAAAAACGAGGTTTACATGCCCTATTTATAGAAAAACAAATCCTAAATAAAAAGGAAAACAAATTAAGGAAAGTTTGTTAAGGCACGCGTCTTCATTCCACGAGACTGACTTACGGACCGTCGATGGATCTACGGTCCGTAAGTCCCTTTCGTCAGCCTGGACTTAGAAAATATTTGAGCTTCCAAAAATCAGCTTCTCTGAAGCAAACGACGGACTTGCAATACGGGCCGTAGATCGATCTACGGTCCGTCAATCCCCTCCGTAGCTCCACACTTGGAATCTTCAAAAATCAGGTACTGGAACCCTCGCAGTATCATTCTACGGATCAATCAGTACGGTCCGTAGATCAATCTACGGACCGTCAATGGTCACCGTGGTTCCACACTTGGTCAGATTTCCCTGATTTGTCATCCATACCTTGCCTGCTGATCTACGGTCATCACCTACGGACCGTCAATGGAACTACGATTCGTAGATCACCTCCGTGAATGCCCTTTTTCTGCATTTTTCTCCGTTGTCTCTATACATCTGCGCCTGAACATCTTTCCTGCAAAATACGATAAAAACACATAAAAACCAATACAAAAAGGCCCTAGACACACACAACTGATAAGTGAAATGTATTAGAAATACCGTAAACTCACGGTATATCAACATGAAAGAATGATTGTGAAAGGTTTTATCACATAATAAGAGTTCTTAGGGTTGAAAAGTCTTTCTCGCCTAGAATGAACCAATGCTAAGAAGCTATTCTAATGATGAGGCAAGAGGCGATTACCCAAGCTCTCTAATTGAAAGACAAGAGGCGATTACCCGTGTCATATGATATAAAGACAAGACGATTACCCATGTCATAAGATGTAAGGACAAGAGGCGATTACCCATGTTCCTATAAGAGCTAAGATGAATGTGAAAAAGAACTATTTCGTGGAAGTTAAGCTTAGAACCGAGTGGACAAGTGGCGATTACCCTTGTTCCATAACTATGTGCCAACATAGGATTTTCTAGATAGACATTAGTTAGTGGATCCACATAAGCTAGAAGTTCATGGTCCTTACCGTGGCAAGTAGGACAACTCTTTTCAGTGTGGGAGACACCAGATTCCATGATGATAGCTCTCATGGTCTTATATGTCGATTAAGGCTACTTCCTACAAGAAAGTTATAATGAACTAAGTTTACTTCAAGGAAGTATCTCATGCATATGTAAGATGATCACTATGTGCATTGCCCATGTTTTATGACTCGTGTTCTCTAACCCCTCTTATCTCATGTTTTAGCTTGGTCATTGCATTTCATGAGAGTATCTATTTTAAGTATGTTTTCAAATTTTTTATGCATGGCTATCATACTTGGTACATATTTTGTACTAACACATACTTTTGCCTACATTTCCCCAAATGTAGGGTCCGACAGTCAAGGTCCCCAGTTTCATGGCTAGAGTTTGTGGATGAGATTCCGAGCTTTGGTGAGTTCTCATGCTTCGAGGACCGGACTTTCTTTGTTCTCAGTTTTCCTAATTACTTTGTATTTTGGACATGATTTATGGCTTAGGTCCAATTTCATTCTTATGTACTAGATTGCTATAAGAATGATGTTATAGACTTCCGCTTTACTTTTATAAGACTTTGATACATTGAAATTGTGTTTCAAATCTCTTTGTCTATTTCTTATGTTATGAATGCTAAGTGACTATTATGGGGCCTCTCGGGGTCCTATACACCATGTTACGCCTAGGGGATACCTTGGGTCGTGACACAAGTTGTGAATGTCATCCCTCAATTGGGAAATTAGATGTAGGAGCTTCTCATCATGTTCAAGCTTTTGAGTCAAACTCATGAGCCAAGTTTGACTCACTATACTCATTTCTTCACATCGAGGCCATGAATCATCAACATAGGGCTTACAACCCCCAAGCATTTCATTTTCACAAGAAGCCATCAAAACAAAAACAAAAAAGTAAAGACAACTATTCATAATTTAGATAAAAACAAGCAAATTATAAATCCTAATGAATTCAATATGCCTAATTGTTTCCTGGCAACGACGCCATTTCTTTGATAACGCTCAAATTACTCCCAAATAAGTTAAAGAGTAAGCACTCGTTAACAATATAAAAGCCTAAAAAGGGAGTCGATATTGAATCCCACAAGGAACAATTTATCGGCAATTGAAAAGATAAGGAATTACAAGCTACTAATTTGAATCCAAATTAATAATACACAATTATCAAAATATGATTGGTTTTACAAACAAAGTTATGATTGGGGAAATATCTAATCAAGCAAGGGATAACGGGGAATAGAGATATTTGGAACTCAATACTCATTCAAACGATCCATTGTACTTCAATACATGCTAATTCAATCATAGGTAGGCTAGGTCATCATCAACAATACAAATCTTCTTTCGATGTCATTATTTTATAACTTGAAATCTCATTTTGATCTCAATCATGTAATTCAACAAAACAACATACTACCTTAATGTAGACCTCTCTTTTGAGCAATGATGAGTCCACAAATTGGACTCATTCAGGGCAATATTTTAATAGAAATTGTGTCCTCAAATTCTTATTTTATCTCAATATCTGATGAAAACCCTTAAGTTTCAGGTATTTGAAGTTAAAGAGAGCATGGACACTACGTCGCAAAAAAGGAACGAAAGGGGCTGAAAAGAATGAAGAAATGAAGGCCTGAGGATCGCCGAGTCCACTTGGCGAGTCGCCGAAGGGTCTTACTTCGCCTTTTGTTCCAGTGTTGAGTCCTGAAGAAAAGGATCAAGTCGGCGGAAAAAGGGAGCAGTCAGCGCATCATCGAGTAGTTCCGTGAAGCAGTACCATACCACCCAATGGCCCAGAGCACGACGATGTTGAAAGTTGGTACAAGACAGCGATGAACTAAACCAAAGGGTGAATCGCTGAGTTGATCGGCAATTCCGATAAATGACGCCGAACGATCCACTGCAGCACAAATATGTGATAACTGTAAATACTAGTTAGAGTTTTAGTTTTAGTGTGGAACTTTTATTATAATTTTCACTTAGAGAATAGTACATTTTGATATTTTTTCTCTAAGTTTGAGAGGGTTTTGGAAACTTGAAGAAGAAGAGGGTTTCATCTCCAAGGAGTTGCACTTGGGTCTCTTGATTTCTTCATTCTTGGCATGTAACAAGACTTAAATATTCATACACATTTGAATGCAAGCTCATTTAGGTATAAATTTCTATCTCTTGATGTGTGTCTAAAAACCCCCATTATTGGGGTGTGATTTAGCGAATATGGGTTAAGATTGTTGTTGGGTCTTGTTTGTTGATAGTTTAGATGTAGTTTAATGTTGATTTCGTCTAGTAGTTGTGGATCAATTTAACAAATTTGTAGTTTCAAATACAATTTTATTTATGTGTTTTCTCCTTGCTCGAGAGAGAAGTTGCGAAACCAAGACTACTAGATTGATGGCCTAAGGAGTGGCCGACATGAGGTTCAGCTTGAGAGAGTGAACCCTAGTCCCATATCCTAACACTCAGCTCAAGAGAGTGAGTGGGGTAAGGCGTAGGCTGGTCTTCATGCGGAAAGTGGTTGTCTGAGAGGAACCCATTTGAAACGGGGTAAGTTGCTCGAGAGAGAAGTTATTCCCACATAAAGCTTAGCCTAGTCACTATTACTCTATAAATTTGCTATCGCAAGCATGTACCCAATAATTTAGCTTAACCCTTATTCCCGTCACATCCCATGGATTCCCTCTCATTATTTAGAAACCCTTGTTTATTTTGTTGTTTTTACTTACTTGTGATAAAAATCCCCCCATTCTTAATTGGCACTCTTGTGTCCCCCCCCCCCCCTTTAATTTAAAATATTTTTACTCGTTAATGTCTTTAGCTACGACTCGTTAGAACGAAATTTTATTTTTCTATAAATTCTCAAAACCACTCTCTTGGGACAATCCCAACCCTTGGTTGGGTTATTATACTGTTGCACGATCGTAGACACTTGCATTGGAAGTTGTGTCTTTGATTACGCTAATATCAAAATGGCGCCACTGCCGGGGAGTGGTGTTATTTGGGAATTCTTAGTTAAGTAGAATTTTTGGTTCTTCTTAGTTTTAGCTTTACTAATCTAAATTGTAGTTTTGTTTTTCTTGTTTGAATATCAAAGCAGGGAAATAAGAATGGATGATCATTATGGATACCACACAGAACATCCCCTCTTGAAATTGTTAAATCTGAGGGACAACCTCCTGACATTCAAACAAGTGGGGGATGAAACAATTCAGGAAATGTGGCTGAACTTTCAAGCGGTGCTACAACCATGCCCATCTCATGGTATGACGGACAAGGCACTAATGGGGTGCTTTTATAGGGGTCTTGGACCCGAGAATAGAAGTGTAGTTGATCAACTTTTCGAGGGCGGCATATTGTACCAACCCTATAAAGTCGTAGCAAAACTTCTCGATGGCATGGTAGAAGCCAACAAAGAAGCCAAAAAGAAGCAGGAGTGGGAAGCACTAGTTACCTAGTTGGACACTCTATCCAACCGAGTCACAGAATTGGAAGTACAAGCCATGGGAAAAGACAAGCATTTCTCCCTCTGAGAGTGTAGTCATGGGAAGAAACAGGGAGGTGCACAAGATGACGAAGCTCTTTCACTCATTTAGCAAAAAATTGAGGCACAGGAGAAGATGTTGAATGAGATGAAGGAAAACATCGAAATGCTAAATGAAGCGTCAACCTCTCACTCCGTGACTATTCAGCTGCAGGATGCTCAAATCGGCCATTTGATATCAGGTCATTACCCATCATTCGCCGAGGACTCACCTAATTACAACACGGGTGACTCCGAGGATGAAGAATAGTTGCTGACTTGTGTCGTGCCACGATGTTAACTAAGGCACTGTTTGGGAGGCAACCCAAAACCCCTTAATATTTTATATTTGCGTATTAGTAAAATAATAATGTGTCGTTTATAGAAGTTGAAGTGTGAGAAGGTGTTAGAAAAAGTGTTGGGTGGCAAGCAACAGTTCCAGTCGGCGAGTCGCCAAAGAGGTCGGCGAACCAAATCAATTCCGCCGTTTGACTCAAGATAGCTTCAAATTGGAATATGTAAAATTCGGGGAGCCCAAAAAAGTACTAGTGAATCGGCGACTCCGATGTTCACCACCGTTTGAACATCCAAATTTGCTTGGGAAGCTCTGTAAAACTCGGTGAAGTAAATAGCTGTTCGGTGAAACGCCGACCGACTCAGCAATCAAGACTACTGCCTCCGAATGAGCCTGAACTGGACAGTTTGCAAGTAAAAAGGGTTAAAATTCTACAACTTTTACACACTTTCATCCCTCCAACTTCATCTTTGCACACTAATTTCCATATATTCCTGCATTACCTAAGTGTTCTAGTTATCAATTGGTGCTCGAAACATGGATTACACTTTAAATTCGGTCAGCGCAAAAGGGTGGTTGTGAACCATTCGAGAACGTGGGTTGAGACTAGACGCATTGGGCTGCCTAGCAAAGCTGTGGAGAATTTGAGGAACCACTCAGCTGTCCGCTTAACGTCCCCACCTCAAACATGCTGCTCCGACAGACGGAGAAGATGCTTAACCAGGATTATTCTCTAGCCCTTTCTCTGTCTTTCTCTAATTTGACCCTTGACTTCCTATTTTATGCATTTAAGGACAAATAGTTTTTGTATTATGGTGGGGCGAAGCCTACCTTTTGTGTGATTGCTATTATTATCTGTGTTGTGTGTATATATTTGGGTTGTTTAGCTTTAAAATTGTGTTTTATCTGTTTTTGTGGATGTTTGAGCTTGTGGCTCCTTTTATTTTAAAGTGCAAAATGATTTTAACCCATTCGAAAAATTTTGCCACCTCTTGTGTGTTGAACGTGGTTGTTCTTTTGCAAAATTTGAGTCTCGGTTTTGATCAATACCGATGACTTGAATAGTGCTTACAATCGAACGAACATGAATGCGTGGCTACGATGAGGCCAAATGAAGTTGCATAGACAATATGTGAACTCTTTCCATCTCGTTATGACTAGCTTTGTATCAAATTGATTCTCTTGTGATGATCATTGCACACTAGCGAAAGTGTGGAGTCTTGTTTAACTTATAGTGTCAATGCCTAGTGTGATGAGCTTACGTGTGAACTATGCATGATAGATCCTAGAATTTGCCCTATTGGTCCGGTTAACTATGTGATGTTATCTCTTGATATGATCTTAGGCAACTTCGAAGATTGTGAACCAATTTGGCATATACCTCTTTTGTGACCTACCTTGTGAGTGTGTGATTCTCTTTTGAAGACCCTTTGAGCCTTACCTTTCCTTGAAACAAAACTTGATGAAAACTAAACCTTTCTTAATCCATCACCCATAAT
Source organism: Solanum okadae (assembly GCA_036553675.1). NCBI lineage: Eukaryota > Viridiplantae > Streptophyta > Magnoliopsida > Solanales > Solanaceae > Solanum > Solanum okadae. Next base: position 29,665,518 of record CM071689.1, read on the forward strand.
CCTCATGAAGTTGTGGTTAGTTTGAATAGCCAACTTAGGCTAAAAGCCTAAGTTGGGGGTGTGGTGAAAAGAAAAGGGAAAGTCAAGAAATGCAAGAAAGTCCATCCTACCCATTGTTTTGAGGAAAATGAAACCCCTCCATATAAAAAAAGAGAAAAAATGAAAAAGAAAAGTTGTGGAATAAAGTTGAAAAATGAAAAGGGATTCCCATACAATTCATGAAAGGTAAATAATAGGATGCCTTATAAGCACTGATGAAAATGATGAAGGGGAAAGGAAAGGAAGCGTTGCGAGCATCACACCTCATGAGGATGAAAGTCACTGAGCCTAAATGACCATACCTTTGCACTCAGCCCCATTACAAGCCTTGAAAAGATCTTTTTGATCTTGAGTGAGCTGAAACAAATGTTGATTGGAAAATACGGGAAAACCTATGGGTGAAAGCATGCATTATGTACTTCTTTGTGAGTGTGAGCGTTGCATCTGATTCCAAATTTAAACTGTGAAACCATTGTGTGAATATGGAATCATTCTTTGTGTGAGGGTATTTGAACACTATAGTTGAGCTTGAACTTGCATTTGAAGCAAGTATTGTGAGCATGAGATTCGTTGATATTGGTGAGTCACAACTTGAATCTTTGAGTGCACATTTGATCTTTGCATAAGTAAATTGAGTTTTGTTGTGTGCATTTATGATTGAGTCTTGTGTAGCACTATTCGAGACACCTTTGTTGAACAGCTGAACTTGAGTTTGCTTGAGGACAAACAAAAGTTTAAGTTGGGGGGTGTTGATGACTCCACTAATTGGACTCATTCAGGGCTATATTTTAATAGAAATTGTGTCCTCAAATGCTTATTTATCACAATATCTGATGAAAACCCTTAAGTTTCAGGTATTTGAAGTTAAAGAGAGCATGGACATTACGTCGCAAAAAAGGAACGAAAAGGGCTGAAAAGAACAAAGAAATAAGGCCTAAGGATCGCCGAAGGGTCTTACTTTGCCTTTTGATCCAGTGTGCTGAGCCTTGAAGAAAAGGATCAAGTCGGCGGAAAAAGGGAGCAGTCGATGCATCACCGAGCAGTTTTGCAAAGCAGTACCATACCGCCCAATGGCCCAGAGCACGACGATGTTGAAGGTTGGTACAAGACGGTGATGAACTACACCAAAGGGCGAATCGCCGAGTTGATTGGCGATTCTAACTAATGACGCTGAATGATCCGCTGCAGCACAAATCTGTGATAACTATAAATACTAGTTAGAGTTTTAGTTTTAGTGTGAAACTTTTATTACAATTTTCACTTAGAGAATAGTACATTTTGATATTTTTTCTCTAAGTTTGAGAGGGTTTTGGAAACTTGAAGAAGAAGAGGGTTTCATCTCTAAGGAGTTGGACTTAGGTCTCTTGATTTCTTCATTCTTGGCCTGTAACAAGACTTAAATCTTCATACCCATTTGAATGTAAGCTCATTTAGGTATAAATTTCTATCTCTTGATGTGTGGCTAAAAACCCCCATTCTTGGGCTGTGATTTAGCGAATATGGGTTAAGATTGTTGTTGGGTCTTGTTTGTTGATAGTTTAGATGTAGTTTAATGGTGATTTCATCTAGTAGTTGTGGATGAATTTAACAAATTTGTAGTTGCAAATACAAGTTTATTATGTGTTTTCGGCTTGCTCGAGAGAGAAGTCGTGAAACCTAGACTAGTAGATTATGGCCTAAGGAGTGGGTCGACACGAGGTTCAGCTCGAGAGAGTGAACCCTAGTCTCATATCCTAACACTCAGCTCGAGAGAGTGAGTGGGGTAAGGCGTAGGCTGGTCTTCATGAGGCAAGTGGGTGTCCGAGAAGAACCCATTTGAAACGTGGTAAGTTGCTCGAGAGAGAAGTTATTCCCACATAAAGCTTAGCCTAGTCACTATTACTCTATAAATTTGCTATCGCAAGCATGTACCCAATAATTTAGCTTAACCCTTATTCCCTTCACACCCCAAGGATTCCCTCTCATTATTTAGAAACCCTTGTTTATTTTGCTGTTTTTACTTACTTGTGACAAAAATCCCCCCATTGTTAATTGACACTCTTGTGCCCCCCCCCCCTTAATTTAAAATGTTTTTACTCGTTAATTTCTTTAGCTACAACTAGTTAGAACGAATTTTTTTTTTATAAATTCTTAAAACCACTCTCTTGGGACGATCCCAACCCTTGGTTGGGTTATTATACTATTGCACGATCGTAGTCAATTGCATTGGAAGTTGTGTCCTTGATTACGCAAACATCAAGCAAGTCTCGCATTCAACAATAAAATCCTAAATCTCTCCTGTGAGCAAACTCAAAATTCAAGGCTAATACGCAATTATCAATCTAATTATCCACTTCATGAATTCTCTTTCAAGTAACCCACGAAGATCTTAAGCTAGATCTGAGCGTGCACTCTCAACAACATAAATGAAAACTTGAAAATTAGACTAAGCCCATTTCATGAATTTTAAGCACGAAATCAATTACAAAAACAATAAAATGAGCAATCAAAGTCCCAAAAGAATTGTCTATTTCTATCACAAAACCTCCCATTTCAATTAGCAATTACACCCACAATTCATGCAATACAAAGCAAAGGAAAGAAGATAGGATAACAAATATTAATATTCAGAACACTATCTTCAATCCAAAAGATGAATTATGAAGAAACTTGCCTTTAAAGTCTCAGCCCAAAAGATAAAAATTCTTTGATCAAAGATAATCACTAAACTAACAATATCTTTAAAGGTAAAAAATAAGATATCACTCCAGATGATAGGTGATGCTTCTCTTAAACCCTTTGTGAGAATTTGATCCCAAAGTCCATGAGATTCTCACTCTGCCCCTGTCCATAAATCAAGACTTCACTAAAGCAACCACAAGTTTGCTAAAGTAAATGTCGCAAAAGTGATTGGCCTTATTGCAAAAGTGAAGCCGCCTTTCTTGGCCCCTTCGCATAAGCGAACCCCGTGTGGTCACTTATACGACTTGTTGACTTCAGGTTGAGTATTCGTGGAAGTGAACTCTATTTCGCAAGTGCGGGATCAGAGATTATTTTTCATCCAATTTCAGCTCCTTTTTCCACTGTTTTTTATCATGTTCCTTCCGAGCAACAAATACCTGAAATTAACACAATTCAATGAATAATTAGTCTCTTTTGTAGAAATCTCACATCTACGATTAGAGAAATCAAGGGTTGTATTGATGAATAAAATTGTTGAGTACATACTCCTTATATAAAAAGAGAATTGTAGAGTCCTACTACAATACCTATTACTACTATAATAATAATAATAATAATAATAATAATAATAATGCAATTATAAATAATCTAATGCTAGTCATAATATAATCCTAATCTAATCCTAGTCGTAATATAATCCTAATAGATATAAATAGTCTAATCCTAGTGCGACTCTAATTCTACAGCAGTGATGTATACTCATAGTCAGCTTCGTTGGACCTGTTCCTTTGACATGTTCCAATCATCAGCTTCCTTCTTCATCAACACTTGTTGTCAGCTTCGTTGGACTTGTTCCTTCCATCTTCATCAACACTTGTTGTCAACTTCGTTGGACCTGTTCCTTTGACATGTTCCAATCGTCAGCTTCCTTCTTCTTCAAGACTTCCCCTCAAGCTAGTGAGTAGAGGAACAGTTACTCCTAGCTTGCTTCGAATATCTAGCAAAAAACCTTTGAATACCCAGCAAAGACTTATTTTTTCAATGCTTCGGTATAAATTTGATGTCTAGTCGTTGCTTGTGATAGTTCATCTACAGATTTATACGAGTAGTCCCACCAGTAAAAACACTTAAGAGTAGTTTAATTATTCCTACCACAAATTTGACATGACTCAATATTATTCTTCTCCTTATTTTCACTTTGGAAACTTTTATTGTTCGGAGAACCTAGTCCATATTGACAGTCCTGAGAACATGTTCCCTATCCAGCAGGCTTGAAATCTCTTTCTCTGGAGTTGATGTTTTTGTTTCCTCTTCCCTTGACTTTTTGGGCAGAGAATACCATGTTATGATTTTATTGTGACACCCCTTCTTCATCTTCCCTTATATCAAAACTCATGAGAGCATAAACAAATTGATTAAGGGTGGGATATGGTGCCTTACCTAAACCTCTAGAAAAATTAATTACTTTTGTTGCTTGAATATAAGCTTTTTCCAAGCATTCCCACCTCTTCTTGGCAGTTGAGCAGCCCACAATTAGGTGCATGCTTTCTTCAGTCAAGGTGCCTGAGATCCAACTCCTTAGCAAAACGTCTTTCTCCTTCCACTAATCAATGGTGCCACTATCTTTTGCATTCTTCTTAACCACTACAACTTCCCAAGCAGTCTGTCCAGTGGAACAACTACTTTTACTTGGTTCATAGATGAGATACGTTAGTTTCATCACCTGAATCAATTGGGATATTTATGTCCTCCATATGAGGTAGTTTGTTGGATTAAGTTTAATGGAGCAAGAGACAATGAGTTGGTGAAGTGAGGAGGTCGACATAGTGTTGGTACAAGAGGTCATTGCAATTTAACGTGTGGTTGGGTTTTTTTTTATCAATACTCAGAGAGCGGAAGAACTTTTATGCTCTGATACCATGTAGAAATTTCACGTCTAGGATTAGAGAAATCAAGGATTCTATTATGAATAAAATTATAGAGTACACACTCCTTATAAAAGGAGAGAATTGTAGAGTCCTAAGTTAACTATACTTAGAGTCCTACTACAATACCTATTACTACTATAACAATAACAATAATGCAATTATAAACAATCTAATCATAATCATAATATAATCCTAATAGACATAAGTAGTCTAATCCTAGTGTGACTCTAATTCTACAGCAGTGATGTCTACTCATAATCAGCTTCGTTGGACCTGTTCCTTTGACATGTTCCAATCATCAGCTTCCTTTTTCATCAACACTTGTTGTCAGCTTCGTTGGACATGTTCCTTTGACATGTTCCAATCGTCAGCTTCCTTCTTCTTCAACATCTTTCTCTACTTGGGTGCCACAAGATCATAAGAAAAGAGCTTTAAATGAGTGGAAATCCTCCACTCATCACTAGGTGAGGCCTTGGTTGAATTTTAAGAGGTCCTGAACTTATTTTAGAATTTTTAGGTGTTATATTCATTTTTATGACTTCCACTAATTTCGATAAAGGAGACCTCAAATTTGTGTTTTGATGGTTTCATTGAGTCTGAACGTTGAGTTTAGTAGATTTGCAATTATGGTTTGTATGTGTGGTGTTCCAAATGATCCTGAGGGTCCTTTCGATGATTTGATTTTGGTTGTGTTTTGCCGGTGTCTGCAGGCCTCACTTTTGTGAAGACTAGTTCACTTAAGCAACCTTCGCTTAAGTGAAAGAGCCTTTGCTTTTGCGAGACTGGACATTTTTGTGGGGCACGCTTAAGTGAACAATTGGTTCGCTTTAGCGATGTCTGTTTAAGCGAATTTATGATCGCTTTTGTGATATTAGAGAGGGTTTTAGACCTGCCATTTTCTGGATTTTACCTATATTTCTCCAGTTTGAGCTTTCTAAAACCGAGGTAATTTTGAAGAGATTTCTTGTACTAACTTATTTGGGTATGCTTTTGTGACCCTAAAAATTAATTTCCTTTTATCATCTATGAATTTTAACATCAAAACTTGAAATTTTTATTGGCAAATACCAAGGGTTTTCAAAGAACTTGAGTTCTAAGCTAAAATGGTGATTGTGGACTAGTTTCATTTCCTTTTACGAAATGGTTTATACCAATGATTTTTAAATTTCCTGGGTAACATTTTCAACTAACGATTTTTGAATTTAAACCTCATTTTTTGGAATTGAGTTTTTTAAGTTGATTGACCCATTTTTCAAAGTGTATGATATGGGTATTGTTATTTCTGGAGTCTTATTGTGATTACTTGATTGAATTAGATTGTGTGGGTTTGGAAATTATTCGGAAAGGGAAGGCTTAAGTGTTGTATGAACTTTTCAATTTAATTGAAGCAAGTGATCTCTGAAACCTTGTAAATCTAGTAGAATTGTGTATTTCCCTTCATTGTGTGTGTTGAGGAGTAATTAATGGGAATGAGGTGATGAGTTCATTGTTCAACTTGATTAATCTTAATAAATAAAAATGGGATTCATGAAAAGGCAACGTGTTGATCATAATGCTTTGTGAATTACCTTGTTGTGGACTCTATTTTGTTGATTGATGAAATGCTTTGATGATATTAATATGGACTTGAATTGCTTGAGTTGTTGTCTCTTCCTTATGGTGTGAAATTACTTATTTGCATTTATTGTTGTGCACCATGATGAGACATGTGATGTTATGCCGAAGTGAAATTATTTCGGCAAGTAATATAATATAAAGTCGAAGGAAAATGGTTCCGCCTAGTGATGTGATATAAAGTCGAAGGAAAATGGTTCTGCCTAGTTATACGATATAAAGCCAAAGGAAAATGGTTTCGGCTTGTGATAATGTGTCAAAGAGAAATTGTTCCGGGAAGTGATATGATATAAAGCCGAAGGAAAATGGTTCTCACTAGTGATATTGTGCCGAAGGAAAATGGTTCTAACAAGAGTTTGACTATTGTAATTTGATGCATTTTGATACTTGTGATTGATGCACTTGATAGTTGCAATTGATCTTTGTGACACTTGTGATTGACATATTTGATACGTGATGGTTGTTGAACTGTGACTATTGGACTATGATTGTTAAGTCTTGTGAATTGTGTATTGTGAAATTGTTAGGTTGGGCTGATTACTATGCAGGTTGTAGTTTGAGGAGGTTTGGTTGGGATGAAAGGAGTACTTAGTTTCTAACTAATTTTGCCTTGTTTATTTGGTTACTTGTTGAGTACCTTGTTGGTTGATACTCACTCCTTGCTTTTATACTTGTGTAGGTTCACATCCTGGATCTGTGTGATTGCTCTTCTTCTTGTTACATCTAAGGCTTTCTGAGGATACGTTTAGAGGTAGAAGCTTGTCATCCTGATGGACTCTCTCGTTTCTTACCTTATGTTTTATTCTATTTGAGAAATAAAGACATTGATACTTGTAATTAACTTTTAATCCTATTTTATATATTAGTGGCTTGTACACGTAACAATCAGGTTTTGGGATTGTATTAGAATGAATAAGTTTTTCGCTCTTATGTTATTCTTGTTTTACTTTCTGCATTTCTTTCATTTCGTTGTGTTTGTGGCTAACTTGTCTTGGGGGGAATAGACAAGTGTCATCACGTCCGTTTTTTGGTCGTGGCATGAAATGAGTTAAAGAATAGAATATATAGAGTGAAGTGTGAAAAACAATACACCTAAAGCATTTCAATGTTTTGAGTTTTATATATGAGCTATTAGGTATGCGAGCTTTCTATTTAAACTATCACCAACTATTTATCGAAACTTATTCTCAATTAAGAATTATTCATTTTTCCAACCTAAACTTATTAGGTAGAAAACTCATACATTTAACAATTGTGGTGTATTTTGATAAATAGTTGATGATATTTCAGGTAGAAAATTCACATACCTGATAATTTATATATAATACTCAAAAGATCAAAACACATTAGATATATATTTGACCATTAACTCGAATACAACATTTGTCACTCAGTGTTGTCTAGTTTTCATCTGGGCTTTGTGCTAGTTGTTGAAGAAGAATTGTAAAGGCCTCTCCATCAATGGAGGCTAGTTTTAGAGAGAGATCATCCACCTTTTTATTCAATATCTTGATGTAATTGCATGTCTCCTCCAATATCTTTGACGTTGCTACCTACATGTCCATCAAATGAATTATCAAAAATGCAAATTTCCAAAATCTACAAAAATATGTCTTTTGGATCAAAATATAGTTGTGGAGTTCTTTTATAATTTTATAATTTCAAACTTTTATTTCTATATATTCGTCTATTTACGATTCCAACTAATTCAATCTACTCTTTTCACTCATAGACTCCAACTAATTCAATCTACTCTTTTCACTCATTAAACGCACTAATGATTTGGAAATGTACGCTCGCAATGAAGAATTTGTTCGTATCAAGTGGAAGATTATATTAAAAAATAGCTAATTATTATCATTGTTTTTTTTTTTTTTTTGTACCATTGATCTTTGTAACTGATTGCCATTTGACGTATTGTATTAGTTGATAATCGTGTTACTAGTGTGTTTACTAAAATATCGTAGTACAATTTTTGTATGATATACTATCTAGTTCAGTAGAAAAGTAATAATTTTGAGTTAAAATTTATGAATACTTTTTTTATATAGTTTTTAGAACTTACTTATTAGTATAAATCATTTTTCATATTATTATTTGTTTTATAAAAAAAGTGAAATGTATTTCTAAAAACTATGCTTAAACGCATGTTAAAACTCCAATTCAAACTTTTAATTTCTCAAAAATATTTGGAAATTTATGATCACACAAGCTTACCATCTTTTGTCCCAAATTATATAAAGATATTTTTTATATGAGCACAAGATTTAAGATAACGCATTGATCTTTAACACTTGTGATTAATATATATATGTGATAGACATTTCTCTAAACATAATATTATAATCTTACTACTAGAAATAAAGATATTTTTACACTGTGAAATCAGTGGAAATTTTTGTGTTATAGAATATAAATTTTTCGCTCATTTTCTACCCAATCAGTTTATTGGAAAATTTACTAAGGACAAAAAAGATTCTTACTGAAATAGTAGGAAACTTCCTATTTTTTCCTTTCTCGTCGACTAAATTAAAATATTTAAGCAAATAGACATTATAAACATTTTTGAGTGAAAATTTTGAATGGAAAAATAGCTAGTGATTTCTTTTAGTAATGTCCAATAAACTCGAATTTTCATTTGTTGGTATGAGAAAGTTCATTTGAAAACGTACCGTGGAGGTGCATCTTGAAGAGGAATTTGGCAACAAAACTTCTAGTTTCAAGACAAGATCATTAATCTCATCTTGAGTAAATTTTAAAGGGGACCTTCTTCTTCTAGTAGACATAATTTTTGCCAACCTCTTGTATCAATTTCTTCACAAATAAACTACTAGCCAAAACGTGGGAGTTGATGGATGCATGAAGTATGTATGATCAGTTGCTTTATAAGGAAATGTAGAGTATGTTTTGGACTTTTTTTTAACAAAAAATTGGATAAGAGGCGAAGTCAGGATTAAGAGTTTAGGGGTTCTAAATTTCGTTAATAACCGTTAATCAATTTTGTTAGGGGTTCACAAATTCATATACATATATATTTAATTAATTTTCTAGTACAAATATAGGGTCTACGGAAAAGCTACTGGGTTCGGCCAGACCCATGAATCCCCACCTAACTCCGCCTCTGTCTATATGTGTTATTCTTGCACAGGACCATTCTAATTTTGTTTGTATTGTTTCAATTTTATTGTGTTGTTGAATGGACATGTATATTTTAGATAACTTTTTTTTAAATCTTTTTTAAAAATTTGGATCATTTTTCGATTGGTATATGTTATCCTTATGTAGAGACCATAGTTAATTTTTTATGTATCATTCAATTTTGTCATATGTTTCCAAAAGGATGAGTATGTCTTGAACACTTTCTCTTTTCTGTTTTTTGGACCACTTCTAAATTTGCGCGTGTTATTTTTATGCAAGACTATGCTAATTTTTTTTTGTATCGTTCTAATTTTATTAAATGTTCAATCAAGAGTAAGAGACAAAATAATAAAAAAGGTCCCCCTCCCCTACACCCGACCCCCACACCTTTTAGGAATGAAAAAGGAAAAAGTTATTATATTAATTAAGTATTCATACCTAGAGCTAATTAAAGAACTACTTCTACTAGAGAGGTCCCGTTTGCTTCAATCTTTAACCAATTATATGTCGGATGCAGGACACGTCAACAACTAAAAAACCACAAAAATAAGAGCCATTACAATCAAATTTCACATTTTTGCTTCAAGTCCTAGATAATAGCAAGCGTTTGAATATTTAATATGAAATTATGATTTGATATTGTATATCTTAACGATATGTCTAGTATATATTTCCACTAAGTCGGAAACTGCTTGTTCTAACACAATCTTAAATAGCCCATTCATCGTAGAGGAGGGGTATAAATATCGATCATTTCTCCAAAAGTAGTTTAGGATTGAACTTTACAATCAATAAAAAATATGGAAGAAAATAATACAATTTCTCTATTCAATCATATATATATATATATATATAAAGCTAGATTAAAAAGAAGTGATGTGACACCTCTCAATGGCCAAGAATTTTATTTATATCTTTGTGTGTGTGTGTGTGTGTTTTTTTTTTTGACATTTTCTCTAATTTTCTTCAATTATTTTATTATATAAAACCATCTCTTTAATTCATACCTCTTCAATTACATAAATTCAAATCTTAATTAATTTAATAATATATATAACTCCTAACCTTTCATATTCATAACCTTCAAATTATTTAATATACAAATTTGTAACTCCTAAATATTACACTATAAAAATCTACTTTGACATGTTTGATGATTATTTTATTTTTATTATTCTTATTCTTCATCTTTGTCTTCTTTGATCTAATTTTGCAGGAGAGAAATGTAAAATGAAGAATGTTAGATATCTTTGCATAGTTTGATTTTACGAGGTAAAATGATTTGACATGTCTAATACTTATAATTATTACTTTTTTTCTATTGTAATTATACATTTAATATTATTTTTTGGATTCTTAATGATACTAATCATGAATTTTTTATAGAAAAAATAATTTGTTTTTTTTCTCCTTTGCTTCTCTTTGTAGTTTCTTAAGATCTTTTCTTTGCTTATTCTTGTAGTTTCTAAAGACTGGTTGTTTTTACTTTCTTCATCTCTTTGTAGATTTTGAAGAATTGAATTATGTTATGTTGAGAACTGTTAAAACAAATGAACAAGAATGATAAAAATACAAGGAATCCAAAACAAAATTAAACTTGCTTGGCTTAGAGGCACATACGTTTCTTGAAGATAGTTGGAGTCTCTCCCATGAGCAATCGGAAGAATAAATAACAACTCTATCTTAGGGATTCAACTAAGCCACAAAACAAGTAGCATTCAAGAATGCTGCTATTCTATTCTTGAATTGGTGATTTCTTCTTTTGATTAATGTCTCACAAGTGTTTTTTCAAGGGAAAGTAGTTTTGTTTGAATGCTTATCTTTTCAACCAAAAGAAACTCAATTTATAGGACAAAAGTTTTGCAAGAAAAAGACTTTTAATTAAATAGAATTTATTATAGGTTCATGAATTAAAAAGCCTCTTTCAAAATCCTATAACGTAGAATTAAAACAAAAAAGAATGTTACAACTCACATTCATTATTTTGTTATTTCAAAACTTTTAACGGATGAATTTTGTTTCAAAATTAATTGAAACACTAACTCTTACAATCCCCCACTTGTTTCAAGAAATTTTTTTTATCTTCGACAAATCCAAAAAATATTTTGAGACATTAATCTAGCAACATGCATCAATAGTGGTGTCTTTTGGACTTGAATCATTAGCTAGTGAAGACTTTCTAAATCATTGACTACTTAGTGAACAAATCTTGAACTAAGTGGTTCATTGAATGAAATAGAAAAATACTCCACTTATATCACTATGTTCCGGTGAAAATCGAAATCCTTTGACACCTTACAGCCATGTGTCCTGAATCCTTTTAACCAAGTGCTATAAGATTTTCCTGTTAAAATCTTATTGAAGCGGCCTCCACTTCGCACTTAGTGCGGTGAATTCATCAAGAGTAACTTTGCATACTCCAACCAAATAGTCTATGAACTTCATTAAGAGAAATTAATCTCATCCTCCTTTACAACAAAGTATCGGTAAATCTATCAAGAGTATTCCTACACACTCCAATAGAAATCGATTTATAGACTTATTAAGAGAATATAATCTCATCCTTCTCTTTAGTAGAAATATCGAAAAAATTTATCAAGAGTTTTCTTACTAACTCCAATCGAGATCGGTCTTATAAATTTATTTAGAGAAAAGAATCTCAATCATGCACATCTGCTTATTTCATTTTATTTTGGAAAATGGGAATTTTATTGATGTGCTTCACAATTGTAACTTTACTTGTTTTTCCCTTTGAACCCAAGATTACATCATTAGGTAGGGTTACCATAAAGTACAATTAATTTACAACAGACTTTATTCCCATCCCATTACAAGTTTCCACTACTAACTCTTTGCCTAATCCTTTAGGCAAAGGATCCGCTAAATTAAACTTGGACTTCACATATTGAAGCGATATCACGCCTTCCTCCAATAATCTTCTCACATGATTATGTTTGAGACAAACTTGTCTCGACTTGCCATTGTAGCAATCACTTGAAGCCCAAAATATAGCAGCTTGATTATCACAATAAATAGTTAAAGGTGGTACTGGTTACTCCACAAAGGAATATCTATCAACATAGATCGCAGCCAATCAGCTTCTTCTCCAATAGAACACATAGCTATAAATTCTGACTCCATGGTTGAGTGAGTAATACATGTCTGCTTCTTTGATTTCCAAGAGATCGGTGCTCCAGCCAAAGTGAAAATCCAAGCAGTAATAGATTTATAGTCATTCGGATCAGAATTCCAAGTAGCATCATTATAACCTTCAAGAACAACTGAAAATGTAGAATAATGTAGGCCAACATTAATTGTACCCTTTAGGTATCTTAAAACACGAATTAAGGCATTCCAATGTTCAATTCCAGGATTACTAGTAAACTTGCTCAAAGTTCCTACTGCGTAACCAATATACGGCCTGGTACAATTCATGGCATACATAAGACTCCCAACAATCTGGGAATATGTCAGTTGATCAAGAATATCACTAGAGTTCCACATTAGTTTGATGCTAGGATCAAATGGTGTAGGAGCAGGTTAGTCGTCAAAGTGACCAAATCTCTTTAGAACTTTCTTAATATAACTTGATTGAGTAAGAGTCAAGCCATTCGATGATCTCATGATATTAATGGCCAAAATTACATTAGCTTCTCCAAGATCTTTCATTTCAAATTGAGAAGCTAAAAACGATTTTGTTTCTTTGACTTTTTCATTATCAGTTTCAAAGATCAACATATCATCTACATAAAGACATATTATAACACCAGATTTTTCTTGAAATTTGCTAAATATGCAAATATCACCACCATTGATTGAATAGCCATTAGAAATCATTACTCTTCTAAATTTCTCATTCCATTGTTTTGGAGCTTGTTTTAATCGATAAAGAGATTTAAGAAGCTTACAAACTTCGTGTTCTTGACCAGGAACGACAAATCCTTCTGGTTGTTTCATGTAAACCTCTTCATCTAGATCTCCATTCAGAAATGCAGTCTCACATCATCTGATGTATTATCAGACTATGAATTGCGGTTAAAGCAATCAAGAGTCTAATAGAAGTCATTCGAGCTACAGGTGCTAAGGTATCAAAATAATCAATATTTTTCAATTGAGTAAAACCTTTTGCAACCAAGCGAGCTTTGTACTTATCTAAGGTACCATCAGATTTTAATTTATTTCTAAAGATTCATCTACAACCAATAGACTTACATCCAGGAGGGGGTCTGATAAAATCCATGTATTATTTGACATAATAGAGTGCATTTCATCATCAATAGCTTCATGCCAGAAAGAAGCATCATGTGAAGACATTGCTTCAGTATAACTTTCAGAATCCTTTTCAACTAAATATAGTTGAAAATTAGGTCCAAAGTCTCTTGGTTTGGTTGATCTTGAACTACGTCTTGGTTGACTTTCTTCCAAAGGCTCAATTATTTTTCTTTTAAGAGGAGATATAGAAGAACTTGTATCTTGTTCCAAAGATTCTTTTTTCTTAGGAAATATATGCTCAAAAAAGTTAGCATGCAACGATTCAATAATTGTGTGAGGGCTTGGGGTCTCAAGATTCAAAAATCTATAAGCCTTACTGGTTTGTGAATAAACAATAAATACACAATCTACTCCTCTATAGCTAATCTTAGTTAAATGTTGATCTGGTAATTTAACATGAGCCAATCAACCCCATACTTTAAAATAATTTATATTTGGCTTTCGATTCTTCCAAAGTTCATACGGCGATGAATTATGTTTCTTGGAAGAAATTCGATTCAAAGTATGACACGCAGAAAATAAGGCTTCAGTCCACAAATTTTGAGTGATACCAGATCCATAAAGCATAGAGTTAACCATTTCAATGAAAGTTCTGTTTTTTTCTTTCTGCTACACCATTTTGTTGTGGTGTATAAGACATAGTCAATTGTTTCTCAATGCCTTCTTTTTCACAAAAATCAATAAAATCTGATTTTAAATATTCTCCACCTCTGTCAGATCTTCAAACTCAATTTATTTTCAACTTATGCTTTATACGTTTTGAAAGTCTCAAATGCCTCATCTTTTGTTTTTAATGGAAAGACATATGTATACCTTGAGTAACACTACAAGAAAATGCTTCATTAAAGACCAACATTTAGTGACGAGTTAATAATCTGGTCCTGAAAGTACACATATAAGGACTAGTTTTTATATTGGTCCCTAATTTTCTATTTTGTTTGGTTAACTAGCGAAGGGAATTAGTTTTCGTCGTCAGAATAGTACAGTTCCGGTCCCTGATGCTCTAAATTGAGCGGGATTAACCGCGCTAATATTTTAAGCTACTAAAATTGTTTTCAGAAAAGCAAAAATTAAATTATTTTGAACAGTTTTAATTTAAAAAATAAAAGAAAGACCCCTCAAAGTCTCTTATTTTTTTGTTTCCCCCAAAACCCTAAACTCGTCTTTTTGTTACCAAAGCGGCGATTTCTCTCTATTCCTTGGTTTTCACTGCCATTTTCTTGCCCATTTCCTCAATTAAAGTGAAGAGTTATTTCCTCCACCTTTGTTGTATGCCATTATTTTGCTATGTCGGTCACTGGTTATCACAAATGCAAAGCTTTTCTTCTTGGTTAGTGCATTTTCTTTTGGTGTTTTTGGTTTCTTGTATACAGAATCATAATTTGCTTGTCCTATAGCAGCTAGTATGTATATGTTGTTTTAATTTGGCCCAACTAGAATAATCTCTTTTTTGAGGTAACTTAATCTATTTTTCAGGGTATTCCTAAAGTTAGATTTCATGTTAAAGTTAGGTTTTTTAATCACCCTGTTTTTTAATCATTATGGTTGCAGATGAACAAAACCTCAAATGGTTGAAAGAGTAACACCTATGAATCTGCGCGAAAAACACCCATATCTTGTTCAGATCAAGTCCTGTAAAATTGCTCCTATTAAGCATTTTAATGGCATGTTAAAAGGTATATTTTAAGTACAATTGAAGTATATACTGTTATTCACACTGCTTTATTTTTCTTTTCTGTGCAAATAAGTAATTTCTGAACTTCCGAATAGAAATATGTTGTTTATGGAGGATTAGTGGCCTGGTAGCATATTCCATTAATTGCACCTGCTAAGGCTCTAAGAGTTTTACAAAAACAGAGAAAGATGATTATATGGTGTTAGACTATTGAACGAATATACATATTAATGACGATTTACATTTATTTGAAAAACAAAAATAGAAAGATTTACTTTTGGATGAAAGAGGAAAAAATGAACTAGGATTCTAAGATGTAACAGTGACTCCTCCAGAGATATGGGTTGGGTGACGATGTGAAACATGGTAATTAAATCATAACACAAAAGGTTGTCATAAATCACAAGATATAAGTCATTTTTAATAAAGGATCTGAATTAGTTTTTTGAATTTTGGACAACATGAACGAATAACAAGACTCAGTACTTAGCTAATTGGATTTTCTCTTCGAACAGTCGTTTTGTAATAGTCTGCGAACTGTAATGATGACTTTGATCATAAGTTTACTCTATGTCTGGTAGTAAAAGATATAGTGAGTGAAAAATTCCTTGTTAATACTCTCCATATACTATATACAACACAAAACAAGTCATTCAATGAATGATAATGTATTATATGGTGCCAATAAGATGTAGCACATCTATACTAGTACACCATCTTTATTGCAACTTCTGTGAGCTCTTATACTACTATACAAAGATTATCAGAATAGATGTATGGATAGATTCCCATAAGAATTATATATGGCTTTATACTAGCTTTTTTAATTTATAATTCATGTGTATATTTTATTATTGTTATATTATATGAATTTGGTCCTTTCCTTGTGTGCTATTTGTTTATTAAAGCTAGAAGTATGTCTGAAGTTTTGTTTTGATATTGAGATTTATTTACTGTTACTCTTAACAAATTAATTAAAGGGCTCATTTGTATGCTGTCTTGATTATTATGCCATTGGATAAATATTTGAACCCTCTGAAGACTTATTGCATGATCAGTAATGGAGTTCTGCTAGAGAAACTAAACATGCCATTTTATCAAGTTTGATTTTCTTTTTTATCTTTTCCAAACACCACAAAAAATGGAAACAGAGCTTAAAATGCAAAAACACTTAAAATAAGTCAAGTCAAACACCCTCTAAATAGAATAAGTCCATTACAATATGGAGTCTTATTGAACTCAGGTATTACTAAATGAATTTAAAGAACTACTGAACCAGAAAAAATAAGTTACACAAATATTTATTTCATACAGAACTTGAACAGTTGATTAGCAGTTGAAAAATTCTCACTAGTATCTTGAAGTTTTAATTTTGTTCTAACAAACCAACAACCTTCTTTTATTTGTTGTTTTTTTCTATTTCATAATTGATAACCTTCATATTTATGAAAATCAAGTGAAAATTTTATTCTTCTCTAGCCAATTTTATAATTATTTATCTCTAGAATGACATTCTTGAATATGATGTTCATGTTTTTATATCCTTCGCATCATGTTTACAAGGTTGGAATATTCATGTACTCTTCAATTATGCATGGGTGTTCTTCAGAGAAAACAAATCAATGAGTTCTTTTCTTCTGAAATTTGATTCTAGTGCAACGATGGAGTCATTATTTAGCTTATGAGTTTTCGGAAGGTATAACTATTGGTTGAAATGTTGTTTCATAATGTCTTTTAAGACATTAGAATATACACCCCACTAATTTTTACTTTCTCACACAAAACCCCCCTTCTTCCCGCCTTTTTTCTTTATTTATTTATTTTGTACTTCAAAAAAGGTATTATTGTGGAGCTCATTCTCCACATTTATTTTCTTATATATATATATATATATATATATATATATATATATATATATATATATATATATATAACATTTGATTGTGTATGTTATGTCATTCTATCTTTATTGTTATTCATTTGCCTTAGGAGAAGAACTTTGGTTCTATGAACAAATAAACTAAGAGAAGCTTTAATGGTATGAAGAATGAAACAAGTATAAGATATTCTCCTTCATAATTATGAAAGAATGAATAACCTATAGAATTTTTTAAAACTAAATAAATGCTCACATAAAGTTGTTTATCATTCATCTCAAGTTTTCTCTGCAATTAGGATGTTGTGCTTTCTCATATCAAAATCAATTAGAACATGTTTGATTTAAATGATAGTATTGATGTTGATGACTCAGATAAGTTACTGTTCTAGAATTAAAAAAATTATCACCTCTATATACATGTTTTTCCTAATCGTCATTGTTTCTATTCTTGCAGCCCTTTCTTGTTGGTGTTTAATTTTTGAAGTATATACACTTATCATTTCTGACTTTAAACTTTATTCTGGTAAGCGTCTAAGCCACTGCTAAATTTGTATTAATAGAATAACTTTTTAACAGTTTTTTGAATTCTAACTTTATAGTTTTTCTAAAGAGAAATTATGTCCTACATTTTTTCAGGGTTTGAGGATTTTCAAGAAATGCAAGATTTGAAGACATTGCAAGTTAACAAATTGATTGTTATTTAGCTAGGGACTATTGGAAAATACAATATATTTTTAATAGATGTTATGTTCTTTTCTAAGCGAAAGTGTAAACAACGTTGGAACTTATGTATCATGGGTTTTGTCTATTATAATATATGAAAGCATCCTATTATTTATAAAAAAAATTCTATGTGCATTTGATTATGTATATTGAAAATAGATCAATTAAAGAGCACATATAAATTCATGGACCACATATATGGTCCCTAAAACACCTGTAACAATCAAAATATTTTGGTTGATTTCTAGTTTGTTAGGGACAAGCAGAACTGGTCTTAAAAACGGTATTAGTCACCACTTGATTTATGTTTAGGCACCAGAAATGCAGTCCCTAAATGTTTTTAGGGACTAGAACTTTTTCAGTCGCAAAATCATTTTAAGGACCAGAAAGCTTTTATCGGTCGCTATTAACTTATAGCGACGGAGCCTATTGAGACGGGCGGCGACTAGATATTTCTGGTCGCAAATGACTTTTAGGGACTATTTTTCCCGTCCCTAGAGGCCTTTTTCTTGTAGTGTAATCATCAATGAAAGTGATAATATATCTCTTTCCATGACGTGATAAACAATCCATCTCACAAATATCAGTGTGAATTTACTCCAAAAGTGTGGATATCCTTTCAACATACTTAAAAGGTTTCTTTGTTATTTTACATTTACTACAAGTAATACACTTATCAACATGATCCTTTCCACAGTCTTTAATTAATCCATTTTTCACCATAAGTTGAATGGATTTAAAATTCACATGACCAAGACGTTCATGCCATAAATCTAGAGACTCCACAACATAAGAAGAAATATTTTCATTTTCAATATTGAGTTTAAACATTCCATTTGTAGCATAACCTTTTCCAACAAACATGCCTTGTTTAGACAAAATAAATTTATCTGCCTCAAAAATCATTTTAAAATCATGCATCGAAAGAAGCATACCTGACACCAAGTTCTTTCGAATATCAACAACATGCAATACGTCTATCAATAAGACCATCTTTCCGGAAGTGAATTTCAGTTCAACAGTTCCTTTTTCCACAACCTTAGCAGAGGATGAGTCTCCCATATGCAAAACTTTATCGCCCCCCACTAATTCATAGGTCGTGAAAGAATTTCGATTACCTGATAAATGATGAGTTGCACCAGTGTCTATCCACCATTTCACTTGATCTCCCACTACAAATGCTTCTATGACCATTGCCACCAGTTCATTTTTTGTATTGTTATTTGCCTTTTCTTTCTTCTTTTCAGCTTTAAGAATTTTACAATAACATGCATAGTGACCAATTTTATGACAATGATAGCATTCATTCGATTTAGAATTAGAATTAGTACGCTTGAAATTTTTACTCTTCTTTGCCTTCAAAAAATTATTATTGGCAGGTTCCTTCTTGATCGATTTTTCTTCAACAACATGAGGTTTCATGATGGGTTCCTTCAAGATGTTATTGTCACGATATCGTATCTCTTGTTCAATTTGCCAGTGCTGCAATAATTGTTCAAGAGTCAAATCTTCCTTCTTGTGTAAAAGTTTGCTTCTGTACTCTTTTCAAGATGGAGGAAGTTTTGAAACAATAGCACCAACATGAAAGTTTTAATCAAGAGCAATTCCAGCTATAGCAATTTTATTAGCTATAAGTTGAAATTCTTGTACTTGCTCAGTGATTGACTTGTCATCAACCATTTTAAACTCCATATAATTTGAAACAAGAAATTTCTTTGAACTTGCCTCTTCTGCTAAATGAATAGCTTTTAAGAGTATCCCAAATCTCCTTAGCAAATTTGCACTTAATATAATATTGATCGTAATATTTATTGGACATTCCTCCAAGAATATAATCCTTGCATAAGTAATCATCATCTTGCCATTTGGCAATTTGTTCTTTAATTAAAGTAGCCTCGTCCGTTGCTACCTCAGAACTAGGAGCCTCAGGACAAGATTTCTCAAGAACATATGTCAACTTTAATCGTCTTAAAAAGAATTCCATCTTTCCATGCCATCTAGGAAAGTCTTTGCCATCAAATATTTCAAAATTAGAATTAGGCAAATTTGAAACATTGTTTGTTATTGATGTGGATTGTTAAAACAAATGAACAAGAATGATAAAAATACAAGGAATCCAAAACAAAAATTGCTTGACTTAGAGGCACGTTAATACATTTCTTGAAGATAGTTGGAGTCTCTCCCACGAGCAATCGGAAGAATAAATAACAACTCTATCTTCGGGATTCAACTAAGCCACAAAACAAGTAGCATTCAAGAATGTTTCTCTTCTATTCTTGAATTGGTGATTTCATCTTTTGATTAATGTCTCACAAGTGTTTTTTCAAGGGAAAGTAGTTTTGTTTGAATGCTTATCTTTTCAACCAAAAGAAACTCAATTTATAGGACAAAAGTTTTGCAAGAAAAAGACTTTTAATTAAATATAATTTATTATAGGTTCATGAATTAAAAAGCCTCTTTCAAAATCCTAAAACGTAGAATTAAAACAAAAAAAGAATGTTACAACTCACATTCATTATTTTGTTATTTCAAAACTTTTAACGGATGAATTTTGTTTCAAAATTAATTGAAACACTAACTCTTACAAGAACATGATCATTCTTTCCTCTTCAAATAATAACTAAATATTCTTTAATATTTTTTCTTGATTAATTAACTTTATTTTTATGTTTTTTTTGTTGCTGTTATTGTAAGGATTTTTATAGTTTTCCAGCCAAATACCCAATGCAACAACAGATGATTGGTTCCTTATCAACTTAGTTAATTGGAAAACCGCTAGTATATCTTATTTTTACTGATCTGATATTCAATTTCGTCTAACTATCTCTTTCTGATGCAAAATATGTTGTTCAAAATAATAGTAATTATTAAAAGTAATGTTTATTAGTAGAAGCATATTGAGAGACTTTTAATTAATTTGAAATTTCTAAAATAAGATAAACAGAAAATATGCCATATAATAAAATTAAACCATAAAAAATGGTGGAGGATTTTACTTAAATATACTTCTGTTTATTAAAAAAACACGTATGTTTTTTTACTTTTTCTCTTATTTTTTCTATTTATTCATTTTTATTAAATTTTAATCCTAAACTCACACCTCTTCATCTTTCATACTAACCTCTATACTTAGATAGTACTTATTAGTAATATCTATAACTTCCAACTTTATACCTTCATAACCCTCAATTACTTAATGTTCAAGCTTGTGACATCTTAAAATCACATCAAATTAATATTTCTATCCAAACATATTTGTTTTGAGTTTAATTGTCCTCTACTTTAATTTTATAGTGCAAAAACTATCGATAAAGACTCCTTATTGTAATTATTTGTATTTCTATTAAGGAGGATACAAAATAAGATATATAAAAGAGCAAAATTGATTTGGATTTTTAAAAATGAAATTATAAGAGTAAGATCATTAATAAAAGTTAGCATAAAAAACAATTCTCGAAAAACAGTAAAATATGTTTGTGGATAAACTTAGTGGTGGGAGATAGTCAAAATTATTATAAAGTTATTTTTAAATTTTCAATAAAATATGAATCATAAAAAATATATAAAAAATAATTAAGAGAATTCATTTTTGACATTTTACATAAATTAGTAAAAAGCTAACGACAAGCTAACTTGATTAGGTTAAGATACGATGCTAATTGTTACTGTTTTTTTTAAATATGAATTAGTAAAAAAGTTAAAGACAAGCTAACTTGATTGTTTTAAGATACGATGCTAATTGTTACTGTTTTCTTAGTGGAATTAGATAAGCAAAGATGAAAAAAATGAAAAAAGAAAATACGAAAAAGGGAGAATCGAAAAATAGTGGTGGAATTAATTCTTTTGATATTTTTTTAAAAAAATTTAAAAGACTAAAAGTCCCACTTTAATTTTTTTACAAAATATCAAAGGTGACCATATTTAATTTTGAGAACTCATTCAAATGGATAGTAAAGTCATAAATTCTTAATTATTATATTATAACTAACATAAAATAATAGCTACTATTCAACCCCAAAAAAAAAGTAGAGATATTAGACAGTGCTAATTTAAGGATTTTTTAAAAAACTTTTTTGATAAAATCAATTCATGAATCAAGTTAAAATTACAAATATAAGTGTTAAAATTTGTTATCTAATCTATTTGAATTTGAAAGTTAAAAAAAAATTAAAACTTTTTTACACCGCGCATAGCGTGGCTAAGTTTACTAGTAGTAATATATAAGTGGGGATGTTTCAAGTGCCAAAGTAGGTAGCGTGTCGACATGCTTGCTTTGGCATTTAAAGGGTAGTTTGGTAATTTTTTGTGGTTTCTGTTTTAATTTGTTGGTCTAATTTTTAATAAAAACTATAAATCATGATAATTTTAAAATATTTAAAAGACATGTAAAAAGATTGGTTGAGTCTAGAAATACTATTGATGTCACATAAAATGGGACAGAAGAAGTAACATGTATTATTTGAAAACTATGTAAAAAAATACTTTAAATCTCAATAATTAACAACTTAAAAATAAACAAATAATTTAATTGACTCTTGATAATCTTTTTGTGCTACATAAATTAGGACAAAGAGACTTATAAATTATTTGATATTTAAGTAAAAGTACTATAAAATCAATTAGTAACTTCAAATATTTAAAATGCATAAAAAAAGTTCGATTGACTCTCAAAATTTTATTAGTCATAAATTGGGACAAAGGGAGTAACATGTATTATTTAAAAAATACATAATTTTATTTTATAAATTATACTCACTCTATTTCATATTAACTGAATTTGTGAGACAATGCACACTTATTAAGAAAATCATTTAAGGACAAAATTTAAATCATACTTTCCACTATTGTCCTTTGTGAAATCATAAATATAATTTTATATGTAGAGCAATTTATCTCCCAGAAAATATCAAATTCCATTAAATAAAATAACAAATATGGAAAAAAAATTCAAACATCCCTCTTGAACTTTGAAAAACTCGATTATTTTGAACAATTGAAAAAAAACCCCAAAAATTAATATAGAATAGAAGGAGTATTAATTAGCGACAAACTTGACTGAATCTCCAAATTACATTTTTGTACCATAAATTAAGACAAAAAGTAACATATTAGACCTCATACTAGCAGAGACTCATATTATATATATATATATATATAGGAGAAGAAAAAACGCCACATGTCAGCGCCACAAATTTTTAAAATTTTAAAAAATAAATAATAAAAATATTATATATCTAATTATATATTACAAATTCAAAATTCAAAATAAAAATAGACACATGATCAACTGACACAAATAATTACAAATTTTAACAATTTTAAAAACAATTTTAATATTTTTTAAAATCTAATTTATAAATTAGAAAAAAATTGATTTTTAAAACCCATTTAATCTATGATAGATTCAATCTTTTTTCAAAAAAAAAAAAAAAAAATTTATAAACTTTTGTTTTTTAAAAAAAAACGGCAGTTCCATAATTTATTTAAGCTGAATTAACAAATTAATTTAGATTCTGAAATTAAAAATTAAAAATTATTTAAATTTGAAAATATTTTTAATGATAAGAGTACTTATGCATGATGGGGTCTTTTTAAACATAATTTATACTTTATTTAACAAAATTAATTTACAATATGAAATTAAAAATTAAAATTATTGAAATTTGAAAATCTTTTCAAAGAAAAAGGATTTAAATTTTAAATAAAAGTAAATGCTTAAGTTTTTAAAAGTACGAAATTTTACATCATACAAGTCTATATTTATCTAACTAACCCGATTTAAAAAAATAATCGTAATAACTTCCGACGTTTTTTTTAAAAAAAAAGTATATAACTACCTCAATAATGTTGCTAAAATTTAGAATTGCAAATTTATTTATTTTTACATATTTTAAAACACAGATCAATTTTGCCTATTTTCTGTAATTATATTTCCACAAAATATATGGAGATAATTGCATATACAAATAATGATGCTATATTTTAGGAATTATTGTTTGTAGTTATTTTTTTGTGGAAAGTTATCATATATTTTTAATGCTAAATATTTAAATTAATTATTTACTACTATTTTTTATATCAATTTCTTTATAGATTGTTTATATTAATTGTTTACCAACTTGAATTTAGAGTGATTAATCAGTTTTATTAGATAAAATTTTAATTTGGAAACCGTTTAAAAATGGTTACAACTTCACATGTTTTATCTCACTTATATCAATTTTTTTACAGGAGTTTTCAAATTCAAATATACCTTTTTTCATTCCACATTTTTCTCATGCACTATCATACATAATATTCTCATTACTAACCCCAACGATTACACTACTAAAATTGATGTATATATTATTTAACTATAACCAATTTTGAATTTTTACGATTTGTAGATTTTTAATGTGCATATTTTATGTTTTAATCAAAATACTGGTGTCATAAGACTAAATTGGAGAAGAAGCTCTAAAATGCAGAAGTAAGCAAAGAGCAATGAAGAAGGGGAAGTATGCTTCATAATATATATTCAAAGCACAAAGTACGAACTAACACTTAGTTTTTTGCTTCTCATGAGTATGTAATTTTTAGAGGTTTATGTGGTATTTTTTTTAATTATATAAAGATTTGTCTTCATGAAAATTTATATTTTATATAATTAGCATATTATATCGAAAATACTTAATGTGTACAACATGCAATTTTAAATTTAATTGCAGTACAATATTTTTCACGCGAAAAAAATGAACTTGATTCGTATTTTTTTAGTTGTGTGAAATTTGTTCATATATCTACTAGAAAATGTAGTTCCTTGAATATTTTTCCTTAATTTATAAATAGGACAAAATGTTTGTTTGATTGAAGTTTATGATTGGTCTAATTTCCTTTATTGATTACCATTATTTACAAAAAATTTGATGTGGTTTGATCCACATGATTTTTTGAAGGATTGATGCGTGAAATCAATAAAAGTCGAGTGCCTTTATATAAAGTACTTAGTATACAAATTATATACTGTCTTCATGTTAAATCAATTCTTTTTTTTTTTAAGGTTTCAACACATTGTTGTGGTTCTGCTTTACTACTAATCCTTCTGTGCTTTGGAGATTTCGAAGATGTTGTGCATATAAGATGTTCTTTTATTCATCTTAAAAACTAGAAAAGACACAAAATAATGACAAAAAGTCTAGATTTAAATTTAAAAATTCATCGTAGATATATAGATAGAAGTCAAAGAAACATGAAAGACGGTCACATTCTAATAAATGTTATGTTTAAACGTTAAATCATCATTCATTATATTTGATATCTTTTTATCTTTAACTTCCAACATCTTTGTGGAGGAAATGAATGAAAACCTACCCCATTTTGGGGGTGATCCACTTCTAAAATAGATCAACGACGAAAGAATGGATGATAATTTTCATGTTAGAGAAGTAGAAAGTTCAATCCACCAACTCATGTTCATAAACTATGAAACACATGTAAAATTCAAATGAAGCATGACTATGTACTTTTAAGGTATTTTCTATTTATTATTATTATTATCACTTAATAATTCGCTAATTGATTTTTGAAAAAAATAGTATCTTTTGGTTTGAATTTTTGTTAGCAACTATGAAATGACCGAAAATGAAAACTTTTATGTTTTCTCAATAGAACAAAAACATTAGTGAATGACTAAATATTCATAATTTTCAAGGACAAAATCACATCTTGAACTGTTTTTTTTCTTCTACTTAAATATCCACCAATTTATATGCTCATTGTTATGTCCTTTAGTTAAAAATTATTTAGCAAATTATGTGTGTCAAAAATAAGTGATGGAGTTACCATTTCAAATTATTTGAAAATGTATGCTTTTTATTTGAGTCGTGTCCTTTAGTTATAAATTTATATTTTATTATTATTTGTGTTTCATAATATTTGAATTTGTTTAGATTGGAGTATAATAGTTATTTAATTATTATTTTATATTGGTAGTTAAATACTACCCGATAAATTAATTTACTATTAACTATTATAATATATAATTATGCTAAATATACTAATATTCTTTCATATAAATCTTAAAATATCATTTTATAATAAGCTTGATTTTGAAATTGTTCAATAAATCTATTATGATTACATTTATCAATTAATCGCGCATTGCGCGGATACGTATACTAGTCTATCTATATATAATAGGAGAGGAAAAAGTGTCATGTGTCAGCACAACAAAAATTCAACAATTATAAAATTCAAAAATTCAAAAAATAATTTAAATATAATTTAAAAAAAAGATAAACGCTGATAGATTAGTTAGTGGGGAATTTTAAGGGGTGGTTTTAGTGCCCCATAATAATTTCAAATTTAAAAATAAATATTAAATATGAAATTTTTAATTGTGAAGTGAGGATAGTTATTAGTTTTAAAATTCAAAAAAAATAAAAAATTATGCATCACGTTGATTAAAAGAATTTTAAGGAGTGGTTCTAGTGGTTAGTTATTAGTTTAAAATTTAAAAATACAACATCTTTATTTATAACAAAAAATGCAGATGATGATAATAATATATATAATAATAATAATGTATAACTTATATATAATAGGAAAAGTAAAAAGTAATAATTATATATATACTAGAAAGCAATGGCCCGTGCCAGCACGGCCCCAATATTATTAAGTATTTTTATTTTTTTTGTTAAGTTTGTTTTTACGTGAAATTGGAAAAAAGAAATTTGATGGATCTAAGGTGGTGTTCGTTATGTAAAATGTTAATTTTTTTATATTTGATCAGTTAAAATCTTTGCAATATATTTTCTCTAGAAAATAATTTTTTATCCTTTTAAAATGAGGAAATGATTTCTATAATAGACGTATGAAAAAAAAAGTTACACATGATATTCTACATTGATAATGTCTTCCTCCGTTTCAACCACACCTCATCTTTACCCCATAATATGGAGCTCCTCCCATCTTCATCTCCACCACCACATACATCCCTACCCTCTACCTTCACCTCTTATAGTATTTTCCTAAATTATATAAAAATGCTTTTAGGATCATAATTTTTGTCAACCTATCAAAAACGAGAAAATAAATAAGAAACATATTTATTTTCCTACAAATCATTCCAAAATATTTTTTTTTAATCTTAACAAACACATCCTAAGTAATTATTAATCATATACTCATAGTATTGCATACTAAAAATTGAATACGCTCTCGATCCATGAATAGATGTTGATTGTCAAATAATAAATTATTATACTCATAGAAACATTATACCATTAGATACTTAAAGCGACACTTTATACACATATAGAGTATTACTATTATATATTAGCGAAAGATGATACATTTTTTTCAATAGTCATCAAGGTTCTTATTTTTAGTTTTTTTACCAAAAACATATTACGGAATAATTTTATTAATTATATTTTAAATTTTTTTATTGATATATCATTGTTAAAATAACAATTAGGATAAAAATAAAGAAAATGTGCATACTCTACTAAATAATTTAATTTTAGACTCTCAATTATCTAGGAGTGGCCCCGTGACATGGGCCCAATGTTATAAAAAATTGAAATTGTTAATATATATCTTTATTAAAACAACAAATATTAAGATAAATATGTATATTTATTTATTTTTCAAATAAAAATGAAGAACTGTTAATATCCTAACTAAAGTCTAAACTCTTAATTAATTAAGGAATATAGCAAGAGTAAGATATTTTTCAACCTTATCATGGTAAAAGTTGAATTTATTATCCTTTTCATTTAATTTTATATGATATTATTTTTTCTATAAAATCATTATATATGTTTTAATAATTTAAATTTCAAAAACATTATAATTTAACTTTAAAGATTTTATTTTATCAAAATCTTGTACATTGAAACATATAGTTACGAACCCGACTTAATAAATATGTCTTTGAATTTCGTTTTACTTGGTCCATATTTACTTGACATAACTCATAAGAAATTTATTTATCATATATTAATTTTATTAGTTTTGCATTGAAAGTTAAATTTGACTATTAGTATTTAATATAGTTACTTAATCATAAAGTCAATATTAAGAAAAAATAAATAAATTTCTCTTAATTTGGTAAAATAAAAATAAAATTTGGAATAAGAACAAAATTAAAAATATATAATATTTATTTAATTTTAATTAATATATATTATCATTTTTGTAAATGACCTAATTATATTAAATTTAAGGAATACTAAATTTAACAGTGATAATAATCTGAGTTTTCAAATGAAAGGTATAATGATGAAATTATTTACTTTTCATGTGATTCAAATGAGAAATTATATGGAAGACATTAGAATAACCATTTTCATTAGAACAAAAAAAAAGGAAAAAAAGAGTTGAGCATCTTTTACATTTGTCGAGTTAGAAAGTTCAATGCCCTACAAATTTAATGCATTTCAATACTGGGTAAGGCATAATGTATAATTTAATTGAAAAGAGTGGTTAAAAAAAAATGTTGATACAGTCCACATGACAAAATAGAAATAACAATTTTTTTCAAGCAAGCTGATATTAAAAAATATTTTAAAAAATATAATACCCACAATCTTTTCATTTAATGATCAAAAACTGACATGTTGAAACTATTAATTATATTGCAAAATTTTGAATTAACTATTAGTATTTCAGATAATTACTTGAAAATAATTAATTTTCTTAATTTATCACAATAACAAGTGAAATAAAAGAAAATATTTTTAATATAAGAGCTAATAACATGTATTACTTTATTTATTTATTTATTCAGTTTTACTTGTCATATTTGAATTTGGCACACCAATTTAGAAAATAATAATTGATATAACTATTTACCACACTATTTTTATTGATTGATCTTTAATAGTATTAGATCTTGAAAAATAATAAGTGATTAATGCTGAAAGCAAAATATGGATTAAAAAAAATCATATTTCTTAAAATGTGAAACTGAATAGATAAAAAAATATATTCTTAAATAACAGACAAATAAAATTAAATAAGGAGAATATTTATTTATGACAAAGTAATAAGTACTTAATATTTAGCGTGACCCATGTCTTATGACATTAATGAAAAAACAAAAATATAGGACCCATCATATTCTTTAATGGCAGGCATGGTTTGTAAAAAAATAGAAAAGGATGGACTTTTTAAAGAGCTTTTGCTGAGGTCCAAATAACAAAGCAAGAAGTACAAATTTTCTAAGCAAGTTTATCTTGCAATTTTGTTGTGTCCCTTCTATATAAGCAAGGGGCAATGACCAAATTGCCCTGAAGCTTTCTAAATATGGCAAAAAACAACCATGTTGAAAGTGTCTCAAACTCTCTCTTCTAATATATACTAGATATAGGGCCCCGTGCTGGTATATATATAATTTTTTTATTTTAATTTATGTCATATTATGGAATTTGAGAAGTTATTGAAATTTTTAATTGATTTTAAAAATATTTTAAATTTTTAGCTATTGTGATTTGCAGTACTTTTTTTTTACATAATTTTGAAAAAAATATTTATTACTTTGTTTGTTCTAATTTATATGGCACACGCAGAATTTCAAATATTAACCCTTTTTTATATGTCTCTTTAATATATTAAGTTGTTAATTATTGTATTTTATAGTACAATTTGAACCTAATTTTTTAATAATATATGGTATTTGACATGTCCCAATTTATGTGGCATTAATTGATAGATTTGTTGGAGTCGAGAGATTTATTTTGTTAATTATTGTAATTTATAGTTTTTTTTCCGTCAATTTTAAACAATATATGTTGTTAATTGATAGAATACCTTTAATGTAAATTTTTTAAAAAAATATATGTGACTGTCCATGTCCCAATTTATGTGCCACATGTAAAGTTTTGACAATTAACCAAAATTTTAATACAATTAAAAAAATATTTTTAAGTCGTTAAATTTTAAGTAATTTAAATTGTTGTATTATTTATTACAATTTATAATACTTTTAAAGTAGTTGAAATATTGCACTATTTATTATGATTTATAACAGTTTTTTTTAATTTATGTCATATTATGGAATTTGAGAAGTTATTGAAATTTTTATATGATTTTTAAAATATTTTAAATTGTTAGCTATTGTGATTTGTAGTACTTTTTTTTAACATAATTTTGGAAATAATATTTATTACTCTATTTGTTCTAATTTATGTGGCAGATGTAGAATTTCAAATATTAACCCTTTTTTATATGTCTCTTTAATATATTAAGTTGTTAATTCTTGTATTTTATAGTACATTTTGAACCAATTTTTTTAATAACATATGTTATTTGCCATGTCCCAATTTATGTGGCATTAATTGATAGATTTGTTGGAGTCGAGAGATTTATTTTGTTAATTATTGTAATTTATAATTTGTTTTTCGTCAATTTCGTCGACTATTTATTTTATTAATTATTGTAATTTATTGTTTCTTTTTCGTCAATTTCAAACAATATATGTTTATCATATAATCCATTTTATGTGGTACCAATAGAATTTAGAGAGTGGAAGGAGGTGGGGCCCACTTATATATTTTATATAGTAAGTATTGGACATTTGTAATGATTTTATTGGAACAATGGTAGTAAATCCTAGACTCTTCTAATATATAGTAATAAAGTTGGATATGTAAATGATGATGTGACATTTCTTAGAAGCTAAGATTACTATTTATCTAATTTCTCTAATTTTTCATTTCTTTTGTCATACTAAACACAATATATTTTATTATAATTACATTCAATATAGTAAACAATATGTTCTAGGAATTAAAACAAAATTATCATTTCAGAAAAATAAATGTTAAATTATAATTTTATTATGATTAAGGAAAGATAAAGATATTATTTCAATATCCCATAACCACATTCAATACATTAGAAATTAATTGGATATAACTGTAAATGGAAAATGAATCACCATTTAAGGAAAATAAATGTTTGCAATACCATAATAATTAAGGAGAGAGTAAGATATTATTTTAATATCCTAATTCGGAACTTTGAATCTACTACTCAATTAAAAAGAAAATGCATTTAATAACATTAAAAAGTTATTAGTTTATATTTTTTTTCATTGTACTAATTCAATTCAATCAAACATAATTTTAAAGATAAAATAACAGCTTCATTTTAATTGTTATCAATATATTTGAAAAAATTATCGTGAAAAGGTTTTTGTTGCAGCTTATTTTAATTTTCATATACTATTATTATTTTTTCTGTCATTTTTCAATGATTTTTTATTTCAATTTAAAATTTAATGTTTATTCTTAAAACTCTGATGGTACAAATTAAGGTGGAGTAGAATATAATAAATGATGATTCTTCTACTAAATAAGAAGATATAATGAAATTGAAAGGGTGAAACTTTTTTTTTTTTAAATGGATAGGAAATTCTATTAAGGTATCATTACGTCATTATTCAATATATTTTGAATATAAATTTCATCTGCTGATGCATTTGTTTAGTACTCCTTCTGTCCCTAATTACTTGTTCACTTTTCTTTTTATAGTTGCCTCTAATTACTTGTCCATTTTGACAAATCAAGAAAGAACATTTTTTTTACCTATTATACCCTCAATTAAATGACTAATTACTTTGAAAATTGCAGAACTTTTCATCTACTTCATAATTAATAGGGGTAAAATGATAAACTCACTATGTCATTAATTGATTTCTTAATAAATGTGTCAATTTAAAAGTGGACAAGTAATTAGGGACAGAGGGAGTATTCCAGTGTTATTTGACATTATGAGATATTTCTTAGACATTTAAGGAGAATGGTACAGCGGAATATATATTATATATTAAAGGATCAACTTCATGCAACGGAAGAATTTGTTATTAGCAAATATATTTTAACTTAATTGATAAAAAATATATTCTTCCTCATTTAATAGACGTAAAATTTGTGAAGCTTTATTTTTTTCACAATCTTGATATTATTAAAACAAATAAAAATATTACGATTAAACAACAGAGTAAATATAAAATTAATCAAAAATATTTAATTTAAATGATCGCGCGAAGTGCAGCCAAGTTCTTGAATAAAAAAAAAAGTAAAATTTAAATGGGTCTACTATAGAATTTCTAGAAATCGAACTTGAAAAATTATGTTAAAAATGGAAAATAAAAAGTGAAATAAATTTAATTGAGAGTTATCCTTCGTCTGTCCCATTTTATGTGATACTTTTTATTTCTCGAGAATCAAATAGTTTAAGTTTGACCATAAATTTGCGCATGATATCTTGAATTTTAAAAAAAAAATTAGAAAAATTAGATAAATAGTAATCTTAGCTTCTAAGAAATGTCACATCATTATTTACATATCCAACTTTTATATATATAAAAGAGTTAAAAAAGGAAAAATAAGTGATTTAAGAAAATTATATAAATAACATTAATGATGAGATGAAGATTAAGAAAAAACGTCAAATAAATTAGTATACACACAAATTAATATAAGGAAGACAAAAGAATTTTTTAAAATATATTTGTGGAAGCTCTTTCTAACAATTGCATATATATATATTTCATTTTTAAAATATGATTTCCTCCGTTTCGATTTTAAAAAGATAATAACCTTTAAATTTCAATATTTTTTGTATAGCATATTTAAGATCACAAAATTAAAAAATATTTTAATATATTTGATATATACCACAAAATTTAAATGTACATATAAATTTTAATTTTAATTGATTTCCACCAAATATTATACTTGATATATAATTAGTAAGAGCTAAATGTGATTATAATTTATTTATTTTCATGTAAAAAAGATGTATCATTTCTGAACATATCCACTGGCTTAAGAGAAGAGTGAGACTCTAATTAATGGGGAGAGCGATTTTAAATATTTAAATTTACAGAAAGAATAAATTAATTTGGAATTTCTTATGCAAATTATGTGGGTTATTAATATTTTGTATTGGTTGAGAGAGAGATTTTTTAAGTTTCTAATTATTGTAATTTATAGTTATTAGTTTGTTGTGATTTATAGTACTTTTTTGCTCATCATTTTTAAAAAATATTGTTATTCATGTTCTAATTCATGTGAATAATCATAAATATTTTCAGTTGTTAATTTATTGTGAATTGTAGGACTTTTGACGCCATTTTCAAATAATATAAGATACTTCTTTTATTTTAATTAGACAACCAAATTTCCATATATGATTTTAAAATATTTTCAGTTGCTAATTATTGTAATTTATAGTATTTGTTATGTAATTTTTAATAAAACATTTTATTCTATTTATTTAAATTCATGTGACAATGATAGAATTTTAAGAATCAACTAAATTTTTTTAGAAAATTTAATTTCTTTCTACTATATTTTGTAGCTAAAATATAATAAATGAATTAATTAAATTTCAAAATGTTAAATTTTCAAGGAAGAAATAAAGTGGGAAAAAATAAAAAAGAAACTGTGAGGAACAAATAAAAGAAGGAAATGAGAATTGTTAATGGGCAATTGGATAACAAAAATTAAAGAAGAATAGAAAAATGTGAAATAGGCAGAAAGAAGGGCCCACATTTTTCGGCTTGTACGTGTCTGCGTAAGAAAAGGCTGCATACACGTGGCTAGGAAAGAAAAGAAAAGGAATAAAATGGGTCCAAAGTGAAGGTACAATTTATGTTACTTTTGGTACAATTTCGTGTTGCTTTGTTTGTCCTTTTGGTACAACTTGAACTGCTTTTGGTATCACTTGTTAAAGCTGTGTTAGTCCCAACCCAATAGTACAACTTGAACTGCTTTTGGTATCACTCCTTAAAGCTGTGTTGGTCCTTTCCAACTCTCACTTCTAAATAAGCTAGATTGGCCATGCCCGTGCTAAGCACGGGCCCAACATGCTTGATTTTGATGTCATAGCACAATGCCTTTGTACTAACATGGATATGAAAATAACATTCTCATGTACATGTGACAAAAAGATAACCTCATAATGTATGCCTTCGAACAATATTAATCATGTTTCAATCTTGCATCAAGATAGTGATTCATACTGAAGTAATAATAACCGATAGTTCTGTACAATATGTGCCTGATTCGGGAATTTTATATATTATAACAAAGTACATAAAGATCATCCATAAATTACCTCATATCATCAAATGTGCTATTACATTTTCTCTCTACTCTGACATAGGTCATTAGTAGTCAACAGTATTCTTCAACCAAAATATCTTACTGAATGTACAAGTACTTTGCTTATATGATGAAACATAAACTATCGAGCAAAAATTTGCGACAATTAGGATCCATCACCTTCCATAGACATCGTTATCATTAATACTTATAAGCTGCATGAACAATTGGATTTAAAGAAACAATCACAGAAGCGTTCCAAAAGAAATCATGATCAATTTTTCTTCAATCCATTTTTGAAATTGATTCCCCACCCCCATATTTGTAGGAACTGAATAGTAGGGAAAACATTATAATGCTAAATCATCTTAAAAGAAAACAGAAAAGGTTATTCCATATACATTGCTCTACTTGGTTGCCTGTAGTAAAATTGTTATTGAAACAGAGATGGAAAAAAAGTTGGCATTCAATGTGCAAAGAATTTGAACTTTTGTTTGGCTCAATTACTGAGAACTTCAGTTTATATAGTATATTATTATCAAATAAAAGAGATAAACATGAGTAGATACAATCAATGAGCATTAACATAAATCCATAAGAACGCATCAATTTACCCAAATTAGTAATCAGATGCTAATCATTGCCTTCGGAAAACATTTGTTCTCCTCTTCATTTCAGCTTGTCCAGATGTTGCACTCATTACCATGTATATATTTTATTTGTCTAAAGAAAAAGAGAGAAGATTTGTTTTTTTAATTACTCTAATGTTATCTATTTTACCTGTACTTATAAGTCCTCCATCATGTAATAGTATCTCAAGCAATGGTGTGTATATATGGAATATAAGGAACACAAGCAAGTCGCAAGCAAGTAATTAAATACCTGAGAAATTGTAGATAAAGTACGTGTGCTATTTAAGTACACACAGATAGTTGTGTGAAACAACTAACACATTTAAGTTGAAGTATGTGCCACTTTAAAACAATTGAACAAATGCTATCATGTACCAGAACCTTTGGGCATTTAAAATGAATTGGGAACAACATATTGTCGTCTTACACAAAAAACTAATCAGTCCAATCTTATGGCTCTAACTTAATCTTCTTCTTTTTTATTATCTTCCTTCCAATTCAACACATCTTTTAGCTAAGGAAAAAGAGAGATACTTGTTACTGTAGACCACCATTTGGTTAACAACTTAAACATAATAACAAAAATAAAGTCAATCACGAGTGGAATGTCACATAGACAACATTTAAATTTATTAGTGTTATAAGTATTACATAGACAATATTCATAACAACTATAAAGTAACAACTTTGTATGGCTAATTGAGCAGAAAACAGCCATATACACATGTTAATGACACAAACAAACCGAATTCACCTAAATATAACATCCTTACAGAGTAATAGAACACATTTTACTCCCTCCATTTCAATTTATTTGTACTACTTTCCTTTTAGTTCGTTTAAAAAAAATGCCTCTTCACTTTTTTAGTGACTCTTTAATTTTAACTTTTTATATGACGTGTAAGATCAAATTGTGTACATTCTATATATTTTTAGTCTAAAATCACAAAATTCAAAAGTCTATATTACTTTCTTAAACTTCGTGCCAAAATAATTCATAGTCATTGGCGCATCATTTGCCTAACTCATCAGACAGAGATTTCACCTAACAACACAGGCAGTACCAGATTTCACCTAACAACACACGCAGTACCAAAACAATAAATTGCCAACCTAGTTGACTCATAAATAGAGTCTTGCTTCAAGTCATTGCAAATTCAGCATAGAAGAATCTAGGATACTTGTTTCATGCCTATCCTTTAATCCAAGTATTATTGTCTTCATACTGGCAGATGTTATAACGTAAGACAACATCCTAAGAACCTCTGATCTTCTAAACAATTATTTGATTTAGAGAATGTAATAGCAGAAGAACTAAAACATGTTAGGTTGTAAACAATATATTCACAAGGTTTGACATTCTTGAGAGTATTCTTATTTTGGGATAAGGCTTTCTTTTTTATCAGCTAAGTATAATATGGGACATAGATTTATAATGTAAGTTGCAATAAATGTCAATTCAATGACAGAAAATCGAAGAGGTGATGCAGCAGACAGAACTCCAAATCTAATTCAAACAGAGTACTCATCAGAAAAGAAAGCCAAAATACATTAAATTACTACCATCATTTGTTACTTTGCCGCTTTCGTCTTCCAATGATACCCATGTATTTAACCCACATATCCCATTAAATTGTGAAACTAAGAAATGTGGGAAGAATTGAGAAGACGTCCGAAAAGGGGGAAAACGATGAAGAAAAAAGAAAACAAAATTAATCCAAAAAATATATACCTATTGCTTGAAAACATCGGCAGCAAGAACACAAGCAGTCAAACACCCTTGAAACTTGAGAGCAAGAACAAAAGCTTGTTAATAGTACTCGAAAGCATCTTTAGCGTGTGAAAGACATAACTTTCAACCAGATGAACCAAATCACGAAGAGTTTTGCCTGCTACAAGAAAAAATAAAAATAAGTAGATACTCCATATAAAATGACTCAGACATAACATCAAACACTCTGATGCAGAATCCATTTTAAAATTTCAATGCATGTGTAGATCAAGTAAAATTACTCAATGTACTGAATTCTAGCAAGTAATTATATTCAAAACATTAGAAAGTAACGAATATAAAATCTATCAAATTAGTACAAATTATAATAAAGCAAGATCAGAAAATCCAATCGATTCTTACCAAAGAATTGCCTGAATCTCAAAATTTTTGTAGTTTGTAATTTGCAGAGAGCATTAATAAACAAAGAAGAGAGAAGATGTAAGTGAAAGCAGGAAAGAGACTGAAGAAAGCGACTTGGAAACAAAAGTTGAAAAGGTAGGCAAAATGTCCAAAAAGAAACAAAACATTGTAATTTAAGTGCAATACACGTGTCTGTGTGAGAAGGCAAAAGCTAAAAAAAGTTAAAGTGTAGATAGTACATCTCTAAAAAAGTTAAAGTGTAGATAGTACATCTCTTGTAACATTTGGTACTACTATCTGCTGCCGTGTTTGTCCAACCCAAGTCTCATTTCTAAATAAGCTAGATCGGTGATGGCCCATGCTAAGCACGGGCCCACATTCTTGAATTTTGATCCAACAATTAACTACATTATTGATTTCTTACATTATTATAACAACATTACTAATAAAAATGTTAACAATTGTCATCACTAAGTTCAAACAATAGGAAAAAAGAAGTGAACATAACTATTCTGAGATACACAAGACACACACACAGAGGCATAACAGTGCATCATTTGCTTGCAGAGAAAATAAAAATAGGTCTTTTTTATAGTATCAATGTTTACAAGTCTGCTTTTGGAGAATGTGATAAATCAAGTAGAGTCCATTGAGCATCTTTTCCGATACATCTAGAAAGAAATAAATCTGATCTTAAAGGTAATTTAGAGTCGTCATGAAATTACATAGATCTTCAGATCTCGTTTCTCCTTCATTTTCCTTTTTGTTTCCTTTGAGCCATGAAGTTAGGCAGGGCACTCCAATCTGTTCCAAAGCTTTCTTCAACATTGTAATATAATACTACAAATAGGGCTAGAGCTTTTAGGCGAATTGAATATATGTAGTATAAATCAGGTCTAAATGAGTAGCATATGTATGAAAAGTTGGAGCAAAAAATAATCAGTTCAATTAAACCCCATAATATAGAAAAAGCTCAAGCTTCTTGATATCATCATCATCTCCAAAATAAGTGGAAATTCAAATGTTTCATATGAAACTCTTACAATTTTAGCACATGTAACTTGGGGAAAAAAAAACACAACTTTATTTCATTTACAATCAATGCCTATATTTCATTCCTCTGATGAACTTATACCAACAGATTGAGGACTGGAGGTACTTGCTGAAAGGAAAGGAATAACAAAACTCAATCTACTATCAGTATCATGCATCATCTGGAAGGCAAACATTTAACTCTGATATTACAAAAGAGCATAATAAATGAAAGAGATAGAAAGACAGAAAGGAATAGGAACATGCAAAATTAAAAAAAATAAAATTTCTTACCTCTTCGGTGTCTCGTAATCATCTATATCTGTTACTCGCTCTTGGTTATACAAAGTACCATGGTCCAAAGACGCTGCAAATCAGTTGTCTGGTCATGCCGCCATGGTAATCATGCATATCCGTAGATGTCGTGTTGAACAAAATGTTTGTGGTTAGGGTACTTTAAAAGCTTTTTCCATAAAACTTTTTTCATTGGTAGTAACTTTCTGAATATGAAGCTTTAAACACATTACAATCATGTCTCATAATACATGAATCACAACCAATAAACAAAACAAACAAACCAAATTTAAGTATCGTTTGGGTTTGTGAAAATTTTCTTCGTTTATCATATGTATGATAGGAAAAGCAGTTGACATGATAATATGAAATGAACATGAGTTCATACATCACAAAATGTGAAGATCGATAATACCATTCTAACACCAAAATTCAAGTAACAGTAAGAAAAAATCCAAACAATTCATGAATCATGTCTTGAAAGTTTTGAAATAATAAATCTAATGATTTATCCTCTGCACATTTTCTGCATTTTTGCTTTAGAGGTGATAAGTTTTCTCATAACATAAAACAATAGGTCCACTAATTTGAGTATACTTTCAAATTCAGCTCTCTACCTGATCCTTTCCAGCTTCTTCCTTCGAAAATTTGACATACCCTTTTTTTTTCAAGATGTAGCTTCCTTTAGCCGCAAGAGGTAGGTAACTGATAGTAGGTGTAGAAATGGTGTACTATATCTGTTTGTGGCTCTTCTTTGACAAAAAGTCAGCAGTACAGTTTGTAGAAAAATCCACAATAATTCTATACCTATTACCTGAAGCAATATCAATTGCTCACACGTGGAAATAAAAGAGCCTCCAAGTGGTAATACCCAATCAAATTGGGCCAAAAATTATGAGGCCTCACAATACAATTTGAAATGTCTTTGGCTACAGTACAATTTGCTCCTAGCACAACTCCCACTTCTAAATAGTGGTACCAATTTTTAGTGTTGTGTTCGTCCTAGCACAACTCCCACTTCTAAATAAGGAGAATATAAAATAAAAAATGTTATAATGCTCAATATTGTTCTAATTTGCACCAGGTCGCTAAAACAAATAAAAATGAAGTAGCTCTCTTTGGTCTAAATCAGTTTTGCAAGCTCTCATTTTAATAATTAATAGTGTCGTCATACAGTAACATGTTTATAATAGGCAGATATAAATGTTCTGAATTAGGATTTAGTTCTCTGTTCCACGAAGACGGTAAATAAAGTACCACAAAAATAATCATGAAGTTGATGATAAAACTTATTTGAATCTCGAAATTTGAAATGTTCCACATATATCCAGGCTTCTTCTTTACTTGCTTAGCTTGAAGATACATGGGGAAATTCGATTATAAAATTAAACATATGCATAAACTTGGACGAAAAAAATTGAAAGTGGAAAGAACCCGTAAATCAAACACATACAAATATGTATGTAGAAAATCCAAGTATCCAAACGAACCGAAAGCTGATACAAATGTCCATCAAATTCCATTAGCAATACCTGCATGCATTAATTAAGCAATGAAGAAAGAAGAATTCATCAGAATTGAGGCAAATAAGAAAGAAAATCACGAGTTAAATAAATCCCAAAAATATAATTAGGCAAAAATGTAAGATCGATTGCAATTTCATTGCAGCCCTCTCATTCCTTACCTCACAATATGTGAACTCCAAAATAATTTATGTGCATTTGTTGAACTTTCAATCCCTTAAGTCATCTACAAAATATATGATGATTGAATGAATTCTTAGAAACCCAAGTTGAAAAATTAGGTTAAAGCGAAATAAATTTCTTTAGGAGTTATATTTATTTCATTAATGTAGACAATTAAAAAAGAATAAAACAAAGAGAGAATAAAAGGGAAGAATGAAGAGTAGAAAAAGAAGAAGATAACAAGATACAGAGAGGGAGAAACTGAGGTGAGAAAAGAAGAAAAGTAATTATAAATTGGGAAAAGGAAGGTACACGTGGGTTGTTGTATGGATAGAAAGGAGACGTGTCTATTTTTGTTAATGTGCCATGATTAATTTTATTGGGAAAAGGAAGGTACACGTGGGTTGTTGTATGGATAGAAAGGACACGTATAATAGACGTGTCTATTTTTGTTAATGTGCCATAATTAATTTTATTGGGAAAAGGAAGGTACACGTGGGTTGTTGTATGAATAGAAAGGACACGTATAATAGACGTGTCTATTTTTGTCAATGTGCCATAATTAATTTTATAGTACTATTTGGAATGCATTTTGTACAAGTTTGTTGTGCAGTGTTCGTCCCAACAAATAGTACTATTTGGAATGCATTTTGTACAAGTTTGTTGTGCAGTGTTCGTCCCAACAAAGTCTCATTTCTAAATAAGGAGAATATATACATATATATATTATAATTAAAAGGATGGGAAAAGTTCTCTCCTAAAGCCAACTGAACCCTAAGAATATGTCAATTAATCATTAAAAAAAAATAATCCATAAATTAAAAAATAAATATAGGAACCTATTGATAATTGTCACAATCTGAGCCTACACCCTGGATGTGGCCGACACTCGAGAACCATTGATGGTCCCCAAGGGAACCCTCATCCTGGCTGACTACAAGCGGAAGACTAACTCAAGCATACAAAACTTAAAAACTGAATAAAAATTCATGAAACTCAAATACAAAGCTTTAACTCAAATTAAAAACTCTGAATAAAAATAATACAATCAACTCGCCACAAAATAGGCAACTTAAGTCTTTAAAACATTTAACAAAATAAATTAAATAGACTTCTGAAATTCTACTGTCTCTTTATGAAGCCTCTAAATGACAAAGATGGAAGTCGGGACAAGACCCACGACATCCTAACAACTGATATAACTGAAAGTAAAAGTGGAATCCTCCGGAAGCAAGGAGACTCACCATAGTTAACTCGAACTTCATGTGGTATCAACGAAACTCCTGTTGATGACCCTAAATACCTGTATCTGCATCATATAACGATGTAGGCCAAATGCTTCAGTACCTGGAATGTACAAGCATGCAAGGGGAATTCTAAAGCATAAACATAAGCTTGAACTAGTAGTAAAGAAACATACTTACCTCTTCTTAAACTTACTCAACTCAAGGAATACTAAAGGATACTCAAAATTACTCAAACTTACTCAACTCAGAAGTACTCAAGGATAAGATACTCAACTCAGTAATAAGGTTCTCAACTCAGTGAAATGGGGCTCAACTCAACAATAAGGTACTCGACTCAATGAAGCACAGTTCAACTCAAGATACTCAATCCAAGATACTCAATAATAAGCAATAATAAAAGATGCAATATATGAAAAACTTTTAAAACAGTAGAAAACAACTCAATGTATTGAAGAATGCAATAACAACACAATTTATATAAAATAAAATATAATATTACTCTGTGGGAGTTTCTCTAACCGACAACCATCACTATAAGCTATGTGATGATACAACGTCTCGCCCACGCTGCCAGAATTGTCCTATACTTTGCCACGGTATAAGACCTCTCAACTAAGTGGATCCACTAGTCTATGCTAAAAAGCATTAAGGAATCATCTAAAAAGTATGACCCTTTCTGCCCACATCGGCTACATTGTTTATGGAGACTTGAGTTATCTCAACTCGTCCCCATATAAGTGCTCAATACTACTCCCAAAATATACTCAACTCATATGTTTAAAAGCATTCTTTCTGTGGTCTGAGATTATTACTCAAAGTCTTTCTCTAAAAAGAGATGCTACTTAACTGCTCAAAATTCTTTTGGAAATCTCAGTTTCCTCCTCTTTTAAATGTGAAAACATTTATTCTTAGGAATACTTAGTTCCCATGTATCATTTTAGAGAAAATGAACTCGACTCTTCTCTTTCTCAACTCAAGTGCTCAAGTCTTAAAACAAGTTTAGAAAAAGTTGTAAAAAACTTCTCAAAATATGGTTCATGCCGAATGATGGACGTGAATAACTAAATTCAAGTATTTCACTAACTAAACAAAGAACTCGATACTCGAAACTCAAGAACTTCAATGATGCTACTCATTTCAAGAATGCTCAACTCATAAGGTTTCATGCGGAATTATGGGCATGGACTACTCAACTCAAGGACTCAAGATACATCTCATCTCAAGACTACTCGACTTATAGGGTTCATGCGGAATTATGGGCATGAACTACTCAACTCAAGGACTTCATGGGTAACATGAATATAATCTCGAAAAGGTTAGGAACTCGATACTCAAGACATAGAACTTGAAGATAATACTCTTCTCACTGATACTCAATTTATGGAGTTCATGCGGAATTGATGGGCATGAACGACTCAAATCAAGGGTCTACATAACAATATGGAACTCATGTATAGGACTCTTCTCATTCTTGGACTCTACTCTTAACTCTCTCTTGTATGTGAATTATGAATTCAAGAGTTATGATTCATGATATGAAGGATCTAGGTGATAGTGTAGACTCATGAATACATTATCCTCACTGTCATGCTCACTTACTTGAGTCTTGTAACAAGTTATTAGAAATTGTAGAAGACTCCTCAAAAAGATTCAAAGGGTCTCTCGAAAATTTTGAATAAACGCTCAAGACTTAAATCTTACTCTACCTTGAATTTGAATTATGAATTCAAGGTTATGATTCATGTTATGAATAATTTCTAGGTGTTTAGAAGTAGTTTGGAGTGTTTAGAATCAAAGGGGAGTAAAGGTACCATTTGAAAGAACTCAAACGGACGCAATGACGAAGAACGGTGAGGGCAGGTGACCCTGGCGTACTGAGTGGCGTAGGGCGCCCCTAAACTACAGAGAATAATTCTTGTCATACTGACTGGTGTGGGGCGCCAACCACCACCTGATGTGGGGTGCCAGCCACCACCTAGTGTGATGGTTGCGCGTTGCCCCAGTCACCGCCCAGAAAACCCGACGACTTTCTTATCTCGTTTTCTCACCTAACTCGTCTAGAATAAACGCTTTCTTCCTCAATCACTTGGATTCAATTACTTAACATAATTACACTCTAATCTACTCAAAACAAAACTCAAATTACTAAATTTAATCTCTAGAAATCATCAAAACCCCAACAAAACAAGATTTAGAATGAACTTCAAGAATATTAACAAGAACTTAAATCTTTCAATCTTTATGGGCGAATTTGAATGTGAAAATCATGTTTGGCGTGTGGGTGAATAAAACCAACACTATGGAAACTTACATACCTCTTAGAGATCAAACCCATGGCGAAAATCCGTAACAAAACTCAAGAACTTCGACGAACGTCTTTATCCTTTCCTCTTTTCTCATCTTTTCTCTTCTTTTCTCTTCTTGAACTCTCAACTAAAATCCTAGGCA
The DNA here is from genome assembly GCA_036553675.1 of Solanum okadae. NCBI lineage: Eukaryota > Viridiplantae > Streptophyta > Magnoliopsida > Solanales > Solanaceae > Solanum > Solanum okadae. The sequence goes on from CM071689.1 coordinate 29,709,016, forward strand.
TATATTAGGATTATAAAACCGAACCTAATAGGATTAGACCCTTAAAACCTTACTAAAAATAAATTAAATATGATTGGGTAAGGAAAAGACCAAAATACCCCTTGCTATTTTCGGGTAACTTTACTTATTTGGACAGCCCAACTTCAAAAGGGCATATCTCACTTATCCAAACTCGAAACTTAATAAACTCAGTGGCGTTGGAAAGATAATTTAAATACCTTTCATTAGATATCTTGTAACCCACCTAAATCATCCTGTAATAAGAGTTATGGTCGTTTGAAGTTGACCCAAAACTCATAACTTAAGCATAACTTGCAAAATTTCAGATTTTGCTACTTCCAATTTAGTTCTTTTTGGAACTTAAGGTGCTACATCTAATGACCTTAACACTTAAGAAATTTTAAATTCCTCAGTAAAATCCTACTCACAACGAAGGATGGTTCGAGTATTAGCTCAAAATTTTCTGGGGTGTTACATTATCTCCCCCTTGGGATCATTCGTCCTCGAATGACGGCTGGATTGGGTATGGAATGGGGTTACTCTTACTAAGGTCTGAGTCTAATTGTATGCTCTTACTATATTCAATCTTAACCCAAATCCTAAGGTTCGGGTTCTATACCTCTCTATAGGGAGTCTCATCCCAAGAACATTACTCTTTACTACCTCATTTAATCAACACCACATTCAAGCTTAGTATTCTAATAAATCCATGGACTCCTACTCACCAAATCCTTCGGAGCCAACTAAGGGCTCTCATTTAACTATTTCTCATAGTAAAACCTCATCCTCCTCTTTTATAACCTTAGATGGAATTATCACACCATCATTATCACGATAAGATTGTTAACCTTCTCCTTTTAACATCACTCCATTACAAAAAGGACCTCTAAAAAGATATCTCCCATACTCTTTGGAACTCATTACTATCTTACTCTCAAACACTTGACTTGATTTTTCATCTCGTCATCTCCCCCTTAGGTCTAAAGCTGAAACTTGAAAGCTATGGACCTATTACATCATCTCTAACTGGTCTACATCCTCTTTTACTCTAACACTCGGGAGAAGCTTATTTCATGACTACCGAACTCTCCATAAGCAGGTACTAAGACCTCTTTCTAATTACATACCCTCTCGGTACACCTCTTAATGCTCTTTTTACTCTTGTGACTTAGGCACAATTCACAGCCCTTATCTAAAGGTTAGAATCTCTCACTGGTACTACTCATATTTATTGCAGCTAACATCCCAATTCCTCACCTACTCTATGTCAAGTCTACCAGATCAAATATCAAGACTAACATCATCACCCTCATGTTGCCATTCTTTTGATCATGACACTCCTCTCAAATTCAAGCTTAATGTTTATTACTATACCCGAATATCAATACGATTGCTCGCCTACTATACTATACCTCATTACTTAATCAGTTCTATAACCTTGTGAACATCATGACCCTCTCAAACAAATCATAAGCCTAACTTAGATCTATCACTTCCTGAATACTCTGTGCTTCTATTCAACACATATATTTAGCCTCCTCTAACACAATGACACATCGACATCAACTCTATTCTGAGTAACAATATACCCTAACTTATCTTGACTAGTAACTATTCCTTTTTCTACTCATAAAGGAACTCATCACTTATAACTCACTTGGTACACAATTGCAATAACATAATATGTCCCATCACTATCTCTTTTCCTTAGATTATTGAATCTCTGCATACTTTCCTCTAACTGTCACGACCCGAGAGCACCCTCTAGTCGTAACCGGCGTATTTGACCTCGAAGAGGTCAAATACAAGCTTCATGGATCATTCATTAAAATACGATACAAAAAAAATATAGAGGAGAAATTTAAAGCTTCCTTTACAATCGAAAGAACTCCTTTTAAATAAAAAGCAAGCGGAAGACTTTCTAGACTTTATCCAAGATGTCTCAAATAAGCCCACTCAAAACTATAACAAAACTACAAGACATAAAGGAACATGTTGGTTATTGTCCTCGAATATATGAGGACTCACCAAGTCTTCATCTTCAAACACCTTAGAAACCTATCCATCAACCATGGAATATCAACATCTCCAAAAATCCCTACACTTTAGTCAAAAGGGAAAGAAAGGGGTTAGCACAATTAAGTACTAAGTATGGAAACCATGCAAAAACATGCTAAAAAGGACGTTTGGTTGAAAGTCATGCCCTATGCCATTTTAGTAAAACTTCATGAATATTGACATATTAGACATATTAGAGAACATAACCAACATATAAGACATTAACTACATTATAGACATACTCAACATTTTCACCATGTAACTCATTTTATCATCCAAGAACCCTTATCTAAAGTTACCCTAAGACACACTTGAGTGAGACATAAAGTGGCCGCCCTTACAACCTCTTCATACCCACCTAAGTGTTCCTCAAGGCTACTATAGACAAGAACCATCATGCTTCAAGGTAGCATACTAAGTAACTCACTTCATTAACATAAGCTATTCATTCAACAAATCATTTAGACAATAAGTCAACATTCTTTTTTAAAGTCATTTAGGACACATTCATGCATTTAGGGAACTTCACACTATAATCATATAGACTTAGGGAACTCATTTTGGCACCTTCAAAGCCTACTTGTGCCATGTGTAGATAGCATCCCATACTACTATCTACACGTTGTAGAACCTATCAAGTAACTAGAGTTCACACTAAGGATATCAAGTTCTACATTTAAAGATCCAAGTGTCAAGAATGCTCATAGCACAAATTTCCAAAAGATTCAATAACAAGGCTCGCCAAATATATACATCATGTCGTCACACCAAGCACAAGCAAGTATCAAGAAGGCCCGACGCCCGGTATCAAGAAGAGTCAAAGCCCAATAATCAAGAGAACCAAGAACCATATTAAAAATGGCTTTCTAATTCGTACTTAAAATGGACAACTTCCATTCATAAGACCAACTTCAATACACATGTGAGGCTCTAGTTCTTTCTATTTCATTTTTAGGGTCGTTACATTATCCCCCACTTGGGAACATTCGTCCTCGAATGACACTTTAAACACATAAGGAGGTAACGACTCAAGACTAGCAGTCCACAATCATACATACAACATTATAAACATAACACATAACTAGGAGGAACATCAACTCCACATCAACAAGGATAAAACAACTTCATGCAATTCCAGAAAGTAGGAATACATCTACGAACTCCTTATGCATCAAACCTACACATTCTTCATTTCATTGGAGGAACTTCGTTCTCCAATTCACATAATTTTCATCAAAACATCAATAGACACAATATGCAATTTCCTCATAAAAGCACATTATGCAACATTTTCAAGAACACATTTAAGCATGCTCAATAAGTCAACTCATGCAACATTTAAGCATGTTCACCATTTATCCTCATGAGGCAAATAGACAACTCATACTAGATGCACATCAAGAAGAGGAACACCATTCATGAAAACTCATTTTCTCATTTAACAAGAATTCAACTAGAACATGCATAACATAAGGAGAACATATGGAAACTCATTTTTCACACAAGACTCCAAAATATAAAACAAGCTACTAGGAACTCTTAGTTTTAGGCTTGAATAAACACATAATGAAAGAGGTAAGGATATCAACACTTCTCAACAACCTTACTACTCAACATACCATCACCCACTTAAGGGTAAACCCAACTAAGGTCAACATGACATAACCCAGGAACCTCAATCAAGACATTCCCAACCTTCAAGAAACTATCAACATACCAGAGCTTTTAAACTAGGAAGGTCCTCATTAAGCAACTCTTTCTCATCTCAACCTTACCAACACCACTCAAAGGTCTCATATGAGTCTACCTCATCGGGTCTAAACTCCTCAACTCACTACATCTCTTAAAATAAAACATCAATCAACCCTAACTCATGAACATAAAAGACAATCAAGGGCCTTACCATCTAGTCACATTATCCCCCACTTGGGAGAATACTCATACTAGCTCTTCTAAGCTTCACTTTTTCTTTTCTTTTTTTCAATTCTAAGGTTGGAGCAAAACCTCACCAAACCTTCATATGCATCACACCCAAGCATTTCTAAAACACCACATTTCACTAACTCTTTCAATACTCCTCCAACTCATCATAGCTAAGCCAGATTCTACCAACAACTCATAATTATAAGGCATCTCCTTCAATCTCAAGTCAACATCACAATCTTCCACCCCACATCTATCAAGTCACTAAGCCATAGTTGGACTCCCAACCAACCTTTCTTCTCCCTCAACCCTTGCAACACAAACCTCTCAAGGAAAATCACACTATAAGGACCATCACATAAGGAACAAGGGAAAGACATTATAGAGCGAAACTCTATGGAACAACTTGAAGAATGAAGAGGTGAAACATTCTTAGCACCTAATAGCCTCCTATTCATAATGTGACGCACTTCACATTATGAACAAGACTCTACAAGATGTGGTTTGAGAGAACCTAAGACCATTCCAAAACCTTATGCTCTGATACCAAGTTTGTCACGACCCGAGAGCACCCTCTAATCGTAACCGGCGTATTCAACCTCGAAGAGGTCAAATACAAGCCTCATGATTCATTCATTAAAATATGATACTAAAAAAAAATATAGAGGAGAAATTTAAAGCTTCCTTTACAATCGAAAGAACACCTATTAAATTAAAAGCAAGCGGAAGACTTTCTAGACTTTATCCAAGATGTCTCAAAACCATCTAATACTTCAATACAACAATAGGACTAAGCCCACTCAAAACTATAACAAAACTACAAGACTTAAAGGAACATGTTGGTTATTGTCCTCGAATATATGAGGACTCACCAAGTCTTCATCTTCAAACACCTTAGAAACCTACCCATCAACCATGGAATATCAACATCTCCAAAAATCCCTACACTTTAGTCAAAAGGAAAAGAAAGGAGTTAGCACAATTAAGTACTAAGTATGGAAACCATGCAAAAAAATGCTAAAAAGGACATTTGGTTGAAAGTCATGCCCTATGCCATTTTATTAAAACTTCATGAATATTGACATATTAGACATATTATAGAACATAACCAACATATAAGACATTAACCACATTATAGACATACTCAACATTTTCACCATGTAACTCATTTTATCATCCAAGAACCCTTATCTAAAGTTACCCTAAGACACACTTGAGTGAGACATGAAGTGGCCGCCCATACAACCTTTTCATACCCACCTAAGTGTTCCTCAAGGCTACTATAGACAAGAACCATCATGCTTCAAGGTAGCATACTAAGTAACTCACTTCATTAACATAAGCTATTCATTCAACAAATCATTTAGACAATAAGACAACATTCTTCTTTAAAGTCATTTAGGACACATTCATGCATTTAGGGGACTTCACACTATAGTCATATAGACTTAGGGAACTCATTTTGGCACCTTCAAAGCCTACTCGTGCCATGTGTAGATAGCATCACATACTACTATCTACACGTTGTAGAACCTATCAAGTAACTAGAGTTCACACTAAGGATATCAAGTTCTACATTTAAAGATCCCAAGTGTCAAGAATGCTCATAGCACAAATTTCCAAGAGATTCAATAACAAGGCTCGCCCAATATATACATCATGTCGTCGCACCAAACACAAGCAAGTATCAAAAAGGCCCGACGCTCGGTATCAAAAAGGGTCAAAGCCCAATAATCAAGAGAACCAAGAACCATATTAAAAGTGTCTTTCTAATTCGTACTTAAAATGGAAAACTTCCATTCATAAGACAGACTAAAAATCCAGAGTCAAGCTGGCAAGTGATCCGAATTAAGAGGCATGCCAACAGTGACAAAGTCACAGCCACAAGAAGGACAAGGTCCCAACAAGAGTGCCAGGTGATCAAACAGTCCGTACAAGTAGGCGAGTTACATGAGCGTCTTTAACGTCTTAAAGGATACCAACATGACAATGCAAAGTGACAAGAGGTAGCCAAGGTACCAAGATCAACTTTTAAATATTTTCGCAGTTAAAGAAGTGCAAGTACAAGTTTATACACAAACTCAGTGCTTTAGCAAAGAACCAGTCCAACACAATTTTGCGAGTTCAAACCGTAGACCAACCAACGTTTCAAGGTCCTCAACTTGTTCACGAGTATATACAACCTTAAAAATACAATTAAATAACTTCTTTAACTTCTATTAGCTCAGTAATGTTGACGTAAAATAGGATCATCATCACCAGTAAGCATAGCATGTACAAATACAACTACGCTCCCAAAACAGTGAATCTGTCCAGCCTGGTACCTCAAGTCGCAAGTTAAATTTGAAAAGGAAAACGGCAAAACTAAAATTTATAACCCTCATGAAAGATGTAGGTACATCTCTAAAAGTTACAAATAAACAAGAATCACCGCAAAATATATTTTGTACAAAAAGATATATTCAAAACACTACAACTGATCATGCAGGATTTCAATTTCCGAAATCTGGGCAGAACTTGCCCTATGTTTCTTCTTATATTTCGTGTCCATAACAGTTAAATTAGAGTTTTACATAAACATAAGAGTTGTAGGTATACGAGTTAGCTTTCCAAATCATATTTATTCATTGTAAACGAAGTTCTAGAGAACAAGATATGCATAAATTACCAAACACTACCCAACTCAAAAACAGAGTTCATCACTTACATATGAAAGGAATGCCATAGCCTATCGATTTATTTTCAACATAGCTTTTCATTTATCAAGAAGAGGACCTAAGTCTACCAAGTCAAGAGATGACATTCAACAATATAAGGCAATTCACATTCCATCATCTTCATTCATAAGTGTTAAGAGAGAACATACTTTAAATCACAAAACAATAATACTTTATTCATGCTCACCTTGGGATCCCATGAACACATTTATATTCACAACATGATTACCTTTACTTCATTAGATTCTCATTCAAATCCTTTACATCACATGCACATATATGATATCATGTCAACACTTCAATTCCTCATATAATGCCTTCAAGGCCATAGTCACGGTACATTCAATAAGTAAACACCTCCACCATAAGTGGATCACACATCAATCTATCACAATTCTAAATCAATTCTACATTAACAATAAAGTTAGGTCAACTTACCCTTTTCCAAATCCACAATCACCATTCCTCAATTCTTCAACAATTCTCAATAGATAAACATAGATAATAATAGAAATCAACTATTCAACTAAACCTAAGTATTTATCCATCATCTTTCAATCATAAACATTCAACCCACTTCATAAGCCAAATTTAGGAAACTTGGAAAAACATGGGTTCATGGACTTTTCTTTCTTAAAACCATCAATAAACATCAATAATAACATAAATCATCATTAAAAATCATTTAATGCAAGAACCCATGCTAGAATCGAAATTAGGATTTTGTTGAGTTTTTGTAGAACTTTCAAAACACTTTGATTTGGTTCCTTGAATGGAAGAGGAATCAAGGATAAAGGATCCCTATACCTTAACCTTCATGAATCCCATGAAAATTAAAGAAGAAACACCATGAAATCCTCAACCCTAGCTCCCACTTCATCTTCTTCTTTGAGTTAGAGAGAAATATAGAGAGAGTGAAGACTTTGGGCTTTTGATTTTGGGAAAAGAGAGTAAATGACTTGTTAAAAGACTTAAAACCTTATATAATTCATTTAATTAACTCCTAACCGACCCCCTAAGCCCTAATCTAATAACTAATTAATTCCCAAAGCCCCAACTAAAAATTAAAATGTCAAAAACTGGCAGCATCTACGGACCCCAAATCTCTTTGAACTAAACTCAAAAAGCCGATTTACATTATTTAATCAAGTTACCAACTTCAATACACATGTGAGGCTCTAGTTCTTCCTATTTCATTTTTAGGGTCGTTACATTAACTCTGGGCTCTTTCTCTACTACTACTCATGATCTCGTAACTCATGCTACCTTTTGGGGTGAAAATATTACCCAAGCTCTAAACATACCTCCTCATAAGAATCTCAATTGAAACAAGGCTCAAGGAAAAGAGTACAACTCATTTTTTAGCTCAAACACACGATTCATATGAGCATGAGTGCATTCCTATAAAGCTCAACACTTAACTCAGTCATTGGCTTCTCTCAATCCCCTCAAGAGTCTCATGACTTCCTCAAAACTCTTGCTAAGAATAACTCATCGATAAAGGACTGACTTTTCTGTTCAACCACCTCTAGTATGACGGGTAGTCGAATGAATCTGAGAAATGTACGAGTGTGAATAAATCTCTATGACATAGCTCTACTGCACGATTAAGAGTATGAAAGATGGGAAACTTTTCCTAAATGTCTGTAGTCCGTCATTTATAGAAGTGGGCCCTCACAACCATAAATAAGATCCTACTTGATATGGCTTCATAGACACCCTAGGACACTTGAACTCTGTGATCTGATACCAAGTTTGTCACGACCCGAGCCTACACTCTGGAAGTGGCCGACACTCAAGAACCATTGTTGGTCCCCAAGCGAGCCCTCATCCTGGCTGACTATAAGCGGAAGACTAAATCAAGTATACAAAGCTTAAAAACTGAATAAAAATTCATGAAACTCAAATACAAAGCTTTAACTCAGATGAAAAACTCTGAATAAAAATAATATAATCAACTCGCCACAAAATAGGAAACTTTAGTCATTTAAAACATTTAACAAAATAAATGAACAGACTTCTGAAACTCTACTGTCTATCTATGAAGCCTTTAAATGACAAAGATGGAAGTCGGAACAAGACCCACGACATCCTAACAACTGATATAACTGAAAGTAAAAGTGGAACCCTCCGGAAGTAAGGAGGCTCACCATAGTTAACTCGAACTTCATGTGGTATCAACGAAGCTCCTGTTGATGACCCTGAATACCCATATCTGCATCATGAAACGATGCAGGCCAAATGTCTCAGTACGTGGAATGTACGAGCATGTAAGGGGAATTCTAAAGCATAAACATAAACTTGAACTAGTAGTAAAGAAACATACTTACCTCTTCTCAAACTTACTCAACTCAAGGAATACTCAAAGATACTCAAAACTACTCAAACTTACTCAACTCAGAATTACTCAAGGATAAGATACTCAACTCAGTAATAAAGTTCTCAACTTAGTGAAATGGGGCTCAACTCAACAATAAGGTACTCGACTCAATGAAGCACAGTTCGACTCAAGATACTCAATAATAAGCAACAATAAAAGATGCAATATATGGGAAACTTTTAAAACAGTAGAAAACAACTCAATGTATTGAAGAATACAATAACAATTCAATTTATATAAAATAAAATATAGTATAACTTTGTTAGAGTTTCTCTAACCGACAACCATCACTATGAGCTATGTGATGATACAACGTCTTGCCAACGCTACTGTCCTATACTTGACATGATATAAGACCTCTCAACTAAGTGGATCCACTAGTCTATGCTAAAACACATTAAAGAATCATCTAAAAAGTATAACCCTTTCTACCGACGTCGGATACATGGTTTATGGAGACTTGAGTTATCTGAACTCGTCCCCATATCGGTGCTCAATACTACTCCCAAAATATACTCAGCTCATATGTTTAAAAAATAACTCTTTCTGTGGTTTGAGATTATTACTCAAAATCTTTCTCTAAAAAGAGATGTTACTCAACTGCTCAAAACTCTTTTGGAAATCTCAGTTTCCTCCTATTTTAAATGTGAAGACATTTATTCTTGGGAATACTTTGTTCCTATATATTATTTTGGAAAAAATGAACTCGACTCTACTCTTTCTCAATGTCACACCCTTTTTTTGACTGCGGAAAGAGTTTTCCAATTAAAGTGGCGGTATTCATTAAGGGATTATTTTATTTGTTTCAGAAGTACCACTTGGAATTGAGATATGGTATTCCAATTCACATTTTGTTTAATCCCTAACCAAAAGGAAATGACTCTTTATTTGGTCTACGAACTAGAAATTTGGGTTAGGAATTCTGTTGACCGAGGGGAAGGTATCAGGCATCTCTCGAGTCCCGTGGTTCTAGCACGGTTGCTTTTATTGACTTCTACTTACTTTCAAATTATTTTTGAATATCTTTTATATGCTACAGTTTCACTCATATTTTTATTGTTGAACTTTTATTTGGTCTCAACCTAGATGCGTAACCGCATTCTTGGTTTTTAAAATTTAATAGCTTCGAAGCATAACTGTTTTATTATCTCGAGTGTGTCACATAATATTCTATGTCTCACATCTTGATTTTAATTAAATAAAATATTTATTAGAATAATTTTGACAAGGTGTGTCACCACATCTTTGAATTTCTTTTAAGTGTTTCAAAAAAGATGTGTAACCACATTCTTAATTGAAACAAATATTTTTTAGCATGCCTAAAACTCATCTAATGTTATAAGAAAATATTAGTTCTTTACGAATAAAATCAAATAAAGTAAAATAAATCTAAACTTCTAGGATACAATATAAAATTTTGGATTATTTTGCATTCTTTTATTTTTATTTACTCTTAAAGTTAACATCAACATTAAGTATACACTTTCTAATCAAACAAAACAATAACGAATTGTTAAAAATTAATCTCATTCTTTATTGGACAAAATAAACAACAATAATTTTTTTTCATCAAATAAAGCTACTTTCATTTAAAAAGAGATATAACACTTAACACATTCTTCATTTCAATCAAATTATGAATAAAACAAAAATATAAGAAAACTTATCATAATAATTACATCAAATTCCATAAATAAATTAAAGAAATAAGGTAAAGTTGAACCTTAAATGAAAAAATAAGAACCGCAAATCTTGACCAAAGCTTGATTAGAACGCTCACAAATCTTTGTTTTTGTGCGGATGTTTGTTGTATTTTTGTTGTGTTGCTTCTTGGGTTTTTTGCCGTGTGATTGTGTGTGTTGTGCGTCTGATGTGTTAGTAGTAAATGTTGAGGGTGGCTATGTATGTTTTCGTTGGTGTGTAGGTATTGTGTTGCTTGAAGAAATAAATTCTTTGGATCTTTTTCCTTCGTTTTTTTCTCCGTGGGTTTTTGTTCTTTATAGGGGTGTGGTGTGTTTTTTTTGTTCTGATTGTTTTGGTGTAGTAGTATATAGGTGTAGGGTGTGAGTATGTGGAGTGTAAGTGTTAGTGGTGTGAAGTAGGGGTAGTGTGGGTAGTGGAGGAAAAAGGGGTAAGGTGAGGTGAAGTGGGGGTAGTACGTGTCGGTTAGGAGAAGTTTTTATTTTTTTATTAATATACCTATATAAAATAATAATGATAATAAAACTATTATCTAATATTTTTGAATTAATAAAATATAATAAGAGTCAAATAGATAGTCTAAAAATATAATTAAGAAATATTAGCTTATTTATTAAAACTTGCATTAAAAGAAAACACATATTTTTTGTTATTTTCAAATCTTTTAAAATAAACTTACTAAAATAAGACAAAACCAAAATATCTAACTTAAACATAAAAGAAATATTTAAGGAATAAAAATAGTGTAAAATCTTATGTTCGGTCAAAAATTACGTGTCTACACTCAATTCAAGTGGTCAAGTCTTAAAACAAGTTTAGAAAAAGTTTTAAAAGACTTCTCAAAATAGGGTTCATGCCGAATAATGGACGTGAACGACTCAATTCAAGGTTTTCAATAACCATACAAAGAACTCGATACTCAGAACTCAACAACTCAGAACTCAACAACTTCAACGGTACTACTCATTTGAAGAATGCTCAATTCATAAGGTTTCATGCGAAATTATGGGCATGGACTACTCAATTCAAGGACTCAAGATACTTCTCATCTCAAGACTACTCGACTTATAGGGTTCATGCGGAATTATGGGCATGAACTACTCAACTCAAGGACTTCATGGGTAGCATGTAATAGTCCCATGATTAGGAATATAATCTCAAATATGTTAGGAACTCGATACTCAAGACTTAGAACTTGAAGATACTACTCCTCTCAATGATACTCAATTTATGGAGTTCATGCGGAATTTATGGGCATGAACAACTCGACTCAAGGGTCTACATAACAATATAGAACTCATGCATATGACTCTTTTCATTCTCATATTTACTTCCTCAAAACTTAGCTTAAATCGATAGTTGATCTCAAAGGATTCACAATTAAACTCAAATATTTTTTTGGATTCTACTCTTAATTCTCTCTTGAATGTGAATTATGAATTCAAGAGTTATGGTTCATGATATGAATGATCTAGGTGATAGTGTAGACTCATGAATACATTCTCCTCACTCTCATGCTCACTTACTTGAGTCTTGAAACAAGTTATTAGAAATTGTAGAAGACTCCTCAAAAAGATTCAAAGGGACTCTCTCGAAAAGTTCGAATAAACTCTCAAAACTTAACTCTTACTCTACCTTGAATTTGAATTTGAATTATGAATTCAAGGTTATAATTCATGTTATGAATGATTTCTAGGTGTTTATAAGTAGTTTAGAGTGTTTAGAATCAAAGAGGAGTACAGGTACCCTTTGAAAGAACTCAAACGGACGAAATGATAAAGAACGGGTGGGGGCAGGCGACCCTGGTGTACTGAGTGGCGTGGAGCGCTTGCCCCTAAACTACAGAGAATAATTCTTGGCGTATTGACTGTCGTGGTGCGCCAGCCACCCCTGGTGTGATGGTGGCGCGTCACCCCAGGCACCGCATGTCACACCTCTTGCATTCTGCAATTGTAAAGGAATGTGATGGGTTTTTTTTGAAAATAAAAAGTAAAAGAAAAATTTATTTATTTTTGAGTCGCCACTTGAAATTGTGTTTTTAGGGTGTTCCATGTCACCTGGTAATTCCTAATTTAAAAGGAAATAACTCTTTATTTTTTAGTCTACGAAACTAAGATATGGTAAGGAATTCTATTGACCGGGGAAAGGTGTGAGGCACCCCCGAGTCCCGTGGTTCTAACACGATCGTTTTATTAACTAATGTTTGGCTAAAATTAATTCTTTGGATAAAAATGTAAATTCGTGTTAGTTACTAATTTTTTTTTATATGATTGGGCTAGGAGCGTAATCGCACACAAGACCTCTTTTTTAGAAAAAAATACAACCAAGGATCGTAACCAAACACATAGTGATATTTAATTTTTTTTTCTTTTAAAAAGACTAATAAATAACGACTCAAATTTTATTTAATAATAAAACAAATTAATGAATAAATGAACTTGTTGCAACATACAGACATGAAAATGATTTATTTTTTTTTGTAAATTGCTAATTAATAATTTTTTTTCTAAAAAAAAGAAACAAATATATATATATATATATATATATATATATATATATATATATATAAATACACACACATACATGTAAGTTTCACTAGTTGACAATAACAACAAAAGGAAAACAAAGTAGTTTTTTTTAAAATAGAATAATGACTAAAGCCCCTTTTAAAACAAGTAGTGATATACTAATTTTTTTTTCCATGTTGATACAATTTCAGAAATGACCATTTTAGTGAAATTTTTAGTTTTGCGCAAAATGGGCACATTGTTCTCTTTTGGAAGAAAATTGCAATTATAGCCATTTTTTTCTAATAATTAAATTACTAACAAAAAGTAGCTGATTTTGCATTTTTTGTTTCAATAACTCATTTCATATATTTATTTAAGAGAGAAAAAAAATTATATATTCTTTTTTTAAAAATGATTTACAAAATGACCAGATTTATATTTTTTGCAAAAATGCCCAATTTTGTGTTTTGTTTTTGCAAAAACCAACCTCTTTTTTCTTTTCTTAAAATGATCAGAAACTTAAATAAAAGACGTTGAAATTGTTATATTTTTTCTTTAGCAAAGCATGAGCTTACTTATCAATCCTACGATGAGGTAAATTTAAACTAAACACCACATTAATAATAAACAAATATGTACATAATAATAAAACATAATCATATAAATATCACAATAAACTTAACCAAATCAAAACAAACTTAATATAAACAACTTAATCAAAATATAAAAGGAACATGAAACATTAATTTAAGATTACATTGTGAAATGTAAAGAGAAATACCTAAAGGTGATGACAAACAAATAGTGGAAAAAAATTAGTTGAACCACGAACTCACACAAAGATGAATTTTTTTTTCTTTTTTAGAAGAAGACTTTCTACTCTCTATTCTTATGATTTTTCTTTTTCTAATTTTCCTTTTTCTCTTTTTTTTTTTTTGTTGTTCTCCCTAAAAATGAAAGAAGAATAGGGTTTAAATAGGTGTTGAGTATTAAACCCCCCACTCTTCTTGAAAACTTAAGAGTCAATGCATGCATTGGACTCTTTACCTTCCCAATGTGCCACCCAAGATGGCCAATGAAATTTCTTCTTTTTCTTTTTGCAAGATAAGATTAATTAAAAAGATTACATTGCCCCTTTAGATGACCCATTTCTTTTATTCATTAATTGAATAATAGCTAAATGGGTCATCTGAAAATTTAAAATAGGCCCAATAGGCCCAAAAGGTAGACAAATTTGACTAAGACCCAAAATTCAAAAGGAGAACCAGCCCGCTAACACAAAATTCAAACTTGTAACCTATCTTAAGGATCAAACACAACAAATAAGGCAGAAAATAAAAAATAAAATTCAAGAAAAAATTTTAACATGATAAAACTTAAAAGAACACTAACAAAATAATACAAAATTCAGCACCAAAATTACTTATATGGTTAAAAAAGAATGTGATATTGACGGATTTGGATAGAGGAGGAGAGGGGGGAAAAATTGATATAAATTTTCGTGTGAATGGGGGTCACCAAAAAACGAAAAAAAAATTGACGAAATTTTGACATAAAATTTATATCAAAAGATAGCCCTTAAAGAGCTCTACACATTTATGTAAATGGTATAGAATGGGGATGACTAGAACTTCATAAATCTAAAGAAAAAAGTGAAGATTTGTGTTTCATTTTTCTTAGATCTACGGATTTTGGCTATGAATAAGGATGAATAGTTTGTGGATTTGTGTAGAGGAGGGTGAAAGAAAGAAATGGTAAAAATTTTGGAGATTTTTCTGGCCAAGGGGTGGTGGCCGCTGCCGGCAGTGGCGGCAGTGGAGGCGGGCAGCCGGCGGTGATGGTGGTGCACTACTAAAAACTGTCAAAAAACGACGGCCAAAAGTGACGGACTGCGTCACTTTTTTAGGTCAAAATCGACAGAAAAGGGATGCAGTCACCTCCATCGCTTTTTAGCTCGACGTTTCTCAAAAAACGTCGGACTGCGTCGCATTTTGATTATTTTGTTCTAGAATGTTTTTAACAAAAGCGACAGACTCCGGCGCTTTATTTTGATTTTAATTTTTTTTTATTTCTAAAAGGCGACGCAATCCGTCGCTTTTCTGGAAAATTTATTTTTGAAAATCCCTGAAAAGCGATGGACAAAACCACGTTGTACGTCGCTTTTCTGGGATTTAAAAAAAAATAAAACCCAGAAAAGCAACGGACAAAACCACGTTGTTCGACGCTTTTCCTGCACTATTTTTGACAGCACAAACTAGCAGTTTCTCCTGCCCACCTGCAAATGCAATTCAATTCAATTCTACACTATTCAACCCAATCAAACACACACAATTATAAACAATCTAAATAAAACATAAAACAACAAACTTAAAATAACATTCAAAAATATCTAAATCACAAATTAAATACTTATAAAGTCTTTCAAAATTCATTTCAAAATTTCAAAAAGTTCATAAATGTCCAGAGATTTAAACTAGGGAGTGAGATCTACATAATCATCCTCATCACTCTCGTCGTCGGTGTCATTGATGAGTCCAGAAATTGAACTCATTTAGGGCTTTATTTTAATAGAAATAGTGTCCTCAAATGCTCATTTTATCTTAATATCTGATGAAAACTCTTGAGTTTCATGTATTTGAAGCTTTAGTGGAAACATGGAAACTTAGGCGTAAAAAGGAACAAAAAGGCTGAAAAGAACGTAAAAGCGGAAGCCTAAGCTTCGCCAATCACACTTGGTGAATCACCGAAGGGATGCACTCCGCCCTTTGTTCCAGTACGCGAAGCCCTGAAGGAAGTGGATCAAAAGGCAATGAAAGGAGTAGTCGGTGTGTCGCCGATCAGTTCCACGAAGCAGAGATATACCGCCCAATGATCCAAGACACAAACACGCTGAAGGCAAATCACATAAGGCGATGAACCAGAAGAAGGGTGAATCGCCGAGTCATTCGGTGATCGCGACTAACCTCGCCGAACAATCCACCATAACACTATTTTGTGAATCTATAAATACTAGCTCTTTACTAGTTTTTAGAGGAAGTCGAACAATTATTATAAGTTTAATATAATTTTAGTACTTTTTTTTGCTCTGAGAGAGTTTTGGAAACTTGAAGAAGAAAAGGGTTTCATCTCCAAGTATTTGGACTTAGGTCTCTTGATTTCTTCATTCTTGGCCTGTAACAAGACTTAAATCTTCATACCCATTTGAATGCAAGCTCATTTAGGTATAAATTTATATCTCTTGATATGTGGCTAAAAACCCCCATTCTTGGGGTGTGATTTAGTGAATATGGGTTAATATTGTTGTCGGGTCTTACTTGTTGATAGATTAAATGTAGTTTAATGATGATTTCACCTAGTAGTTGTGGTTGAATTTAATGGGTTTGTAGTTGCAAATACAAGTCCACCCATGTGTTTTCGGCTTGCTCGAGAGAGAGGTCGTGAAACCAAGACTGCTAGACTGATGGCCTAAGGAGTGGGTCGACATTAGGTTCAGTCTGAGAGGGTGAGCCCTAGTCCCATATCCTAACACTCAGCTCGAGAGAGTGAGTGGGGTAGGGCGTAGGTTGGTCTTCATGCGGCAAGTGGGTGTCCGAGAGGAACCCATTTGAAACAAGGTAAGTTGCTCGAGAGCGAATTTATTCCCACGTATAGCTTAGCGTAGTCACTATTACTGTCACGACCCGGGAGCACCCCCTAGTCGTAACATGGCGTATTCGACCCCAAAGGGGTCTTATACGAGCCACATAGCCATTCATTGCATTCAATACTGAAAATAGTGCGGAATAATAAAAAAACTTATTTACATCCACACATTTAAACTTCATTAAAACAACTTTAAAAACACACAGCGGAAGTCTAAGTCTCACATGGCCATCTTACACACAGTCGCAAAACATAAGTAGGGACACGGCCCTTTACAATCAAAAGAAGTCTATTACATGAACAAAAGAACTTAAAAGTCTTATCCTCGAATCCATGAGGACATACCAAGTCTTGGAGGAAAGCAATCCAACACTTCAAACTAGCTAGGAGGGATCACTTGCCGGAACCTACACTTATAGTAAAAATATGAAGAATATGGGTTAGTACACAAAATGTACTAAGTATGATGACCATGCAAAACATACTTAAAAAGGGACATTTTAGTTAGAAACCATGCATTATGCCACCTTTTTGAAATATCATGAACAATAGCATAAAAAACATACAAGACAAGCATAACATCAAGTAAGTCATAATATCACCTTTAAACAATATCAACATGAAAACCTTTACCTTGGACCTTCACCTCAAGAAACCCTTATGCTATACCTCGTGCAATGTATGGATGGCGTCCCATACCACCATCCATACTAAGGCACCACATTTAGGTCACTTAAAGTAACTTATCATTCCTTTCTTTCACCTTTGCACAATATTCATACATAAGAGGTATATCATTAATTAAGACATGACAAGGAAAAATAACTCGTAATATAACCCAAGTATAACATGCATAACATATTAAGCATTTAAGAGCCAACATTCTTTAATAACCTCATTTAGGGTACAATCATGTCACAGTCATTAGGATTTAGAGAAGCTCACTATGACCCTCTCCAAGCCTACTCGTGCAATGTATAGGTAGCATCCCATACTACTACCTACATTTTGTAGAACCTGTCAAGAAACCATAATGAAATCTCACATGATGGGAAGTAAGCGTTTAACCGACATAGACCATGAGAGCTTGTCATGGAATCCGGTGTCATAAGTCCCCACACCGTAAAGAGGTGGTCTACTTGCCTAAGGAAGACCGGTATATAGCTTAATGGATCCACTAGCTTCCTATGCGGGCACATAGTTTATGGGATAAGGTAGACGATCATTGAAACTCATGCCTAACTGTCGGGGGAGTTTCCATCTAACCAAATCCGCTCGGTGCTTAGCCTACATTCCCATAGAATAGTTCATTACTTTGACATCATCACACATGAAAGGGTGCCATAAGCCTACCGATTCAAGGTACATTATTTAACACATGAAAGGGTGCCATAAGCCTACCGATTCAAGGTACATTTAGGAAAGCTCATTAACTCCTCTTGAAAGGGTGCCATGGGCCTACCGATTCAAGTCTCATCATTAACCTTTATGGAAAGGTGCCATAGGCCTACCGAATCCAAGGTTCATTATAAGCATGTGTGGAAGGGTGCCATAAGCCTACCGATCCAAGGATTCAACAATCAACAATATAATCATTTATACAAGAAAATGATGCATAAGCCCTACCAATTCAAGGTATACTTTATATTGAAGAATCCTTCATATTATATCATCCACGTTCATGAGTGTCACCAACACATCTCTGGATTTCCATACATCTCATAACTCAAACTTTAAAGCATCGATTCATCAATTCTCCATAGTTGGACATTTTGTCAAACACCTTGAAGGCATGTAATGGAATCAAAGAGCATGGAAAATAGGGTAGTAATTATGCAACCAAACCAGTGAACAACCTACAACAACACCTTTACATTCATAACATGATCACATTATCTTCATTGAATTCTCATTCATATAATGTCATGATAACGCTCCAATTTCTCATACTATGCCTTTAAGGCCATAAGCCTCACATACCAATACACCAACAATACACCATAAAATAAGCATGGGTAATGACATACTTCAACAATCTAAAGACCTTTAAACAAGTTTGATTCATATACATTCGTTATCTAGCAACCCACTTCATAAAGGCATAAACTAGGAATAGAGAGAAATCATGGGTTCATGGAGTATTTTCATCTTAAATCGTCAATACAACAACAATATAACCATAAAGTGCCATTAGAAACCTTTTAAAACCATTTGGTGGAAGAACCCATGAGATTGAGTGAAAACCTAGATTTTTCATACTTTGAAATAGCTTTGGATTTGGCTCCTTGAATGGAAAATTAGACAAGGATCAAGACCACCATACCTTTGCTATGATCTCCCACGAAATTTGATGAAGAAAGCCTTGAATCCAAAGCCCTAGCTAGCTCCCACTTCTTCTTCTTCTTAAATGGAGGATTGTAGAGAGGGAAATGTTTTTAGGGATGGGAATTGGATTATGGTATCTAGGAAATAATATAAGTCCTTTGAAAAAAATGGTCCAACACTTATAAAAAAAATCAGGCGGGTGAACAGTAAATGAACAGTAAAATCAGCTACTGGAATTTGCCTTTTTCTGCCGGACAGATTTTACGAAAATGGGCATAACTTCTTCGTCCGAACTCCGAATGAGGTGAAACGAAGTGCGTTAGGTAGCTAACTCAAAGGGCTTTCCATGGATATATTATTGGCCACCCAAATAATTTGTGTGCTAGGAGATATGACCCTCCAAAGTAGACCCTCGAAAAAGGCTTCACTTGGAAATTTCGGATTTTGATACGGTTGCTCTAAAATTTGGGTTAGACCCATTTCCCACTCAATTTGACCCCTTAAACAAGAATATGAAGTCGGATTTTCGAAAAACGAAACGGATCTTTTAATATACAGCTAAACAAGTTTCCGGTAACTTCCGAATCACATTTTTTAAGAACTTTTGGGTCAAATTCAAATATAATCATTTCATTAAGTTCTCGACTCCAAACTCACATGTGAGGCTCTAGTTTCACTCTATCATTTTCCGAGTCGTTACAATTACACTATAAATTCTCTATCGAAAGCATGTACCCAATAATTTAGATTAACCGTATTCCAGTCACATCCCAAGAATCCCCCTCTCATTGTTAGATTTTCTTGTTGATTTCACTAATTTTAGCTTACCTGTGACAAAACCCCCCAAATCGATATTTGACACTTTTGTGTCTCCCCATTTAATTTAAAATGTTTTTAATCATTAATATCTTTAGCTACGACTAGTTAGAACTAAATTTTATTTTTCTATAAATTCTCAAAACCACTCCCTTGGGATGATCCCAACCCTCGGTTGGGTTACTATATTATCGACCATCATAGACACTTAAATCGGAAGTGGTGTCGTTGGTCACGATAAGCATCAGTCTTCGGGAGCCAAAGTAGTAGGTCGATGAACAAGGTTCATCACTTGTTCTTTGATTTGCTGAACGGTCTCACTCATGCTTTCTTGTTCAGCTACTCTTCTCCGCTCCGACTTTGCTAGTGCCGTTGTAAGTTTAGCTATTTGATCCGACATAACAGCAATCTAAACACCGTCAAGTGCCTCGGCTTGACGTGACGATCCAATACCTTCTAAGCCTAACTAGAGTCATCTTACATCGTTTAGAGAGCCTAGACCATATATTCTACCCTTGTATGTCCCCCCTACTACTTTTTCCTTCCAAATCTGGGTGGAAAGTTCAGCTGTCAATTGGACCGAACTATCTAGATTCTCAGCAACGTACTGATGAAAGTCATTCTGCATATTAAATATAAAAATTGACATCAATATATATACATATCATAAATATATTCACTATTAATATATATTATTCATATTAAATAACTTGCAACAGTTCGTTCGGCCCTTTCCTCCACCCACACATCTGGATCCGACTCATTTTCTTTCTTCCTGACATGAGTCTTCTTGAAAACCTCTGGTTCAATGGGAGTGCATCCCAATTCTTTTTCCTATAAATAAAAACTGAAATTTATAACGATATATATGAATCAACTAATTATTTATTTAAAAGTTTGAATTAGAACTTACCATCTCTCGTGCAATTGTTCCAACCGTCTTTGCACCTCCAGTGTGCAACGAGCCACCTTTAAGATTGCCTCTAGCTTTCTTTGCTTGATCTGATATTGCCTTAAACTTGTCTGTGTTCCAATACTAACCCAATTCATCAAAAACATGAGGCAACATCCAACCGGGACATTCACCACTATCCCGAACTTTCTTTAGCCAGCTAGACAGTTTGGCGGATGCCTTCCTCTCAAATGTGGTCCCAATGACCAAATTGTACCTCGACTCCCAAGTACACATAGTCTGGGAAAAAATTTGAATAACATTAATTAGATCGATAGTAAAAAAAAGTAAAGCATACTAAACTTAACTAAAAAATATATACCTTAAAGTTATTAAACATCGCATGGTGTATACTATTTGGGATCTCGCTCCAAGAGTGATAAGCCCGTGTATAGAGTCTTCTAACACAGTCTTTTAAAGCCCGGGCAGCATCTTTTGTAGGATGCCACCTGCAAATGACATAATAAACATGTTAGTTCATGAATAATATATTAAAGTATAAGAAATAAATAAAATAAACTAACAAATAGATAACAAAACAAACTTACAATGATCCATCCGGCTCAATCATGACTCTACCAAGTCTTTCCTTCTGACCAGGAGCTAGAGCAAGCATCGTATCATCTGGTGTAGCACTAGGTGTAGCTGTAGACGAGGGTGATACATCAGGATGCACAAAACGCTGCGTCAATAGAGGCGTACCGGCCATAGCATCTGACTGCTCGCTACTAGAATCTCCAATCCTCATGGCATATAACTGAGGAGATATACTTGTGGGAGATGAAGTACATGCCGATAAGGGTCATGCTCGACGAATAGCCTGTAAAGGTAGGTCCTTGTAGCGTCTTGAAGGCAATGCCTATTAAGTAGATGAAGCACCGACTGGTCAACGGTAATTAGGATAATATTGCCGAGGATCCGCCGTACCAAATGGAACAGCAAATAAATGAGTATCATGGCTGATGCGCTCTGGCGCAGAAGAAATAGATCCTGTAATATCCTCAGGATCTATGGGTCTCCTAGACTTCTTCTTCTTAGCCTGTTTAGTCTGGCTAACTCCAAGATGCTCGTGATGTCTATCACCGTCACCGCCTGATGACATATGTATGCAAATTTACATGTATAATATATATATATAAATCATAAATTAAATAAAATTAGCAAAATACACTTATATATATATATACTAGCTAGCTTTCATTCTACACTATTCCTCTTCGCTTGTTTCAATTCCATCATTCTCCCATTTTTCTTCCTCAGTTGTTTCATTTTCATTATTGTCCCATTCTTCGTCATCAAATGATTTATTTTCCTCATTCTCGGATATTTCTTCCTCAACATTCAGTATCTCATCATCAGATACTTCTTCTAATATGTGTTGAGGATGTTGTAGTGTGGTTTCCAATTCAACATCAACTTGTTGTTGAACAATTGCAACATCATTTTGATACGCCACATCTAAGACATTGTAAATTTCAATTCTTCCCGCAGGCTTACTTTTTATAACAACCCACCAATCAGCTTTGTCTCTACGCAATGGATATGGAGCATAATACACTTGTTTAGCATTTTGTGCAATAATAAAAGGATCATAACTTCTGTATTTCCTGGTGTGCTTAACTTCAATTATATTATGTTGATGGTCCACCTTTGTGCCTCTATGTGATGGGTCAAACCACTCACACTGAAACAATACAATCTTCTTCTTAGGCCAACCTGAATACCTCACTTCAATAATCTCTTGAATGACACCATAATATTCAATAGTTTGACCAATACCATCAACATCACCTTGTATGTAGACACCACTATTATTTGTTTTCTTGTTCCTAGAAACTTCTTCAGTTTGAAACTTAAAACCATTGACACAATACTTATTTTGTCAATGGATTATACCGAAAATACTAGAAAAATATCAGACTTAAAAGTGTGAATTGAAGAAAATGAGAAAGAGAACTTATCTAGAGGCATATGTCGACTTTGAGTGAACCATGACATGCACTTTGGACTTGACCCCTGATCCTTTTGAGTTGTCTAGTTCTCAAGATCTGAACCATTATCAATTTAAAACTAATCTATGTATCCTTCATGCAAAGGTGTTGAGAAATAGTGATCTTTGCAGATTTCTTCCAATTAGTCATTTTCAGGATGTTCTCTCCTTTTATCTTTAGGAGCCCGCAAAGGTTTTCACCGATAAGATCTTCTCTCTTGTCATCTTATGGTACCTATAAAGAATTTCACCGATGAGACTCTCTCTCCTTTTTTTTTTTTACTTACTTATGTTGCCCACAAGGGTTTCACTAATAAGTATTTTTTTTTACTCAACAATGTTGTCTCCGATGATCAATTGTCCATGCAAGACACATTGAATCTATCATTCTTATAGTTGGTCAAAATGTCGATTGCTAGAATAGAATCATAAACTAAATTACAATTTGACACTATTCTATCAAAAAAATATATTCTAAAAATGCCCTAGTTTCATATGAATACTGGAATATTGATTTTTTTTATGATATGACCGAACCCCAAAGGGTTGCCTACGTATCCTTTCGGAATCAGGTCAAGCGTAGTTCAAATTTGAAAAAGAGGATTTTGTTTTTTTTTTTAAAAAGAGGTGCCTTTGTTCTCCAAACCATAAACTTGTCACAGTATCTTAGAACGCATTAGATGTAGTATCTTTTGACTGCGTCCGCATTAACAATTATGCCTGTGATTTTTCCCCCCCCATCAGTAAGGTGCAAGGCTCCTTTGGACAACACTTCCTTGATAAGATATGGACCTCGCCAATTTGGGGTAAACTTTCCCTTAACTTCTTCTTGGTGCGGGAGAATACGTTTTAAGACCAATTGACCTACTTCAAAGCGTCTTGGGTGCACCTTGTTGTTGTATGCACGAGCCATCATTTGCTGATAAAGCTAACCAAAACAGATGGTCGTCAATCTTTTCTCATCTATTAATATGAGTTGCTCTAGTCGGGTTTTGACCCATTCAATATTTTCAATTTCAGCCTCGACAATAATTTGAAGAGATGGAATTTTGACTTTCGATGGTATCACAGCTTTAGTCCCATACACCAGCAAATAAGGAGTTTCACCAATCGAGGTGCGCACTGTTGTGTGATATCCCAAAAGTGCAAAAGGCAGCTTCTCATGCCATTGTCTGGTGCCTTGACCCATCCTCTTGAGAATATTTTTGATATTCTTGTTGGCAGCCTCCACAGCTCCGTTGGCTTTTGGTCGGTATGGAGTAGAATTGTGATGCACAATTTTGAACTGCTCACATACCTCCTTCATCAAATTGCTATTAAGGTTTGCAGCATTATCTGTGATGATAGTTCTTAGGATACCAAAATGACAAATGATGTTTGAATGGACAAAATCTACGACCGCCTTCTTAGTGATAGCCTATACCCATTTGGTAAAGTAATCAATTGAGACCAAAATGAATTGATGTCCATTAGAAGCTTTTGGCTCAATTGGTCCGATAACATCAATTCCCCATGCAACAAAGGGCCAAGGAGCGGCCATGGGATGCAACTCTTAAGGAGAGAAAGAATGAGATCAACATGAATTTGACACTGATGACATTTTTTTCACAAAGCGAAAGCAATCCCATTCCATGGTAAGCCAGTAATATCCTGCTCGGAGTATCTTTTTCGCAAGGACATATCCATTCATGTGTGGTTCACATACCCCAGCATGTACTTCATTCATGATCTTCTCGGCTTCTTCAGCATCCACACATCTCAACAAGTTCAGATCCGGGGTTCGTTTATATAAAATTTCCCCGCTAAAAAGAAACCACTATCCATACGTCTAATAGTTCCTTGTTGGCTTCTATTGGCATGCTTGGGACATCTCCATGTCATCAAAAATTGCTTGATGTCTAGGTACCATGGCTCACTATCTGGTTCTGCTTCCACAGTGTTACAATAGCCATGTTGGTCCCGAACTTGAATCTCTAAGGGAGTGATGTAAGTGTATCCAGGATATGGAAGCATTGAGGCCAAAGTAGCCAAGGCATCTGCCAATTCATTATGAAATCTGGGGATGTATCTAAACTGGATGGACCTAAACCTTTTGCTAAGATCTTCCACACAATGTCTGTATGGAAGAAGCTTGAGGTTTCGAGTTTTCCATTCGCCTTGAGATTGCTGTATAAGCAAATCAGAATCTCCCAACACAATCAATTCTTGCACACCCAAATCTATTGCCATATTTAGACCTATGATGCAAGCTTCATACTCTGTTGTGTTATTTGTACAGAAGAAACAAAGTCGAGCTATTGTCGGGTAATGCTGCCCTGTGGGTGATATGAGAATTGTCCAATCCTTATGCCTTTTGCATTAATTGCTCCATCAAATTATAATTGCCAGACCTGATTTTCATCTGGATCCACTTCTTCAACTGAGTTAATCTCTCCATCTGCAAAATATGTATCCAATGGTTCATAGTCGCCATCGACTGGATTTTCTGCCAAATGGTTTGCCAAAGCTTGAGATTTCATTGCAATTCGAGTGACATATATAATGTCAAATTCAGTGAGCATGATTTGCCATTTCGCGAGTCTGCCAGTTGGCATTGGCTTCTGAAAGATGTACTTCAAAGGATCCATCCTAGATATGAGGTAAGTTGTGTAGGACAAAAGGTAATGCCTTAACTTTTGAGCTACCCAAGTTAGGGAGCAACATGTCCTTTCCAAGAGTGTGTGCTTGACCTCATAAATAGTGAATTTTTTGCTCAAGTAGTAGATAGCTTGTTGACCAAGAACACACCTAAAGGAATTATTTGTTACTGAAAGATATAAAAAGAGGGGCATATCAGTTTTATGCGAGACCAATACGGGAGGGTTGGAAAAATACTCCTTGATTTTTTCAAAAGCTTGTTGACAATCCTCCGTCTATCTAACAGCAACATCCTTTTTCAAAATTCTGAAAATGGGCTCACAAGTGGTTGTGAGTTGAGCAATAAACATGTTGATGTAGTTCAACCTCCCAAGTAGACTCATGACTTCGGTCTTATTTTTCAGGGGTGGCGAATCTCAAATGGCTTTTATTTTGGAAGGATCAAATTCGATTCCCTTTCTACTGACAGTAAAACCCAAATTTTTTCTAGATGGAACTCCAAATGCACATTTTGCTGGATTAAGCTTGAGATCATATCTTCGCACTCTTTCAAAGAATTTTCCAGATCTTGCACATGGTTAACTTGCGTTTTAGACTTGACGATTACGTCATCGACGTATACTTCAATTTCTTTATGCATCATATCATGAAACATGGTGATCATAGCCCTCATGTAAGTTGCCCCAACATTTTTAAGATCGAATGGAATGACCGTATAGCAATAGGTCCCCCATGGAGTGGTTAAAGTAGTTTTCTCAGCTTCCTCTTCATCCATTAAGATTTGATGATACCCCGCATAACAATCCACAAAATATTGAATTTATTGTTTAGCACAATTATCAACTAGAATGTGGATATTGGGCAAGGGAAACTCTTGTCTTTCCATCTTTTTTCGACACAAGAACAACATTTTCCAACCAAGTAGTGTAACGAATGGCTTGGATCCATGGCCTTCCCAATAGAAAATTATAAGATGTGTCCATGTCCATTACTTGGAACACAATCATAAAGTCCACCGGTCCAATTGTCATGTTTAACTTGATTTCACCAATGGTATCCCGCCTTGAGCCGTCATAAGCTCGAACAAATACAATGTTGGGGCGAATTCTGTTAGGGTTAATTTTCAAGCTTTGCAGCATAGAAAGAGGACATATGTCTACCCCTGATCCCCCATTTATCATGACCCTCTTTACATAGTACCCTTCACATTTCACTGTAAGAAGCAAAGCTCTGTTGTATCCAGCTTCCTCCGTGGGAAACTCATCATCAGTGAAAGTGATGATGTTCGACTCAAAGATGTGCTTGGTAATTTTCTCTAACTGATTCACCGTGGCCTCCTTTGATACATGTGCTTCATTCAAAATCTTGGTCAACACACGACGATGTTCTTCTGAGTGTAAGAGTAGAGACAACAGTGAAATCTGTGCAGGGGTTTTCTTCAATTGTTCCACAATAGAGTAAACCTAAATCTTTTTTAGAAACTCTTATGTTTATTCCTCTGTAACTGCTTTCTTTAGTGGTACTTGGTATTTTGAGCCATCTTCCCTTTTCTTAATTCTTTTGGAGAATAACATCTTCCGGAGCCTGTCAACCTTCCTGCTTCATCAACCTCTTCAATAATCTCTTTTCCTCGGTAAACCACAGCGATTTTGTTATAGTTCCAAGGAACAACCTTTGAATCAGTTACCAGAAGCTGTTGGACGGGCTTAACAAAAATAGGTTCTTTCAATTTTGCCAACCAACTTTGGTCCCATTGTGTTGATGAAAAGCCTTTTGATACATACAACTTCAGCATACCCGCTCGAACTTCAATCCCCTTCGAAACCTCCGGAACACACAAAACTTTGGTATCAAGATTGACACCTTCCACACTAAAAAATGCGACTGATTCTGAACTCTTTAACGACATGTCCTCTCCGATCTTCCTAAACGACTTTCCCATTTTGCCAAGGAGTTTGTACTCCTGATCATCGGAGATCACACCACTAAATTATTTTGAGCTAGAAGTGGGTTATTAGTTACATTGGGAGTGTTTTGATCATCCGTCATAACGACCACTCCATGATCGATTAGTTTCTCTATCACCCCCTTCAAGGTCCAATAATTATCAGTGTTATGTCTTAGGGTCCCTGAATGATACTCACATCTTTCATTGGCTTGGAAACCTGGAGCAGTTGGATACAGACGATGTGGTGGGATAGACTCAATCACTCTTTTCTTCCTTAACTTTTGAAACAAGCTGGAGTATGACTCTCCCAAGGGAGTGAATTTCCTTTTCTGTCCCTGCTCTTGAGCATAATTTTGCGTAGGAGGGGGTTGTAAGGGACCTAATAGGGTGGTCATTGTGGCTAAAAGTTTCCTTGAGTTGGGGCCCAAAAATGTGGGCGACTGGGAGGATCCACATATTGCTAAGCATTGAAGACTGTATTGAGGAACATAAGGGTAGTAATGTTGAGTATAACTAGATTGTCCCTGAATTTATGGGTAAGGATAATCTGACTTTCTTTGAGCACCCCTTGACCCTGATGCTAGCGAAGAAACTTCATCTTTCCTTTTGACGATTTCCAAAACTGCCTGAACCACCTTGAATGGCCTATGTGGTAGCTTTGATTGTTGTATGGCTCAAGATCCTTCCTGTTTTGAGACCACTTACGACCATTTCTCCAATTTTGATTGCTGTGTGAAATTGTCTTCCCATTGCGGCTGTCAGGTGGTGGAAGTAATCAGGATCTTGAGCCTCTATAAAGATGTCAACCAATTCTTGTTCATCTAATGGTGGTTTGACCCGGGCTGCTTGTTCCCTCCATTTGATAGCATATTCTCTGAAGCTTTCATTTGGCTTCTTTCTCATATTAGAGAGTGTATTGCGATCTGGCATAATGTGGACATTGTACTAAAATTGTCTAACAAAATCTTGAGCCATATCATCCCAAATATGCCAGTGGGAGATCTCTTTGTCTATGAACTATTCCAAGGCAACACCAATTAGACTCTCACAAAAAATCCATGAGTAGTTCTTCTTTAACCCCCGCGCCCCTAAGTTGATTGTAGTATCTCTTGAGGTGAGCTATGGGATCACCGTGCCCGTCATACTTATCAAACTTAAGGGTTTTGAATCCAGGTGGAAGGTGCACATTTGGGAACATACACAAGTTTTTGAACGCAACACTTTTGTGCCCACCTAGCCCTTGCATACTTTTCATGCGTTGCTCGATGCTTTTCAGTTTTTTAACATTTCCCCTTGCTCTAAACCTTGAGTGGGCCTTTCAACATCAATAGGGTAGCCAAATTGTACAAAGTTAGGGCCCCTAATGCTATCCCAAAAGTAAAGTACTACTCTGGCTGGGCGGTGAACTATCCCTCTTGTGCTGCTCTTAGCGTCACAGTTGGTTGTGGGAGAGTATAGATCGGTGAAGTTGTCGTGATAGTGAGATTATTCCTCAATGGCATGCCTTGAGGGAGTGTTGTTGATGGTCTGGCCCCACAATAATCAAATGGACCATACCCTGGAGGGAAGAAAGGATCTGATATCGGGACTTGAGACGATGAGGATCGGATACTCGTGATCTCAGAAAACCAGGAATGGATGTTGGTGGTTCTTGACCATTGGCCCAGGCTTGCCACAACTATGTCATAACATGTCTCAATGTCCGATTTTCTTCGACACTGGCTAAGTCTCTTGTCGTTAAATCAACTGGAGTATCCACCTGATTCACCGCAGTTTCAGTATTGGTTGCCATCGACATTCTTGCCTTAGACCTTGTAAAGTACGGGTGGTCTGCCAGTTTACCACAAACCAACCACCGAAAGCTTACTAAACTAAGGAAAAATGAACAAACTTGTTAGGGATTAGACAATTTAAACATCAATCACACATTTGTTAATCACCTAAAAATATGAATTCAGAAGGCCATTGTCTCATCCCAGCTTAGCTTTGTTCATTGTCTTCCCTTTCTTTCTTTTTTGCCTTTTTTAAATAAAAAAAAATTTGATCGAACCCTTTAAGAGTTGCCTACGTATCATGTCACCGCATGAATAAGATCATTACGTAGTTCAGAAATTTAGACAACTCAACAACATTAGTTTAGAAAAGCAAAAGAAAACCCTTTCATTCATTTCCAAAGACTTTAAACAAAACGACAAAACCAAGGGGTTTAAACACAGCTATGATCAATATGATCTCTTTGAACACCAAACTTTAAACTAAAACATTGAGTATTAAACAAAACAAGATGAAACAAACAAACAAAAACAGTTGAACTCTTCTTCAATCTTCATCATCTTCCTGGGGCTTTCGTTGTCCTCCCAAGGTCTCATACAGATTCAACAACACCATTGGCAGATGGGGAACAATGGCTCGTGCTTGCTCAGCCACTTCTGTGTCATTCATACGACGATGATTTTTAATAACATAGGAGGTTTATTCCGCCAGCTGATGAACTTAACGCCTAGCCCTTTCCATATTTTCATGGCAGTTATTCAACCAAACCTGATGATCACCAAGATTGTTCCTTAAGAGGGCCTCTCGCTTTTCTGATGCTTCAAGTTGATGGCGAAGTGTTGCTATCTCAATGATCATTTGTTTTTGCCCCATTTTGATATCGACCCAATGACTGATTTTCCTTTTATGTTCTTCTAACTATGCTTTAAGCTGATCATGTAAATGCATCCAAGATGACCTTTCTTTCCCAAATTTCTCCGTCTGCCGCTTAAACTCTCCCTTTTGGTAGTGCACAACCTCTTCAGATGCCACTAAGTCCCTCTTCAATCGAGAAATCTGAAAGCTTTGCTCCTTTTTTATCTGTCTAGCCAAATAAATTCTACTATCCAGCTCCTTCTCTAATCGAGCTAATTTCCCCTATGTATGTTTCAATTCCCCCTCCATATCTTGTAACTCCAACTGGTGATTTCTTCTTATTTGAACTTGAACTTCTTGTCGGGCTATGGTGGCTTTGGCCTTCTCCAACTCTTTTTCCAACTGTCTTATGGTGTGTTGGTTTTTTCTTTTTCTGCTGGATCATTCGGGAGTGTCACCAAATGTCACTGGATCACAAAACCACGATAGGTACCCACGAACTACTTTTCCTTTATCTTGCTCCAGAACCATTTCTCTTTGCTCAGAAATTATACTCTCGTACTAGATCTTCAGAATATCTTCGCTATTAAAGGCAAAACCTGATGGGGTCTCAAATACAAATCTACTCATATCATCATTTGGTGGGACTTCTTGAAGTCTAGCGAGCTGACGCATGACTCGAAGTGGGGCATTGGGTTGAACATCTCTAAGCCCAATCGACACAAGAAAGAAGATACCAGTAGACATGCAAATGACATCCTTAGCTGGAAACGAGTAATAATTCCATACTATTTCATCAAACGTGATCACCGAGAGTTTCTCTTCACACGCTAAAATTTATTTTGGAAAATCGATTCTTGATTCCCTTTCCTTATGGGAGGAAACATAATTACATCAGTCTAGAGTGAACCTGGGCGCACGATCATGGTGATAAAGATGTTCCAAAAATCATATTTGCAGCAAGATGTTGCAGCCTTCAAAGTACATTTCTCCATTTATGCATATAGTCAATTCACGAAACATATCTACCAGGATCATAGGAAGAATAGTAGGACTTTCCATTGTGGTCAACGCCTTCACCACCCCAGCCAAACGAATGTCAATATGCTTGTCCCTTTTGGGAAAAACAATGAGCCCCAAAAATGCAACCATGAAGGCAAAACATCCACTCACCTTCCAAGCCTCTACACCTCCTTGATTGCTAAGTTGGTTCTGGTAGTTTTCAAATCCTTCCTTTTGGCCGTACCTCTCGTATAGAAAGTCCAGTAAGACCCACCCATTTTTCAGACTCTCCTTCTCTATTTGGTTGATCTTGAGAAGGTTCAGGAACTTTTTGGCATCGATGTTCTTTAGGACTATGGGTCTTTTGTTGCGGAGATCAGCACCCCGAATGCTGAACCCTTTCCCCATGAAGCTAGCGATTTCCTCCAGAGTTGGTGTCATCTCGAAGTCAGAAAATCGAAACATGTTATTATTTGGATCCCAGAAAAGAATCAATGTCTCAGTCACATCTCTTCTGAGTCAATCTCCATCATATGTACTAGATGTTCCAAATGTTCTTTTACTCTCCTTTGCTCATAACTTCCCATGTATGTCCACCATCGTCATACATCCTTGGATATTGTGTCAACGATCATGAATTTTGGAATCCCTTCACTTCTAGGTCCTTTGTAACCCTGTCCTTTGGTTGGAGGTGCCATTTGTACCTTTGAATAGAATCTAATTAAAATTTTATCACAAACTCTAATCGAGGGAGGAAAGAAAGTAAAAAAAAGAAGATAAAATACCCTTTTTTCACAAACATTGAACTCGAGAAGGGATGCCTACGTATCTCATTTTAGTGAGATCAGGTGTGTGTAGTTCATAAAAAAAATGACTCACTTGAAAGACCACCCCTTTTATTTTGACCTCTTCTTTTTTCTTTTTTTAAAAAATAAAAATAAAACTAACAAAGCTATTTTAAAGCTGGTTAACAATGTAAAGGCCTTCTGAACAAATTATTTTCACGTAGAACATAAAATGAACATTTTGGTCTAAAGTGGGTACCTATCTTAGATTTGCTAAGTCAAATGCACATGATGCAAACAAACATAGCCTATCAGGAATAGTTGTGCTAGTTTTGTACTTTATATGGAAGGTGTCTAGACTGACTTTACTCGAGTAGACAACTCGAGCCGGGGAGGGTCAGAGTACCCATATCAGAGCTATTCTGGCATAGCTGGTGGTCCAATCCCGCATAACATGTGTGACAAATCTTTAACCAAGAGCGTAACCACACATTGGCTCATCCTAGACATAAGTTTTGTGGAGCGTATCCGCACACAGTGTATAACAAAAATTTCAAAGACTCAGGGGTGTGCTAGAGAAGACAATTTATATATAATCACACAACATCAAAATAATAAATCATCAAAATAGCACAATTAGCCAACAAACACAAAATTTATCCAAATAATCAAAATAGTCAAATATAGTCAATGTACAAAACTCAAATTCTAAAAAAAATCCCCAGCAGAGTCACCAGATCTGTCACACCTCTTGCATTCTGCAATTGTTAAGGAATGTATTGAAGAATATAATAACAACTCAATTTATATAAAATAAAATATAACTCTGTGGGAGTTTCTCTAACCGACAATCATCACTATGAGCTATGTGATTATACAGCGTCTCGTCCACGCTTCTAGAACTATCATATACTTTGCCACGATATAAGACCTGTCAACTAAGTGGATCCACTAATCTATGCTAAAAAACATTAAGGAATCATCTAAAAAGTATGACCCTTTCTACCTACGTAGGCTATATGGTTTATGGAGATTTGAGTTATCTGAACTCGTCTCCATATCGATGCTCAATACTACTCCCAAAATATACTCAGCTCATATGTTTAAAAACATAACTCTTTCTGTGGTTTGAGATTATTACTCAAAATCTCTCTAAAAAGAGATGTCACTCAACTGCTCAAAACTCTTTTGAAAATTTTAGTTTCCTCTTCTTTTAAATGTGAAAACATATATTCTTGGGAATATTTAGTTCTCATATATCATTTTAGAAATAATAAACTCAACTCTAATCTTTCTCAACTCAAGTGCTCAAGTCTTAAAACAAATTTAGAAAAAGTTGTAAAAGACTTCTCAAAATAGGGTTCATGCCGAATGATGGACATGAACGACTCAATTCAAGGTTTTCAATAACCATACAAAAAACTCGATACTCGAAACTCAACAACTCAAAACTCAAGAACTTCAATGATACTACTCATTTGAAGAATGCTCAACTCATAAGGTTTCATGCGGAATTATGGGCATGGACTACTCTACTCAAGGACTCAAGATACTTCTCATCTCAAAACTACTCGACTTATAGGGTTTATGTGGAATTATTGGCATGAACTACTCAACTCAAGGACTTCATGGGTAACATGTAATAGTCCCATGATTAGGAATATAATCTCGAATATGTTAGGAACTCGATACTCAAGACTTAGAACTTGAAGATACTACTCCTCTCAATGATACTCAATTTATGGAGTTCATGCGAAATTTATGGGCATGAACGACTCAACTCAAGGGTCTACACAACAATATAGAACTCATGTATATGACTCTTTTCATTCTCATATTTACTTCCTCAAAACTTAGCTTAAATCGATAGTTGATCTCAAAGGATTTACAATTGAACTCAAATATTTTTTTGGATTCTACTCTTAATTCTCTCTTGAATGTGAATTATGAATTCAAGAGTTATGGTTCATGATATGAATGATCTAGGTGATAGTGTAGACTCATGAATACATTCTCCTCACTCTCATTCTCACTTACTTGAGTCTTGAAATAAGTTATTAGAAATTGTAGAAGACTCCTCAAAAAGATTCAAAGGGACTCTCTCGAAAAGTTCGAATAAACTCTCAAGACTTAACTCTTACTCTACCTTGAATTTGAATTATGAATTCAAGGTTATGATTCATGTTATGAATGATTACTAGGTGTTTAGAAGTAGTTTAGAGTGTTTAGAATCAAAGGGGAGTAAATGTACCCTTTGAAAGAACTCAAACGGACGAAACGATAAAGAACAAGTGGAGGCAGGCGACCCAGGTGTACTGAGTGGCATGGGGCGCCAGCCCCTAAACTACAGAGAATAATTTTTGGCGTACTGACTGGCATGGCGCGCCAGCCACCCTGGCGTGGTGTTGGCGCATCGGCCCAACCACCGCCTGTCACACCTCTTGCATTTTGGAATTGTTAAGGAATGTGACGGTTTTTTTTGAAAATAAAAGTAAAAGAAAAAATTATTAATTTTT
This sequence comes from Solanum okadae, assembly GCA_036553675.1. Taxonomy (NCBI): domain Eukaryota; kingdom Viridiplantae; phylum Streptophyta; class Magnoliopsida; order Solanales; family Solanaceae; genus Solanum; species Solanum okadae. The sequence goes on from CM071689.1 coordinate 29,743,546, forward strand.
TGAGTCGCCACTTGAAATTGAGTTTTACAGTGTTCCAAGTCACCTGGTAATTCCTAATTTAAAAGGAAATAACTCTTCTTTTTTTAGTGTATGAAACTAAGATAGGGGAAGGAATTCTATTGACCGTGGGGGAGGTGTGAGGCATCCTTGAGTCTCGTGGTTCTAGCACGGTCGCTTTATTAACTCATGTTTGGCTAAAAATAATTATTTGGATAAAAATATAAATTTGTGTTAGTTACTAATTTATTTATTTTTAAAAAAATGATTGGCCTAGGAGCGTAACCGCACACAAGACCTCTTTTTTAGAAAAAATACACACCAAGGATCGTAACTGAACACATAGTGGTATTTTAAAAAAATAAATTAAAAAAGACTGATAATTAATGACTTAAATTTTATTTAATAATGAAAAAAAATAATGAGTAAATGAACTTGTTGCAACATACAGACATGAAAATGATCTTCTTTTTTTTTTTTTTGCAAATTACTAATTAATGTTTTTTTTTTCTAAAAAAAGAAACTAATATATATATATATATATACACACATGCAAGCATCACTACTTGACAATAACAACAAAAGGAAAACAAAGTATTTTTTTTAAAATAAAATAATGACTAATCCCCTTTAAAACAAGTAGTGATATACTAATTTTTTTTTCATGTTGCTACAATTTCAGAAATGATCATTTTAGTGAAATTTTCATTTTTGCGCAATACGGGCATATTATTCTCTTTTGGAAGAAAATTGCAATTATAACCAATTTTATCTAATAGTTAAATTACTAACCAAAAGTAGCCGATTTTGTATTTTTTGTTTCAATAACTCACTTCATATATTTATTTAAGAGAGAGAGAAAAATCTATATATTCTTCTTTTTAAAAGATTTACAAAATAACCAGATTTATATTTTTTTGCAAAAAATGACCAATTTTGTGTTTTGTTTTTGCAAAAACAACCTCTTTTTTCTTTTCTTAAAATGATTAAAAAAAAAAAAAGAAGACTTGGAGATTGTTACTTTTTTTCTTTAGCAAAACATGAGCTTACTTATCAATCCTACGATGAGGTAAAATTAAACTAAACACCACATTAATAATAAACATATATGTACATAATAATAAAACATAATCATATAAAAATCACAATAGACTTAACTAAATCAAAACAAATTTAATATAATCAACTTAATCAAAATATAAAAAGAGCATGAAACATTAATTTAAGATTACATTGTGAAATGTAAAAAGAAATACCTAAAAGTGATGACAAGCAAATAGTGGAAGAAAATTAGTTGAACTATGAACTCACACAAAAATGAATTAATTTTTTTCTTTTTTAGAAAAAGACTTTCTACTCTCTATTCTTATGATTTTTCTTCTTCTAATTTCCCCTCTTCGCTTCTTTTTTCTTCTTTTGTTTTTGTTGTTCTCCCTAAAAATGAAAGAAGAATGGAGTTTAAATAGGTGTTGAGTACTAAACCCCCTACTCTTCTTGAAAACTTAAGAGCCAATGCACGCGTTGGACTCTTTACCTTTCCAATGTGCCACCCAAGATGGCCAATGTAATTTCTTCTTTTTCTTTTTTCTTTTTCTTTTATCAAGATAAGATTAATTAAAAAGACTGCATTGCCCTTTTAGATGACCCATTTCTTTTATTCATTAATTGAATAATAGAGTCATCTGAAAATTTTAAATAAGCCCAAAATGTAGATCAAGACCCAAAATTCAAAAGGAGAAAACCAACCCACTAACACAAAATTCAAACTTCTAACCAATCTTAAAGATCAAACACAACAAATAAGGCAGAAAATAAAATTCAAGCAAAAACTTTAACATGATAAAACTTAAAAGAACACTAACAAAATAATACAAAATTCGACACCAAAATAACTTATATGGTTAAAAAAGAATGTGATAGTGACGGATTTGGATAGAGGAGGAGAGGGGGAAAAGATTGACATAAATTTTTGGGTGAATGGGAGTCGTCGAAAAACTTCACCGGAAAATTTTTTGACGAAATTTTGACATAAAATTTATATCGAAAGATAGCCCTTAAAGAGCTCTACACATTTATGTAAATGGTATAGAATGGAGATGACTGGAACTTCATAAATCTAAAGAAAAAAAGTGAAGATTTGTGTTTGGTTTTTCTTAGATCTACGGAGTTTAGCTACGGATAAGGATGAATGGTTTGCGGATTTGTGTAGAGGAGGGTGAAAGGAAGAAATGGTAAATCTTTTGGAGATTTTTCCAGCCAAGGGGTGGTGGCCACCGCCGGCAGCCAGCCGGCAGTGATGGTGGTAGGTGGCAACAAGGGGAAAAGAAAAAATAAAATTAAAATAAGGCCAAAATTTTTATTTTTGGAGTTTTTTTTTTGCTAGGGTCACATAAGGGCCCTTGGATCAAAATGTTATAAATGGTTGAGATTCAATCTTGACCATTGCTATTGGACTGGGTCTAAAATTGATTGGGCTATCAAAATTGGGTCTAAATCAGCCCAATTTAATCAACATTGGGTCATTTGGGCCAATTAAAAAAAAAAAAAAAAACAAAGACAAACAACCCAAAATATAAAAATACAAAATAAAAATATAAGAAAAGACCTTACTATATATTCCAGGAGTAAAATAAACACCTTAGGGGCTGTTTGATTACTGCTTAGAGTTATGCAGATATTAGTTATGCAGGTATTAGTTATGCAGGTATTAGCTATGCAGGGTTTAGTTATGCAAGGTTTAGTTATGCAAGGTTTAGTTATGCAGGTATTAGTTATGCAGGTATTAATTATGCATGGTTTAGTTATACGGGTATTAGTTATGTATGGTTTATTTAATTATATAGAGATTACAATATATATATATATATATATATATATATATATAAAGGTTAACTACTTCTTATTTTTACATTAATTAGAGTTTTATTTATCCTTTTCATCTAATTTCAGTCATGTCTTCCAAAAATTAAATGGATATATTACGAAAATTATATTCAAATAAGAGTTTGTAAAATTAGCAAGTCAAGTATTTCATTTTTGGTGGATGTATAATAGAGAACTATTAAAATTTATTTGTATAAACTTTAATAAGACAATGTATCAAAATAAAATTAAACAAGAAACTTACAGACAAATACCAAATTTTTATCTCTAGGTAGATCCTGCTTTGTTTAAGAATTTCATCTTCCTCTCTGTAAGAACCCATGAAGTGAACAAACATGTTGTAGAAGAAGAAACAACCTTCAAAAATAAATAACTTTGTAAGATAGTAATATTTTGACAAAAAGAAATATCATTTACATATTTATGATCAAAATAAACAACAACAATAAAAATAAAATAAAGCCAAATATTGTTCTCATTTTGAGTATTGATGTCGCCTTCTTCATAACCTTTATGTTGCAAATCTAGGCATTTTTAATTGGTGGCCTTGGAATAAATGACATAAAACTATATTTGCTTCGTTCAAATCATAATCAGAAAAAAAAAGAATACATATCATTATGATTACCTTCTCCCATGTTTTGAATTTGTGGAAAAAGATAGCAGAATATATTGATGGTTAAGTTGAATGTTTGGGGAGTAATTAAAGGGGTTTAATGGGTTTAAATGAGATATAAGTTACAATTAAGGGAGAAGAAAATGTGTAATTAAAAGAATTAAGTGGTTAGTTTTTCATTAATTTTGCAATTAGGAAAAAAATATTAAACTTCCATAATTAGTACAAATTTTTAGTCAATCAATTATGTTGAAACAGCAAAATTAACATTCATATTCTAGTTACTGACATTTTCATTGAGTTAATTAATCAATGACTTAATTTCAATATTATTTAACAATAATTTAATTGAAGAAATTATGTTCATGATGTATCCTAATTGTACCATTATTTATTTAGCCGTTACACAATTTCTTAATTATTGTGTTTATGATGTATCCTAATTGTACCATTATTTATTTAGCTGTTACACAGTTTCTTAATTATAGGAGTTAAATATCTTTTTCTTATATCATGAATACATTTTAATTTGTAATTAAAAATAAGATTAAAGCTAAAAAAATTAACAAAATAGATAAATATTAATAGAGGCCATTGGGAGGTGTCACATCAACATTTTCATATTTGGCTTTATATATATAGATTGTTTATCATATGTACAAAAATTAATTATTTACTACATCTTTTAGACTATTGAACACATATAAATTCAAAATTTGAATATTATGGGTTCAAGTTAAAAATTCTATATCACCCATTCAATTTATTAGATTTAGATTTATTATTTACATTATATAGTGAATTTTTTAATAAATGTACAGAATTTAAGCCAACATTATATGATAGATTCTCCGGGTTTTTTTTGTTAAAAAAATAAATCATTTATCCCATCTAAATATACAAATCAGATTTGATCAATTCTAAAGAGTGGATAAAGTGTTAGTTATAATAGCTTATCTATTTTTATTTGAATTTGAGATAAGAAACTTTTGAAATGTCATAAGAAATGAAACACTATGGATAATATTATGTACGTAAGCAAATTATTAATAGAAAAAATAAAAAAATGATAACGAAAGCAATTAATATACTAAAATAAATCATACTATGATATATTCACTAATAAACATATATGTTTGTTTTATTTTATTGACACACAATTACTTTATCTTATCTCAGAAAACAGGTTAAAAGAATTAGGGTAAAATTAATTTTACTAGCATCAAGTGTTTATATAAAATCAAATTATTATATACAATAACCTATGCATTTCTATTACTCAATAAAAATTCATATTAGTTATTTTTAAATTATAAAATTAATTCATTTTAAAATATTCATGCAACGCGCGGGCACGTATACTAGTGTATATATATATATAATAGGAGAGGCAACGAGTGCCACATGTCAGCACCAGTTTTTTTTAAAATTTTCAGTTTTAAAATTCAATTTTTAAAATAAATTTAATTGCTTATTAGTTACTTTTAAAAATTAAATTTTGCAGTTACTTTTTAAGGAAAAACAATTTTACAACTTTTCAATTTGAATATCCATAATTGTGACAGTAAAAATAAATAATTATCGTGATAAAAAGAAAAACCAGTTTCAAAATCTGTATAGTTGTAAGTTGTAACATTCAGTTTTAATTTTTATTAAAAGAGACCTTCTAATATGTAAACTAACCACCACCCCAAACCCTCACACACGTTCCCCATTTTTTGATAGAGGTGAAATTTAGATAACGCAAAATAAAAAATATTCAAAAATATAACTATATTAAAACACACTATTCTTGAACATTTTTTAAATTAAAGTCAAACAAAAACGTTCAAAATGAACCAAGAGAATACACAAATCAATCTAGCCTATTTTTGTGGAACTATATTTCCTCAAAATACTCTTGAAGATAATTACAAATACTGAAATTTAGGAATTTGAATTTATTTATACAATTTAAAACACACAGTTTCTGAACCCAAATCATTCGCACTATTAACTACTAATTCTACATTAAATGAGGGAACTTCTGTATTTAAAACTAGACGTATTCCATACAAAACATAATTTTTTTGAGGCATAATGTTAATGTCGGAAAGAAAGTTGTGTTATTTTATAACTTTACTTGTATTGGTATTTTTGCTTCACTTATGACTATTTTGAAGAATGTTTTGATTATTTTTTTTGTCTTTGACATGTATAAAGTTGTAATGACCTTTGTAGTCATTTGCTTGTTTTTGTGTGAATTTTACTGTTTTGTCTATTTCCGTAGTTTTTATGTAATGTTTGTGTGATATTGGGATGAGTGACACGCTTCTCGAGATAGTCATGAAAATTTTGTGTGAGTTTTTTCATTTTGGAAGCCCTTTAAGTTGGAAGAATTAACTTTGGCCAGCATCCAGAGAATCTGGTGTCGTATGTGATTTCCATGAAATTCATCAGCTCCGGAAGGTCCATTTTGGTCTAGTGGCATGATTGGTTTAGGTATCGAGGCCTTCAATGTAAGTTTGAGCCTTTAGTAAAGAATTTTTTGGAAGTTTGTAAATATTTGACGTCTATCAACATTTTTGGTAAACGTGTTTGAATGAGAATTTTGTTAGCATTGTTAACTTCGGAATGCCGAGTTTGTTCTAGAATGACCTTTGGTTTAGATCCCAAGGTGATCAGGATGATTTTGTAGAGTTTGCATTTTGTTGGTTTTAGTTTTTTTTTTTTGCAAGTGTTGACTTGGGTCAATATTTTATCAAGAGGGCCTCCATTGGCTATTTCACCAATTCTGTTGAGTTTGGAATGCCGTTTTTAGTAGGATAGCATAGTCTGCTTGTGTTCACGGGTTACGAATGAATCCTTAGGACCTATTTGGAGAAGTTTTCACCTTAGCCTTTGGCTGATTCCAAAGATGTTGGTGGGACTGCTTTAGCGGCCTCCAGAGTGATTTAATGGTGGTAGGCCATCTAGGGCATGACTTGTCACAACCCGATTTCTCGAGTCATGATGATACCTACTATAACCCACCAGTAGGTAAGTCAACTCATAACCAAGAATGTCAGTAATGGGTATAAGAGTAGAAAGAAGGCGGAAGCGACAACTAAAATGCAGAAACATAAGAATAAGCGGAAACAAACCAAAAGATATATATATATATATATATATATATATATATATATATATATATTCTTTTAAATACCTAGGTTGTCCTATAACTCATTCAAGAAATAGAAAAAAGCATTATGCAGAGCTAATTCAAAAAGTGAAGGCCAAGTTGCAAGCTTGGAAAGGAAATATGCTAATATATGGAGGTAAAGACGCATTGATTACGAATGTGTTACAAAGTATTCTCATTCATGTTCTTTCTGCTATAGTTCCTCCTAACTCTGTCTTAAAGGATCTTCATAGAATTTTTGCTAAATTCTTTTGGAGTAATAAAGTCTCAGGAAGGAGTAAGCACTGAGCTACTTAGGAGAAGGTTTGCTTGCCTAAACAAGAAGGTTGTTTAGGATTTAGGTCCATGTTTGATATCTCAAAAGCCATATATGCAAAGCTCCAGTGGAGATTCAGAATGGAAAACACCCTATGGGCAAATTTCATGTGGAACAAGTATTGTAAGAAGCAGAGTCCTACACTTGTTCAATGTAAAGGGGGCTCTCAGGTGTGGAAGAATATGCTGCAAAATAGAGAATGTATTGAACAATTCTTATGGTGGGAACCTAAAGGGGTACTTCTTCAGTTTGGTATGATAATTGGACTATGCTAGGTCCTTTATATCTTCAACATGCAGAAGTGCACACATGTCCCCAATGGTAGATGTTGATAAATTCTTGAAGGAAGCTGGTTGGGATTATGTTAATATGGAACATCGTTTACCAGAGAATGTGGTTAACCAGGTTAGATTGAATATGAGTCATATTTTGATGGCTGATCAAGGGAACAAGCCTTGGTGGACAAAAACAAGCACTGGAAAGTTGCTTGGGATTTGTTAAGAAAAAAGAGAGGATGTAAATGTGAACTTTAAGCAAATTTGGGGGGAAGGGTCTTCCTTTTAAGGTTGCATTCTTTGGGTGGAGAGTATGGTCAAATATAGTTCCTGTAGCTATTGTAATGGCTAATTGGAATCCCAATATTTCTCAATTATGCACCGTTGTAGTGATCCTAGTAGAGAAACCTTAGAGAATTTATTTATAAAAAGGGAGATTGTCAATAGAGTCTGGAAATACTTCACATCTGCAACTGCCATCATTGACCCTTTGATTCAGATTAAGCAAACAGTAAAGTTGTGGTTGTGGTGGGATGCTACTGGGAATGCTAAGCAAAAAATAGTTTTTCAAGCACTTCCTATTATAATATTATGGTTCTTATGGAAGAGAAGGAATACACTGGTTCATACTGGTTCTTATTCGGTCAACAAGGTTATCTGTGATACAAATAGCATGGTGCAAAAGTTTATGACATATAGATTTGGGTACAAGGATGTCCCTAATACTTGGCCTTTTATGGTGGCATTTCTAGATGGTTTCAAACCATGTTTTATATCCAGATGGGTAAGGTGGAATCCTCTTAATGAAGGTTGGTGGAAGGTGAACACTAATGGAGCTTCAAAAGGAAATCCAGGTCTTAGTGCTGCAACATTTTGTATTAGAGATAACAATGGAAACCTAGTTGTTGCAAGAAGGTCGAAATTATCAGACACTACTAATCTAGTTGCTGAGGTTGTGGCTATTAGAGAGGTTTTGCAATACTCTTGGGAGAAAGGATATAACAACATTATTGTAGAAACTGATTCTTTGGCGTTGGTACATATGTTAAATGGTGTTTGGGATATACCATGGAGTGTGGCTTTGAAAGACAACTCCATTAACTGGCTAAAGGATATACTATCAGTAAGAGTACAATACTCCTTAAGGGAGGGAAATATTCTTGCTGATTTTTTTGCTAACCTGGTATTTTGTTTTGCACGCAACTATGAATTTACAAATTTCCAGGAGGTCAAATCAGAGGCAGAAGATTCCAAATATGAGAATTAGACAGTAAAATGTTACAAGTTACTAAAACTGTGAGTTAATCTCTAAGTTTCATGGTGAAATTTTAAGCAAACTAGATTAAAACTATATCTCAATGCCTCTAGAGTCTGAAGTAACTTTGTTTGGTCAATATACCATGCACCTGGTGAGAGCTCTGAGGTGTATCATGTGGTATAAAACCACGACTAAGAAGGTAATGGCATTCAAGTCTTATAGGAATTGCAAGATCACTCTTTGTTAATGGCGATATATATGCAATCTCAGTCCAATAATGAAGAAAATCTGATAGAGTGCTACTGGGTAAACATACCTGGTTATGCAGCCTAAAGAGATAATTGAAGATGAAGTCGAAAAAATTTCACAAGCTCTACAATAGACATTGCAACAACCAACAAAATCAGTGAAATTTACCCGAGTTCAGAAATAGGTGGTGGTATTAATCCCTTGGTTGGATTCAACCCACATAAACCTATATTTGGGTAAGGATTAACTGATTTTAGGTTGGGAAGGTACCAGATGAATTAAAATGGGAGATTAGATCTATCGATCTACTACTCGATAAAGTTCAAATCTAATCACCAATTCAAAATAACCATTAATCAAGATCAGGAGCATACCTATCCCTTGAAGATGAATCAAAATGGCATTTGAGAGATGAACAAGAATGGAAGGAGTAAGCCTGAATTTGAGACAAGTTCCACTCTACTTTTTGCTACTATTTTGCCCTTCCACTTTCATATTTCTTTTATGTGTTGTAAATATTTTGTTTTATGAAGTGAGCTGGTTGTCCATATTCCTAATAAAATTTAAGATCCAATGGATCTTTTGGTTAAAAAAAATACTTTTTTATTTCACTTTTGATTTTGTTTTAATTCAACTTCTTAACAATTAATTCTCCTTTTTTGAGTTAATAATTATTTCAATTCAGCTTTTTAAAATTAATTCTGGTCTTTTAAGTTAAAAAAATTGCTTTGAGTCAACTTTTAAAAAAAACTTCTCCTCTTTTGAGTTCAGAAATAAATGAAATTTGTAGAAATAAAATTGTAGTACCACCATGCAAGATCCTTTTGTTGATTAAAATTCTCCAACGGCTTTATGAATTAAAGACATAAAAACAAAATAAACAAATGGAAATTTATAAAGGAAAAAAAGTGTAATTTGAATTAATTGACTAATAAATGAAATTCTTTGATTTTAAAGAAAATCTTTGTTGTAATCTTGTCTCTTTGCTATCATTATTTTCAAGTCAACTTTATTTATTTATTTTTTGTGTTTTCTCTTGTATTTAAGTTTTGCACAAATTATTTTCACTCTCATTTTCTAGTCTCTTCTTATTAAGTTTTGTCTTTTTTTTCTTTTCTTGTTCAAGTGAGACTTATTCTAGAAAATAATAATAATGGAGTCATGGAATGCTCAAATGATGTGAGTTTCTCAATGAAAACTATATTCCTAATTAATTTTTTTGATGTTGTTTTCTCCTTTTTATGTTTTCATAATTTTAGTTTTCTTAACTCTAGTTTTATGACTCTTTTATGATATGTATTCTTTCCCCTTTAGTGTTCTCATAATTTTAAATTTGAATATTTTTTCCTAATCAAAGTAATTTATGTGAAACATGCTTGAAATAAGTATGGAACACATATAAGTTTTGATTGATCAAGTAATATGAATAGAGACAAGATGGAGTTGCTCGAAAGTTAAACATCCCACATTTCAAGTCTTAGGTTATGAGTTCGGGTCATTAAGGGAAAAAAAAATGATGAGTGCTCTTAAAAAATGATAAAAACAAAAACTGATTTTTCACTAGTTATTTTTAAGGGAATGAAGACAGTACATTTAAACAAATTAAACAAATCTGATCAACAAATGAATTTGATTAGAACTTGTCATTTTTTTTATAGATGAATTGATTTTTCAGAGTTCTGTGTAGTTTTATATATTTTTTACAGATCTTTATATTAGACATAAGGATCTTTATTTTTTTGAATAAAATTATTTTATTCTATTTAATTCCTCAAATTTTTGCTTAGGGTCATCCGATGGAAAAAAAAATAGTGGTCAAATTTATTAAAAATAATAGGTCATAAATCAAGCTGGCCAACTCAAAATTGTTCTTCATCTGATTATTTTTTTTAGTTTACCTTGATCATATGATATCAAACTATTAAATTCCTTTTCTTTCATTTATCATGACTAATAAAATAAAAACTAAAATATTTTTATTTTATTTTATTTTTATGTATATATATTCTTGTTAGTTAATTTAGGTTATAGATCTAATTCAAGTTTGGCCAAAATTCTAGATATACAACTTGGATCACGCCAAAAATGATCTATAAATGAATATAAATCAAATTCAATATGTTTAAATCTGAACAGGTTAGATTAATTTTAATATTAATGAAGTGAAACAAAAAAGACACTCCTATACACTCCTGAAGTGAGGAACTTTGCCTCTTACTCCATGAGTATTAATTAATTTTTTAAAATCAGTTTTATAAAAACATTTTTATAGGTAACTCTTTAATTTCAATTCTCCATATAACAATTTTAAATCACTAAATCAAATATTATTTTGTGTATCCTATACATATTTTTATTTAAGACCATAAGATTTAAAAAATATTTTTAAAAAAAAAATCATGTCAATTCAAAATAAAACAAATAAATCAAATCAAAGAAAATATTAAAGTTTGAGTCAAAACTCAAAATTTGAAAGAGAAACTCTTTTTTCATAAATAATTTTGATACATGAAGTCCACTTATTCACATAAGAGCTCAATGAATGATAGGAGTAAAATGCCACAATTCGTTAATTTCAAGGCCGTGAATAGACACAAAAGTATAATGCATGATATAATTAACAAATTTAAAATAGTAGATGGGAAAATTCTGTAAATTCAGACTATTTACCTTTTAAAGTGGGTTTAGTAGAAAATATACTTTTTTCTTCCATATTTAGTTGGATAAAAGTTTTCAAAAATATTTTCTTCTTCATAAAATGACATTTTATATTTATTGTATATTGCCACCCAACACCTCCAACCCCTACGTCTTAACCATTCCACTAACCTCAACAGGTTTTTTTTTTCTTCTAGATTACATATAAAGATGCACTAGACATAATATTATTTTAAAACTTATTTATCAAATGCAGATTACATACAAGAAACTAACTTATTTTATAACTATCTATTTAAAATTTTCAGGTTGGACAAGTACATCTATAATTACTTGATTACGAAGGGGTTGCATACAACTGTTGAGATATTTGCCGTTGAAGCTCATGTTGTAAATCCCATAAATGTTGGTAAGTTATTTTAATTTTTTTTTTAACTTATGGCTGATTTGAACTCATTATGATAATTTTAAAAGTTGTTTTAGTGTGACATATAATTGATTTGTAGACGTGATTTTAGTTATTGATACTCGGGTTGGGATAGGTTGTTGCTTAGGTCATATTTCTTCGGCTACGTGCCTTTAGCGGACTTTGGGAGGGTGCATGTAGTTGTCACACCCCAAAATTGTGGGACGGCGCGATTGGTCTAAATACTTAACATTTATATACCATCTGAAACTGTAAAATTTAGGCCGACAAGGCTACTTGTAAGAACGATCTCGAACGACAAGGTCGAATACAGTAGAATTTGAAACAAAAAGTCGGCAAGATCATAAAACCAAATTGAACAAGACTGCACATACATATCTACAAAAGTCTCTAAAGATAACAAGCTGAGTGCACATGATAGGCCCTAGCGTTACGATACCTTACATAAAAACTCAATACTATCAAACTAGAACATCGTTCCTCGAAAAAGGAGCATACCAACTCTCAACTAAATTTGGGCTCCTACTTCAATGGCAATCGATGCCTCTACCTGCACCTGCAGCATGAATGCAGGATTCACAGGTAAATGGATATCAGTACGAATAACATATACTGGTATACAAGGCTAAAAGTTGTAAACATAAGTATATTAGAGTTACTGAACAAAAGTTAGGGATAGAAACAACCTGAGACTCTGGAAGCTGAAATCTGATAACAATTTAGCATTTTCATGTGAAGTAAGCACATATACGAATCATATTGTCCTAATGGTAAATTGTATGATAATCTACCCATAATGATTAATTACCCTGCCATGTTGACATGGTCGTCCCGAAGGTGTAATAACTGAATAGATTTATGCTCAACTAACATATACATTGTGGTGGTATACTGAACTATGGTTGCAGTTGCTATTGTATCTTCCCACCAATATAACTGCATTGATGATTTAAGATAAAGTCATAAAAAATATCACATACGGAGCCAACAAAAATCATATCTAGTCTATCTAGTAGATATAACACGTACAAAAGATATTACCAAAAGATAAACAAGAATATATACATGCCCACCAACCTAGGGCCTACTTCACGTGTCTACTTGTGTAGTCTCACGTAAACAAAAATCTCTTTCTATTCTAAAGAGGCTTTGGCGAATGGTTTAGTGAGTCGGAAACTAGAATCATAGACCTTTAATTTGATAAATTGCAGGATCTCTAACTCTTTATAGATTAGGATATATGGTTATTCCAATCCAGATGACATACAAGATTATTTGTTACTTCCCCAAAATAAAACCTTCCGATAGAATTTTCGTTACCAAGCTTCCTTTGGCCTTCAACTTTAATTTAGTTCTTTAATCACCTCTATAAATCCATTTCATGATATGATCACCCATTTGGGATTTTTATTCTCCCAACAAGTCATCACCGAACAGTGTAAAGCCGGGAAAATAATTATTTGGTGCGTACTTCTTCAACTTAGCGATTTAGTCACTTTCAAATATACAGGTTGTTACATCCTCCCCTAATTAGAAATATTCATCCTTGAACGAGGGTTTACTTTACCCTAACACATTTCAAAAATTCATTAAATTAACTTAAGCACATACCTCGATATCATATCAGTGTTATAAAAAGGTGAAGATACTTCTCCCTTATTACTTCTTTGACTTCCCAAGTCATTTCATCGACATTATTACTTTGCCATAATGCTTTAGTTGAGGAAACTTCTTTAGTTCTGAGCTTCCTGACATGACAATCAAGAATAGTAAGAGGGACCTCTTATAAGTCATTTCTTAAGAAAACTGAACATCCTCAAGCGACTTAATACGTCTCAAATATGCTTTGTACTTACCTAACACCGATACTTGAAACACATGATGAAAAACTAGTAACTCTAACTCACAGGCCACCTTGCCTATCCTGGCAACAACTTTGTAAGGTCCAACTTATCTAGGGATAAACTTGGCCTTCCTGCTAAAAACGTAACACCCTTCATTGGTAATACCTTCAGGAAGACCCAATCATCAACCACAAGCTCCTGGGCTTGATAGCACACATCAGCATAAGACTTCTGTCATGACCCGATCCCTTGAGTCATGATGACAACTACTATAACCCACTTGAATGTAAGCCAACCTGTAACCCAGAATGACAAGTAATGAGTATAAGGGTAGAATTAAGTGGGAGCAATAATTTATACAACAAAACAAGAAAAGAGTGGAAGTAAACCAAAACTATATACATAAAGATCCCTCCTAGAACCTAGAAGTCACAAGTACAGAGTTATTCTAACTTACAAGTCCCAAAATTGGACCAAAAAGAAAGTTAGCTCAAAATACAAAGGACTAGCTATACAATAAATAGAAGGAGAAGTCAAGTCCAGGACGCCAAGTGCTCACCCTCGCCTCTAATCCAAAAGTTGTTGCTGGTACGAACGATCACCACTGGTAGCTAATACTGGACCTGCATCACGGAACAGATGTATAGCGTAGCATGAGTACCAAAACAAAGGTACTCAGTTGGCATCATACGCTGATTGAGCAAGAAAGGTAAACACAATATGGAAAGATAGAATCTAGACACAAACAAAGGTCCAAGCGGTATTTAAAAGAACCACACGAGCCTACCAAAATTAAAACTAAGTACAACTATACTAAACCTAACTTGACCCCCATAAGCCTAGAAGGTGCACGCGTGCGCAAGTTTAAGTAAAACACGCATGGATCCCCATATGCCCGACAGGTACTCAGAATGGTTAAAACTACAAGAGTGAAATGCCACTAGTCCAGATCCAATTAGTGTAAGCTAGGCCCCGAACCCCAAGTGATGGCCTCTAACCAGAGGTAACGACCTTGAACCATAAGCATCGGCCTCGAATCAGAAGTAACAACCTCTTATCATAATCATCTGCCTCAAATCGGAAGTAAGAAATAACAGCTCCACCCAGCCAACTAGTAAACTCCTAGGGGCATCATCCACCCAACTACTAAGAGTATAATCGGGGGTATATCGACTACGAAAATGACTGCATCACAATCAAATAAAATGCCCACTGTGGAGCGAGGTCCACTCACAAGAAATCAAGACCAGACTACAAGCCTGAACCACTCTAATCCTAAGTCGCCTAGAGAAGCACAAAACCTCCAATATCACAATGGGACAACAAAAATAGGGAGAGTGAATAGATGATCGGCGAAGTTATGTCACCACCTAAACTAAGGCTCATTCTATCAAACTAAAGTCTGCTACTCTAGTCTACACGGAGCTAATCCGTCTGAATCGATGTCGGATATGAAATAAGGCTTACATGCCACAAGTATCATAAGTCTAAAGCAAACACTAGCTTAATCTTAGACTAATGCTAATTATGCTCAAATATATCATACGAAAACATACAAGTCAATTCACAAGATAGCAGTAAACATGTAACCCCGAATAACATGGTACTACACCTGAAATAATGTCGATCAAGTCTAAAACATGGTATCCAAGAACGGAAATAGAAACAACTAGGTATCCACCCCCAATTCAATCTAATTAACATGAATTTACACATTCAAGCTCAATCTAAGAGAAGGAAAGTTATAGCCTACCTTTAGGATGACTGCATGTGCTCCCAAATCACTATTCTAGAGCTTTTCCCTTTCAAATAGCCTCATAACGTTGTCATGCTATCAAAATTAGGATCACAACGTCAATACAGTCATTTCAAACACCAAAATCACATAAACTAGCAATAGACCAATTTTGGAGTCAAATGAGAATCATGAGACCTAAGCTAGAATTTCTGAAATTGACTCCATCAAAAGGTCCTAAAGAGTACCCCGAACTTGTGTTCCAAAATGGAACACAATTCGGGGCTCGGAGTAGCAAGGACAACAGTATGCAATAATTTCTACAAATTAATAACAAGGACCAAGATTAAGCAGTCCAAAAAATTACCTCGAATAAAGGCCGTCAACACTTCCGATCAGTCCATAGTGTAGGCCCAAACTCCACGAACACACCATACTTTGAATCACCCAAAATGAAGATAAAATGAGAAAAAAAATCCACTTGAAGATATGAACTCAATGTTGATCGGGTTCTAGTCTTTATATAGAAGACATAAGAAGCTCCTTATCGCGATCGCGAAAACAAAGGTCATGATCGCAGCTCACTTAAAAGCTGGCCATTGTGATCCCGAGGTCAGACTTCGAAGTCGGGACAACCAAAGAAGGTCAACTCAGCCAACGATTCATCGCAATTGCAGCCAAGGGCCATGCACTTGTGTGAACAAGTGGCAGACCCTCATGAACGTGACCAAGGGGCCCACGAATGTGAAGGGTGAATCACCTTGCACCAGCTGATGCACATCAACTGGTTTTGGCAAGCTTCAAATCTTCGATAGGGTGTTTCGAATTCGTTTACAACTACGTGCATGCAAAGAGATATGCTACACTACAACATTTGATATTCCAGACTCAATGGAGACATCAAAATTTCCATACGAGTTCGTCTCAATAAAAAGTGGGTCCTACACCCAAACTTTATTTTAAGTCAAAGTCCACAAGGGAGCTCGGGATCTACATGAAGGGTCATTCTAGAACAAACATGACATTCTAGAGCTAACTGCATTGATGGAATTCTCATTCGAGTACGTTTACCATGAATATTGACCAAGGTCAAACTTACGCCTTAACTTGAAAGTTAAAATGCCTAATCTCACAAACTCGCATCGAAAGTCTCGGGAGTCGCACTGACCATGCTACTAGCCTAAAATGACCCTTCAAGAGCTGATGGAATTAGTTTCTAAGGAATTTTTTTTGAACTTTTGATCGAGAACAACCGTTCTAGGTTCAAAAGTTCCAAAACACATAAATTCACATTAAACCAAAACGAACGACTAGGTGACTGAACTGTCAGTCCCAGGGTCACTATAGGAAATCTCTAAACGTTGAACAAAAGGTATAAACAGATAAATGACCTTGAGGGTCGTTACAACTTCTATTGGCTCTATGTAGTCTGAAGCCTACCTTTAATAAGCTTCACTTTAACATACAACTTATGCCTTTTGAGAGTTATATCACAACTTTTAGGTGACATGCATGTTCAACTTCTAATTGAAAAGTAAATCAAGATGTTGTCAATGAAGAGGCTAAGAAACACATCAAGAAAGGGCCCAAACACCATGTTCATCAAATCCATAAAGGTTGTTGGGGCATGAATATTTCAAAACGAGATCACTAGAAACTCATAATGACTATATATCAGGTCCTAAGAGTAGTATTAGGGATATCAACTTACCTAACTCATAACTAGTGGTATCTAAACCTCAAATCAAGTTTATTAAAGCATCTAGCTCCCAGTAACTGGTCAAACCAATCATCAATTTTGGGTAGCAGATATGTATTCTTAATTGTCACTTTGTTAAGCTATCTATAATCTATGAACATTCATAAAAATCATTTTCTTTCGCACAAATAATATTGATGCACCCCATAACCATATGTTAGGCCATCTTTCAACTACTCCTTCAACCTTTTTAGCTCTAGAAGAGCCATTCGGTAAGGACGTATCAATATATATTGAGTACATTGAAGTAAATCAGCAGAAAAATCTATTTTCCTTTCAGGAGGAACTCTAGGTAGATTTTCTCGAAAAACTGGTAGAAACTTGTTTACCACTAGAACCGATGAAAGCATCACAAGTTTGTTTTCCATGTCTTTAACCCCAACAAAATGATAAATACAACCTTTGGATATCGGCTTCTAGACTTAAGGTATGAAACAAACACATGCACCATTAGGCATAACAACATTACCCTTCCATTTTAAGACTGGCTCGTCTAGAAAGTGAAATCTCATAATCTTGGATTGATAATCGACATTAGCATAACATGCTTCTAGATAATCCATGCCCATAAAGCATCAAAAATAACCTTTTCCAGATCTACTAGATCTATCACTTACCAACACTCCACAGTTCTGATAAACCCTTACAATTGCTAGCACAGACTCACCAATTATCATAGAACCAACAAATAGTTTAAATAATAATTTAGGAACTATTTCAAACTAGCTTGCAACCAATGGAGTAACACTAGTGAGGGTAGAGCAGAGATCAAGCAAAGCATATACGGTACGAGAATGAATAATCAATGTACCTATGATAACGTGAGGTGATGCCTCTATGTCTTTGAGACAACCTAATGTAGAAAATAGGTTCTACACATCTCCTGAACCAGATGCCTCTATCCCTACCAAAACCTAAAGTAGACTAAAGATCGAGTCTCCAAGGGTGAATTAGAGGTGATGAATACACTAATAATCGTATTCTCTAAATTTTATGACCTCTCTGTATGTTCGAATAATACTACCTAATATTCCCTAATTGTCTACTATTAAACTAGGTCTTAGGCCTAACTCACACCCCAAAAGCTAGCTAAAAGGGAGGAGGATTGCCCAAGACTTATAAGGAGTCCACCCATCTCATTAACCACCGATGTGGGACTTTTGTCATTCTTTAAAACCCCACCTCACGCCCAGTGCTTAGCATTTGGTGCGTGGGAAATTTTTGATTTTGGGGGCCCCAACATTGGGTGAGACGGGCCCTGCTCTGATACCATCTTGATCATTACCAATGATAATAATATCATCAACGTACACAACCAATTAAATACACCGATTTGGTGCAGAATGCCGATAAAAAACAGAGTGATCAGCTCCACTACGAGTCATGCCAAATTGTTGAATAACTGTGCTGAACTTCCCAAACCAAGCTCTAGGAGACTGCTTCAGACCATAGAGTGACTTACGCAATCGACATACAAGGCTACTAGACTCCCCCTGAGCAATAAAACCAGGTGGTTGCTCCATATAGACTTCCTCCTCAAGATCACCATGCAAAAATCATTCTTAATGTCCAATTGATGAAGAGGCCAATGACGAACGGCAGCCATAGATAGAAAAAGACGGACATATGCTATTTTAGCCACAGGGGTGAAAGCTATAATCTAGCCCAAATATCTGAGTATACCCTTTGGCAACAAGGCGAGCCTTAAGCCGATCAACCTGACCGTTTGGACCAATTTTGACTGTATAAACCCAACGACAACCAACAATAGATTTACTTGCAAGAAGAGAGACAAGCTCCCAAGTATCACTCTTATGCAAAGCAGACATCTCATCAACCATAGCCTGCCTCCATCCAGAATGAGAAAGTGCTTCACCTGTAGTCTTAGGAATGGAGATAGAGGACAAAGACGATACAAAGGCATAATGGGGTGATGATAGACGATGATAACTCAAGAAGGTATAATGAGGGTTAGTATTTCGAGTGGATCGTATACCTTTTTGAAGTGCAAGAGGTTGGCTAGGAGGAGGCAAGTCCGCAGTACGAGCAGGGTCTGGTGCATGACATGAATCATCTGGGACTAGCGCTGGATGCAGACGGCGATGATAAGTTAGGAGTGGTGGCACTACAACTGGAGATGTAGAAGTAACCATAGATTCCTCAAAAGTTGGTACAGGTAAAACCTGAGGTATGGGTAATACTATAGATACATCAGGATGATCAGAAGACGTATAGTAAGGCTGAGACTCAAAGAATGTAACATCAGCGGACATAAGGTAACGATGAAGATAATGTGAATAACAACGATACCCTTTCTGAACTCGAGAGTAACCAAGAAAGACACATTTGAGGGCACGAGGGGCTAATTTATCTTTCCCTGGGGCTAAGTTATGAACAAAGCATGTGCTTCCAAAGACACGAGGGGGGATAGGATAGAGATGTGACTCAGGAAACAATATGGAATGTGGAACCTGATTTTGAATAGAAGATGAGGGCATTCTATTTATTAAATAACAAGATGTAAGAACTGCATCTCCCCAAAAACGCAGCGGAACATGGGATTCAAGGAGAAGAGTACGAGCAGTCTCAATAAGATGCCTATTTTTCCTTTCTGCTACACCGTTCTGTTGAGGGGTGTATGGACAAGTAGTCTGGTGAATAATGCCTTGGTAAGTCATAAACTCCTAAAATTGGGAGGATAAGTATTCTAAGGCATTATCACTACGAAAAGTACGAATAAAAACACCAAATTGATTTTGTATTTCAGCAAAGAAACTTTTGAATATAGAAAATAACTCAGAACGATCTTTCATTAAGAAAAACCAAGTACATCTTGAATAGTCATCAATGAAACTAACAAAATAACGAAATCCTAAGGTGGAATTGACTCTACTAGGACCCCAAATATCAGAATGAACTAATGAAAAAATAGACTCTGAACGACCCTCAGTACTACGTGAAAATGTAGCACGAGTGTGTTTCCCAAGTTGACACGACTCACAATCTAATTTGGATAAACTAGGCACCATCTTTTGCAGTTTGGATAGACTTAGATGTCCCAAACGTTTGTGAATTAGATCTGGGGAATCTGTAACGGAGCATGCTTTCAAGGAATTTGAAGAGGCAAGGTAGTAAAGGCCTTGTGATTCATGTCCTGTTACAATCATCTGTCCCGTACTGCGGTCCTGCATGAGAAAAAAGTCATCAAAAAGAGTTATGCTACAATGTAGAGCCTTCGTCAAACGACTAACAGATGCTAGATTAAAAGGAGAACCAGAGACATAAAGAACAGAGTCTAAGGTGACAGAAGATAGGGGTTTGGCTTTTCCAACCCCTTTTGGTTTTGTTTGAATCCCATTGGCTAAAGTAATAACAGGAAGAGATTGTGAATAAACAATATCAGACAAAAGTGATTTATTACCAGAGATATGATCAGAAGCCCCTGAGTCCATGACCCATGATCCAAGAGTACTAGACTGTGACACACAAGCAAAAGAATAACCCGCAACAGCAACCGAAACTACTTGTGGAGACGTTTGTTTATTTGCACGATACCGAAGGAACTCATCATATTCTGTCTGAGAAATATGAGCATTATTGGATGGTTGATTAGGTTGAGCACCATATGCTACTGGTGGAGATGTCTGTTTACTTGCGCAATTTCGAAGGAACTCATTATATTCCTTAAGAACAATACGATCATAACTGGGTGGTGGATCATGTAAAATATAACATATATCACGAGTGTGTCCAGGTTTATTACAATGACTACACTTGGATCGAGGTTTCCCAAAATGCCCTTCCCCTCGCCGATTCTCCATAGACTGGTATGTACGTTTTTCTGTTGTTTGAGATGCGAGAATAGATGAGTCAACAATGGATGATGAAATTTCTTTGTGACTGGAGGTGCAGCAAGACGAAGCAGACGAGAGAATAATTCATCAATTGAGGGAACTGTAGGACTGGCTAGAATCTGGTCATGCATAGAGTTATGGTCAGTAGGAAGTCTAGCAAGTGTAAGAACTAGAAACAATGTCTGCCTTTGCTCTTGTTGCTTTTCCACATTTGTAGTGATAGGCATCAACGTTTCAAATTCCTCCATGACTGCCTGTACTTATCCCAAGTAAGTAGACATATCGGATTCTTTTTTCTTTAAGTTGGTCATCCGAGATATCACATCATAGAATCGAGATATGTCATTAGTGTATAAAGCACGTGCCTTTTCCCAAACTAAATAACATGTCTGGAATGAGCGAAACAAGGGCATCAACTTAGAATCAATAGAGCGTCAAAAGAGTCTACATAATTGGGCATCCACTTTCTCCCATTGTGCTTTGGCTTTTGCACCTTCGTCATTAAACTTTGACTTTTCATCTACAACGCAAGCATTGTTTGTTAAGTGATCTTGAACACCTTGACCCTTGCACCACAACTCAACTGAAGAAGCCCAAGCTAGATAGTTTGAACTTCCCATTAATGGTTCTGAAGTGATTGTAAGGCTTGAACTTCCAATCTCCATATTTTTGGAGCCAAAAACCTCACACCCGAAAGACATTTTTTCAAAATTTGACTTGAAAAGAGTAAGAACTCGCTGGAAACTGCCAGAATCTACCCACAGTGGCCTAAATATTGTGATTTCGCCGGGAACTTGCCGAAAACTGCCTGAAAATCACCGGAACCCTAATTCTGGTGATTGGATCTAGAGAAAATTGAATGGGTTCTGGTTGGAAATACTGGGCGACCCCAACAGAAGAAAATAGCTCGAAAAAAGATGACTGGAGCAGTACTCACGCGCTGACGTGTGAACAAATCTCACCGGAAAACCTCCACCTCCGAACAGCGCGTGGGGGAGCGTGGGGGGTTGTTTTCGGTGGAAATTCTTGGGGTTTGGTCGCCTGAGCTTCCCGAGCCTCGTGATGGTGTTGTCTTTCGCACAACACCTTCAGAATGAAAGATGACACAAATCAGTCCCAACCGTCATCGCCAAAATTTGACACGTTGACTTGAAGTTTCTCACCAATGCTCTGATACCATGTTAAATTAGGTCTTAGGCCTAACTCACACCCCAAAAGCTAGCTCAAAGGGAGGAGGATTGCCCAAGCCTTATAAGGAGTCCACCCATCTCATTAACCACCGATGTGGGACTTTTGTCATTCTTTAACATCTACAATTGTAACGTACATCTGCCCCTGAAGACATGGTCTAGAATGTGCCCTTTCGCAAATGTGAGAATTGCAGAGATCAAGCCTGTGAAAGGTCCCATGGTAGGCACTAATCTAGAAGGGGCCCTAAGAATTGCTGCTATTTAGTTGGAGGTGATCTAGTTCCCCTAGAAATAGCACATGCCTCATACCATAATATACCTACATTACATAGCCTGAATTCTACTAATTCCTCTCCCTTTGTAACTATATCCCACATCACCTTCAAACTCTATAAGTTTGATCAACAAAATTGTAGGGGTCTTTATTTAGATCAGATCCAGAGAAAATAAGAGAAATCAAGCTAAAAAATCATAGGCTTTGGAGCTCTTGAATGCATGACCTCTAGCCCTTTCTACTGCTTTCAATTGTCCTACTTTGCCAGCAGCTATATGGGCCATCAAATGAATAGCTCTCTTAATGAGCTATCCCTCTGGAGTTGCAAAAGGTGTAATACGTACCGGAGGGTCGGCAACTCTGTCACTCTCATGTGCAATTAAGTCTAGTTAGTTAGAGCTATAGAGGCTATAATACCTGGACTAATAGACTCATTATGAGTCTCGAACCTATCTCCCCATTCATTAGAAGGGAGAAACATACCCACTCCTCTAGTCATGACGATCAAGTGAGTAGCCATCAACCTCATCACATACATATTCTAAAATAATAGCTTGCTTTTGATATCATATAACCTTATGACTTTGCTTTTAGCACGAACTATCAATGAAAGATGTGAAACAAATTCTAAACCCTGATTATAAGTATGGTTCACAATATACCAATAAGCAATACTTGAATAGACATGGCTTTATGGACTTCTTGGGATACAACTTTACTAAGATACCAAGTTCGTCACGCCCTAAAACTGAGAAGGCACAATTGTCCTTGATAGTAAATGAATCGAGAAGTCGATTATCTAATACTAAAATCCGACAAAGCCACTTGTCACAACAATCTGAAATGATAAGGTCGCAACATAATAAAATTTGAAAACATAAGGCCAACTAGGACATAATACAACTAAGTCGAGCAACAAAAAACCGCCAAGGGAATAAATCTAAATTGAACTAAACAACACAAACACATCCACAAATGCCTCTAAAGAATAAAAGACTGTGTGCATAGGAAAAAGCCTTGGCCAACCCATACCGTACATCAAAATTCAATATTATCAAACTAGAATATGGCTCCTTGAAGAATAGAGCATACCAACTTAGCTAAATCAGGACTCCTACTTCAATTGGGGATCGGAGCAACATGAATACAATGTCCTTAGGAAAAGGGACATCAAAATGAATGAAATGTACTGGTATATAAGGCTGAAAGTTGTAAGCGTAAGTACATCAAAGATACAAAACTAGAGCTAGGGATAGACACAACCTAAGACTCCAAAAGCTGAAATATGATATCTTAACATTTCCATGTGAATACAACCAAGTAAGAACATAAATAAATCATATTGCCTTAATGGTACACTAAACGATAATCTAGCAATAATGATGATCATACCTTGTTGTGATGGCCATCCTGGATATGTATTTATTGAATAGGCATCTGGTTACCTAACATATCCATTCTTGTGATGTATTGAACTATAGTTGTAGTTGTTACTCTATCTTCCCACTTATATTACTGCATTGATGGTGTAACATAAATCCATAACCATTAGTCCATTATCACAAACGGAGCTGCCCGGGATTATATTGAGTCTATCTAATATACATATGGCACATATAAAAGATGACTCTGAGATTGTGACCTAAATAGGACTTTTCAAGACTCGTCAACTGCAAATATGTACATAAAACATATATAGCTTCCAAACATCATATAATCATGCCTACTCAGTAACTTAAACGACCTTCAGAAGGTTTAAATGACACGAGGACTCTAGTAGGCTTATAAACGATGTTTTAAAGATATTTTTGTCACCTTAACGTGTAGATTGAACAAGAGAAAAAATATTTCGATTTATATACAATTCACTAGCTTTTTGAACCTGCATATATACATATATATCTTGCCCATAAAGTGTTTTCTTTACAAATATTGAAAAATATACAATTGGATTTCCGTTATCAACTCATCATATCGGTGAACACAAATAGTTCTTAATTTTCTTCCCTTACTCACATGAAAATATGGAACTTCAAATTTCCCATGATAAGGGGTCTCCAAACTCAGTTTACAACTATGACGACAAATATATATATTGTCATTCACATCGCATTCATATGTATTTAATAAATCAATAACTATAGACTTTCACCATGTATTTCCACCCTTTTAACAAAACCATACCATGCCTCATTATGACATTATAACGTAGGAATACTACCCCTATCAACGATGTAGATTCGTGATTGAAAATTGAGGAAAGGGGCACCTTTACATACCTCATAGATACATGTAAAAAAAATCCTACATCCCATAGCCATCTAAAATCTTCCACAATCTAATCAAAATGGAAGAATTTCCAAAATCAGTAGACATACCTTCAATAATAAAGCGTATAACTTCAAATTAATTATGGAGAGAGGTTAAGAATGCTTACCTTGTTAAAAGAACTTGTAGATACATCCCTATACCTTTTTTTCCCTTCAAAACCCCGTTTTACACACCTTGGAAGTGAAACACCAAACCAACTATGGACAAAACAATGAGCTCAACGTGTAGAACAACTTCCATGAAGGACTTAATCCAAGATCATGAACATATAGGGGAATTTTTTAGGTTATTCTCTATTTTTTATCTTGGTAAAACGTTTGAAAAATAAATAAATAAAATTCCCGAAAGAGAAACCAGAATATATACATCTCTACCAACCTAGGGTCCACTTCACATGCCTGCTTGTGCGGTTTCACAAAAATACAAATATCATTCTACTTTGAAGTTGTATTGGAGAATGGTTTAATGCGTTAGAAACTAGACTCATACAAATTCAATTTTATAAGTTGTAGGCCCTCTAACTCTTTATATATCGGGATATATGATCATCCTAAGTCAGACTACATCCGAAATTATTTGAAATACTTCCTCGAAATAAAACCTTCAAATAGAATTTTTGTGTCACGACCCAAGCCTAGGGCCTAGATGTGACCAGCGAATGGGGAACCCGAAGGAACCCCAAACAAGCCTCATAGCGTATCTTACACATCATTGGTCGCGGAAGCAATTAAAATGACCATAAGCGATAAGCATAATCAAGGGGGAAATCGGGACTAAGGGAGCAAGAAAAAAAGAAGAAATGATACATAAATACCATAGATGAATCAAGCTCAAACATAATACACAACTTGTCCAACACCACCTCTAAACATAGGTACTTTAGCGGGGGCCAAGACAAACAACTGGGCTCACCCTCATAGTCAAAACATAACTAAAAGGAAAAGTCTTATACATAGCAAAAGATCATAAGCAACGTCCCCGGAATGGAGGACTCACCAATAACCTTGATAGAAAATCGTATTAGCCACGCGGAGGCCGAGGGTCAAGCGGTGCTCCGGTCCCTACATGGTGACATCATGTAGGCATAGAGTATGCGTTAGTACGTTTGAATGTACTAAGTATATGGGATGCAATGCAATGCTACAATAGATGGACATCATAGGAAAAATGCATAATCATACCCGATAGATAGCACATTAATGAAATGATATATATAATGATGCTTACATAAAAATCATATTTAGTGGGACGTAGTACATGTGTGGTGAGTGACCATCAATATAGTATTTTCCAAGGCCTACCACCCCCTTGGAGAGGCGAAAGAGGTACAAACCCCTCAATGTGGTTACACGGGCCTACCACCCCCCGAGCTAGGGACCAAGGTACAAACCCCTCGATATGGTTATACGGGCCTACTACCCCCCGTACTAGGCAACCAAGGTACAAACCCCTCGATACGGTTATACGGGCCTACTACCCCCCGTACTAGGCAACCAAGGTACCAACCCCTTGATACGGTTACCCGGGCCTACAACCCCCCGAGCTAGGCTTGGTCGACTCACACACTATATAGAGAAAATCATATACATGTATCCATTTCATCATCATTTCAATACTTATATATTCATCCGACTCATAGGACGTACGTTGGACCTTCCATTTCATAAGAATTCTATAAATGGCATTTTATCAAACATATGGTGGGCTACTTGTTCATGTAAATAAAATCATGTATTTCAAGAGTACTAAGTCCAACCAATTTCAAAATCCATATAAAACAGCCCACCAACAACATACATATATATATATACATATATAACAACCTTCATAATTTGATCATGGAGGCATGAAAACCATAAACATCATATAATAATTCCATTTCATGATAATATACAAAAATAGACCATAATAGGATGTGTAGTAGTAATTCCATAATTCAAGAGTTCATAAATGATCATAAGGACCCATAAACTTGAAGTAAAATAGAGGATAAATGGTTGGACTTGTGGAAAGGAAGGTTTCCACAATCAACCCACATACCTCAACTTTGGAGAATTCTTGATGAAGATTGGAATGGAGAATTGCTTGAGATTGAATCTTGAATCCGGAATTAAAGCTTGGGATCCTTGAATTTGGTTGATGATCTTGGTGGAATTTTTGGAGAGGGTTTAGAGAGAGTTTTTGGATGTTTTGAAGTTAAATGACTAAGTATGGATATGTCCCCTTTTTATAAAAAAACGTCCCAACACTTAGAAAAAAAATGAGGCGGGTGAACAGTGTTTTCGGCTACTGGAATTTGCATTTTCTGCCGGACAGATTTTACGAAAATGGTCATAACTCCTTCATCCTAACTCGGAATGAGGTGAAACAAATTGCGTTGGAAAGCTAACTCACAGAGCTTTAATTTTGATAGTTTGAGCTCCTTCCAGTTCCTTGTGTGCTGAGAGATATGCCCCTTTAAAGTTGACCCTCAAAATCGCATTTTTTGCGATTTTCGAATTTTGATACGGTTATTCTAAAATTCGGGTTAGACTCATTTCCCACTCAATTTGACCCCCTGAATAAGAATATGAAGTCGAATTTCCGAAATGATGCACGGATTTTGAGATATATGGAAATTACAATTTTAGGTGTTTTCGAAGCGCATTTTCGGGCATTTTTTTTTTGGGTCGTTTCAATATCTCCCCCTTGGGAACATTCGTCCCCGAATGTCAAAGAAACGTACATGAGAAACACAAACATGGCAAATTCAGCCCACATAGGGATGCAACAATGCACTTACACCTCATTTCAAAAACTTCAACATAGTTGTAAATACACAATGAACTTGTTAACTTAAACATGAATGTATGCAATGACATGGTGGCTGAACTTAAGACCTGAGATTTTATAAAGGGCTTAAATTAATACCTTAGGCTTGAGTGGATTGGAAAAGATAAGGATATCGCCTTTGCATGTCCGCTTTGGCCTCCCAAATAGCACTTTCAACTTGTTGATTTCTCCAAAGGACTTTAACGGAAGCCACATCTTTGTTTTTCAACCTCTTCACTTGTCTATCTAAAATCTGGACCGGAACCTCTTCATAGGTCAAATTATCTTCAACAACACCCACAACATCAAGAGGCACAATGGCATTCGGATCACCCACACACTTCCTCAACATAGACACATGAAATACCGGATGAACCAAATCCATTTCGCTAGGCAATTCCAACTCATAAGCTATCTTGCCAATTCTCCTCATCACCTTATAAGGACCCACGTATCTTGGGCTCAACTTGCCCTTCTTACCAAAACGAACCACACCCTTCATGGGTGACACCTTCAAATAGACCCAATCACCAACTTGGAATTTAAGAGCCCTTCTCCTCACATCGACATAGGACTTTTGGCGACTTTGGGCCGTCTTCAACCTTTCTCTAATCATCCTAACCTTCTCAAGAGCCTCCATAACTAGATCTGGTCCTAACAAGGCCACCTCACCAACCTCAAACCACCCAACCGGTGATCTACAACGTCTCCCATAGAGAGCCTCAAAAGGAGCCATACCGATGCTAGAATGATAGCTATTGTTATAGGCAAACTCAATCAATGGAAGATGATCATCCCAACTACCCTTAAGCTCCAATACACAAGCCCTAAGCATATCCTCAAGTGTTTGGATAGTCCTTTCGGCTTGTCCATCCGTTTGCGGGTGAAAGGCCGTAGTAAGCTTAACTCTCGTACCTAGACCCCTTTGAAAGGACTTCCAAAAGTGTGAAGTAAATTGAGTACCACGGTCCGATATGATGGATAGAGGAATCCCATGCAACCTTACCAAGTCATGAATATATAACCTTGCATAATCTTCCGCCCCATATGTTGTCTTTACCCGTAGAAAATGAGCCGATTTTGTCATCCTATCAACCACCACCCAAATAGAATCAAAACCTTTTCTAGTCTTGGGTAAACCAACTACAAAATCCATATTAATATTTCCCACTTCCAAGTAGGAATTTCTATGTCTTGGGTTAGACCACCCGGCCTTTGATGTTCGGCCTTGACTTGTTGACAACTATGACAACCGGAGACGAATTTGGCAATGTCCTTCTTCATGCCTCCCGACCAATACACATCCCTCAAATCTCTATACATTTTGGTGGAACCGGGGTGAATGGAGTAGGAAGAATTATGAGCCTCCTCAAGAATTTTCTCCCTCAAACCATCAACACAAGGCACACACAACCTACCTTGGTACCTAAGGGCACCATCTCCCCCTTGGGAGAAAACTTCCACCTTGCCCTCTTTCACCAAGGCCTTCAATTCTAACAAGGAAGAGTCAAGATCTTGTTTTGCTATCACCTCATCAACCAAGGAAGACCTAGCACCATCAACAACGACCACACCACCATTACTAATTTCTTCCAACCTAACCCCCAACCTAGCCAACCGATGCACCTCCCTAGCCATTTCCCTATCACCAATATCAACATGAGCTAGGCTACCCATAGACACCCTACTCAAAGCATCCGCCACCACATTAGCTTTACCGGGATGATAATGCACACTCATATCATAATCTTTAAGAAATTCTAGCCACCTTCTTTGTCTCAAGTTGAGGTCTTTTTGGGTGAAGACATATTGGAGGCTCTTATGATCGGTGAACACATCAACATGAACCCCATACAAGTAATGACGCCAAATCTTTAAAGCAAACACCACCGCGGCTAATTCAAGGTCATGCGTAGGATAGTTCTTTTCATGCACTTTGAGTTGTCTAGACGCATAGGCTATCACCTTACCATTTTGCATTAGGACACAACCCAAGCCAACTCTAGAAGCATCACAATACACAACGAATCCCTCAAGCCCATTCGATAGTGACAATATAGGAGCGGACACGAGTTTATCTTTCAAGGTTTGAAAACTCCTTTCACACTCGTCGGTCCACTCAAACTTAGCCTTCTTTTGTGTCAACTTAGTCATGGAAGAAGCAATAGAAGAAAACCCATTCACAAATCTCCGATAGTAACTCGCTAAGCCCAAGAAGCTCCTAATATCCGACGGGGTCAATGGCCTAGGCCAATTTCTAATCACATCGGTCTTCTTAGGATCTACCTTAATACCATCCCCCGACACCACATGACCTAGGAAGGCAACCTCCCTCAACCAAAATTCACACTTTTCATACTTGGCATACAACTTCTCCTCTCTCAATCTTTGCAACACAACCCTCAAGTGACCCATATGTTCTTCCTCGCTATGCGAATAGATTAAAATATCATCAATGAAGACCACAACAAAGGAATCAAGGTGGGGTTTAAAGATCCTATTCATTAGGTCCATGAAGATAGCCGGTGCATTGGTCAACCCAAAGGACATGACCACAAATTCATAATGCCCATACCTAGTCCGGAAGGCTGTCTTGGGAATGTCACACTCCCTCACCTTCACTTGATGATACCCGGACCGAAGATCAATCTTAGAGAAGTGGCTAGCCCCTTGCAATTGGTCGAACAAGTCATCAATCCTAGGAAGATGATATTTATTCTTGACGGTGACCCTATTGAGTTGCCGGTAATCAATACACATCCTAAGGGACCCATCTTTCTTCTTCACAAACAACACCGGAGCACCCCATGGTGATTGGCTAGGCCTAATAAAACCCTTCTCCAACAAGTCCCTCAATTGTTCCTTCAACTCCTTTAACTCCGCCGGGGCCATACGATAAGGGGGGATAGAAATGGGTTGAGTATCGGGGAGGAGGTCTATGCCAAAATCTATTTCCCTTTCGGGAGGAACACCGGGAAGGTCATTAGGAAAGACATCAAGGAATTCATTTACGATCGGAACCGACTCTATAGGAAGGGTTTTGGACTCCACATCCCTAACCCTCACAAGGTGATAGAGACACCCCTTAGAGATCAACTTACGTGCTTTAATGCAAGAGATGAACCTACCCTTGACTACCACATTTTGGCTCTCCCACTCAAGAATGGGTTCACTTGGGAATTGGAACTTGACCCTACGGGTTCTACAATCAATGGAAGCATAGTATGCATGCAACCAATCCATCCCAAGAACAACATCAAAATCGACCATGTTCAACTCAACAAGATCACAAGGCAATATTTTATGCAAGATGCAAATAGGACAATCCCTATAGACCTTCCTAGCAACAATATATGCACCAATAGGAGTAGACACCTTATATGACTCATGCAACAAGTCGGGCTCGTCTTCCTCTTGTATTAGGCATGATCTAGCATAGCAAAGAGCAACCGTTAGGGAAGAACTTAATTCAACTCTATAGCACGACTTAGAACAAGGAGAAGGGAAACATTTCCTAAAACGTCTCATAGCCTCCTACTCATAGTTGTGGTGCACAACACAACCATGAATCGGACTCTAATCAACGCGGTGTGTTGGACTCCGAGGATCTATCAACCTAGTGCTCTGATACCAAGTTTGTCACGACCCAAGCCTAGGGCCTAGACGTGACCGGCGAATGGGGAACCCGAAGGAATCCCAAACAAGCCTCATAGCGTATCTTACACATCATTGGTCGCGGAAGCAATTAAAATGACCATAAGCGATAAGCATAATCAAGGGGGAAATCGGGACTAAGGGAGCAAGAAAAAAAGAAGAAATGATACATAAATACCATAGATGAATCAAGCTCAAACATAATACACAACTTGTCCAACACCACCTCTAAACATAGGTACTTTAGCGGGGGCCAAGACAAACAACTGGGCTCACCCTCATAGTCAAAACATAACTAAAAGGAAAAGTCTTATACATAGCAAAAGATCATAAGCAACGTCCCCGGAATGGAGGACTCACCAATAACCTTGATAGAAAATCGTATTAGCCACGCGGAGGCCGAGGGTCAAGCGGTGCTCCGGTCCCTACATGGTGACATCATGTAGGCATAGAGTATGCGTTAGTACGTTTGAATGTACTAAGTATATGGGATGCAATGCAATGCTACAATAGATGGACATCATAGGAAAAATGCATAATCATACCCGATAGATAGCACATTAATGAAATGATATATATAATGATGCTTACATAAAAATCATATTTAGTGGGACGTAGTACATGTGTGGTGAGTGACCATCAATATAGTATTTTCCAAGGCCTACCACCCCCTTGGAGAGGCGAAAGAGGTACAAACCCCTCAATGTGGTTACACGGGCCTACCACCCCCCGAGCTAGGGACCAAGGTACAAACCCCTCGATATGGTTATACGGGCCTACTACCCCCCGTACTAGGCAACCAAGGTACAAACCCCTCGATACGGTTATACGGGCCTACTACCCCCCGTACTAGGCAACCAAGGTACCAACCCCTTGATACGGTTACCCGGGCCTACAACCCCCCGAGCTAGGCTTGGTCGACTCACACACTATATAGAGAAAATCATATACATGTATCCATTTCATCATCATTTCAATACTTATATATTCATCCGACTCATAGGACGTACGTTGGACCTTCCATTTCATAAGAATTCTATAAATGGCATTTTATCAAACATATGGTGGGCTACTTGTTCATGTAAATAAAATCATGTATTTCAAGAGTACTAAGTCCAACCAATTTCAAAATCCATATAAAACAGCCCACCAACAACATACATATATATATATACATATATAACAACCTTCATAATTTGATCATGGAGGCATGAAAACCATAAACATCATATAATAATTCCATTTCATGATAATATACAAAAATAGACCATAATAGGATGTGTAGTAGTAATTCCATAATTCAAGAGTTCATAAATGATCATAAGGACCCATAAACTTGAAGTAAAATAGAGGATAAATTGTTGGACTTGTGGAAAGGAAGGTTTCCACAATCAACCCACATACCTCAACTTTGGAGAATTCTTGATGAAGATTGGAATGGAGAATTGCTTGAGATTGAATCTTGAATCCGGAATTAAAGCTTGGGATCCTTGAATTTGGTTGATGATCTTGGTGGAATTTTTGGAGAGGGTTTAGAGAGAGTTTTTGGATGTTTTGAAGTTAAATGACTAAGTATGGATATGTCCCCTTTTTATAAAAAAACGTCCCAACACTTAGAAAAAAAATGAGGCGGGTGAACAGTGTTTTCGGCTACTGGAATTTGCATTTTCTGCCGGACAGATTTTACGAAAATGGTCATAACTCCTTCATCCTAACTCGGAATGAGGTGAAACAAATTGCGTTGGAAAGCTAACTCACAGAGCTTTAATTTTGATAGTTTGAGCTCCTTCCAGTTCCTTGTGTGCTGAGAGATATGCCCCTTTAAAGTTGACCCTCAAAATCGCATTTTTTGCGATTTTCGAATTTTGATACGGTTATTCTAAAATTCGGGTTAGACTCATTTCCCACTCAATTTGACCCCCTGAATAAGAATATGAAGTCGAATTTCCGAAATGATGCACGGATTTTGAGATATATGGAAATTACAATTTTAGGTGTTTTCGAAGCGCATTTTCGGGCATTTTTTTTTTTGGGGTCGTTTCATTTTGTTTCCAAACTCCCTTTAGGCTAAACCTTTAATTGAATTATTTAATCACCTCTATATATCCATTTCATGATATGATCACCCATTTGGAATTTTTATTCTCCCGACAACTTACATAGGACAACGTAAAGTGACAAAAATAATAATTTGGCTTGTATGTCTTCAGCTTAGCTATTTAGTAACTTTAAAATATACGGGTTGTTACATTAGGATGCCTCGTGGTTTGTTATTCCTTTTATTTCATTTTGGCATAATAATACATAAATAGACACTTCTCAGCAAGCAAGTAACAATCCAACTTTTGGAGTGCCTATCTGGACACCAAAATTTGATCTCAACTGACAATTAAACATTGTCACTCATTCTTATTGTGTCTCATAAACAAGCGATAGAAATGTGACATACGAATTTTCAATGTGTCTGAATAATCATTTTGTAAATTTGAGTTTTCCATTGATGCAATAGAGATGAGTTGAGATGTCTAGATGTGCATATTGAAAGTTGGAGTGTTCATTTGTCAGCTAAGGCCAAGTTTGTTTGTCTGTTATGCATTATGCCTTTTAGTTTTGTTTGAGATATAATAGTAAACACATCCGAGTTATCACTTATTTGCGAGTTTCACACCGACTATTGGTTGTTTTCTTTTCCTACATGAACTATCACTATTGATGTATTAAAAAAAAAACCCAATTATCAGTTGTTAATAAGGTAGAAAAAGGGAATAACTATAGTTTGAGGTCTATTTTAACACATATATGATGATATATAGTTTGTGTAGGTAAAGGCACAACTGATAATCAGAGTATGAAATTTATAAGAAAGCGATAATTTTGGTGTATGTTTCACCATTAACTCTTTTAATTATTATGGTATTTAACTGGATACATAGTTTAAGAAAATAGACAAGTCTTTTGACACAAATTTAATTTATACCTTCGCAATTCAAAATTATGGGTCATTGGGGAGTGATTTTAAGACGCGAAGGAAGTCTATTGAAATATCTGGTCTAAAATAAGCTTTAGATAAGCATGAATATACATTACTATAGTATAATGAGAAAAGTTTAAAGTTCGATTAATATTAAATATGTCATTTTTTTGGCAGACACTAAAGAAAGTGTGTTACATAAACTGAGATAAAGGTAGTGTAATACTAAAGAGATTTATAGTAGGTTTCACCTATTAAAAAAAATTCTTTTATGATATACATATATATAGAATTTAGTTAAGAAAAATTTAAAAGATGGTCTAAAAACTAAAGACTACCATATAAAATAGATTGGATGGAATGGTAACTAATGCCATTCTTTGAAATTTTTAGTGCACCTATGCATTTCAAGTCAATTGTTTTTTCTCTAATGTGCTTTTTGTGTTTCTGAAATTTTATGAAATTGACTGATCATTTGTGGTAATGTGCTAATGTAATTATTTGTTTTAGTTATCGAATCTCCAGAGGGATTTCTAATGGAATGGTGGGATGGTTTGTATGATATGTACAACATTTATCAAGCTGAGAAGGCCCAAGGATCCTTTGCTGAGGTGTTACCTAAACCTTTCAAAGCTAAATTCATCTTTTCCAGAGATTATGCTAATCTTAATGCATCATTCTTTAAAATTCTCAGGCTGCAGAGGCTACTCACAATGAGGTATATCATCTCCCTTCTGATATATCAACCTCTTCTCCTGTGGCACTGGCCTTCCACCCGATGACACCTGAGGGTGAACTGATGTTTGATTTAAGGTTAGTTTTTAAATGGATTGTCCACGTTAGAGGTTGTAACATGTTATGGATTTTTGATAAAGTGGACCAACAAATCTGCACTTGATGAATTTTATAGAGTTTTGTTCACTTAACTTAATGTTATAACAATTCTGCATTATTTTCTTGAACAAATTCATGTTTTCACTAGGTTTTATGCAATGCAAGTAGAACAACCAACAAAAATATACTCAATGAAATCTCACAAGTAGGGTATGGGGAGGGAAGAGTGTAAGAAGATTATATACCCCTACCTCGTAGAGGTAAAGAGTCTAATTTTTGGAGGACCCTCAGTTCAAGTACAACATATAAAAATAGGAATGAAGAATAAAAAACAGTAGTGGAGAAACAAAGTAACTAATAAGGAAACAGTGACAACCACAAAATATTGTAATAACCAAAATGCAATCAACAACCGGTGATGGTGGAATCAAAAGCAAGACATTATAAGAATACTATCAAACACTTGTAAATTAAGACAATATTCCATACCTTTGAATCTGCTATCCTAATATGTGACCTCCACACCCTCTTATCTAATGTCATGGCCTTGATAATCTAGACCTAATCCATGTCCTTTTTAATCACCTCTCCCTAATACTTTTTTGTTCTACCTCTGCCTCTCCTTATATCCACTATATCCAATGTATTGTACCTCCTCACTGGGGCATCTTTGCATCTCTTCATCACATGTCCAAACTATCTTAGTATTGCTTTCCTCATGTTTCCCACCATAGAGGTCACTCCCCTCTTGCCTTAGATATCCTCATTCCTAATCTTATCTTTCTTAGTGTGCCCACACATCTATCTCAACATCCTCATTTCAGCAACTTGCATCTTCTAAACATAAGATTTCTTGACTTGTTAAACTCCACCCTATACAACAACATCGATCTAACTGCTACTTAGTAGAACTTACTTTTCAGTTTACATGATACCCTCTTATAGTATATGAGAACAGAGGCAAGCCTCTTTTTTCGTACATGTTGCACCACTACGATTTGTGACATCGTTGTCGATGTCTCCATTTCCCTTGATTACTGACCCTAGATATTTTAAGTTATCCCTCTTGAGGATAGACTAGGTGTCAAACCTCACTTCCCACCTACCTCGTGCACTATATTGTTGAATTTGGATTCCAAATATTCCATTTTGGTCCATCTCAACATGAATTCTTTAGACGCCACAGTTTTACTCCACACCTCCATCTTAACAGTAAGTCCATTGCGTTTCTAACCAATCAATATTGTGGCATCCCTAAATAGCACAAACCATTGAACATCATCATGAGTACATCACATCAATTCATCCATCACCAAGGCAAACCAAAATAGGATAAGAACTAATCTCTAGTGCAACCCCATCTCAATTGGAAAGTGTTGCGAATGTTGGATCCGTCAGTCATGTCCTCTATTGGCCTAGTATAAACCATCGGTATGATTTTAGCCTCCATACATCTCAAAAGAACTTCCAATAGGAATTTGTCATATGACTTTATAAGGTCAATGAACAACATATGTAAGTCCTTTTTCCTTTGCCTATATTTCTCCATCAGTCTCCTTGTCAAATGGTTGCCTTTTTTAGTCGATCCCCCCAACATGAATTCGTATTATTCACAAAATTGGACACACCCCTTCTAGCCCTCATCTTCACCACCCTCTCCCAAAATTTTACAGTGTGCCTTAGCAACATGATGCCTCTATAATTGCTATAGTTTTGGATATTACCCTTGTTTTTAAACAATGGGACCGTTGTACTAAACCTCCATTCTTAGGGAACTTTAGTCATCTTAAAAATGACATTAAACAACCCAATTAACCACTGTATACCTTTTATGACTGTGCTCTTCCAAAATTCCACTGAAATCTCACATGGTCAAATGGATCTTCCCCTAGTCATCCTATTAATAGCACACTTAAACTCCCCTACTTTAATGCACCTACAATATACTAATTCTCAATGTTTTCTAGATTGCTACAAATTACCCAACATAATGTCTCTGTCCCTTTCTTTGTTCAAGAGTTTGTGGAAGTATGCTTGCAATATTTGCTTAGTGAGGGTCTTTTCCACCAACAAATTGTATTCCTTATTGTTGATTCACTTCGCTTTATCAATGTCTTGGTCCTTCCTCTCTCTTTACTTTAAAAGCATGTGCGATTTCTTCTATCTACCTTATCCCCTAGTTCGACATACAAACGTTCTAAAGCTCCCATTTTTTATGTGTTAACTGTTAACATAGCCACTGTTTTTGATGCCTTATATATTTCCTTATTCATACTCCCCCTCCCCCTAACATTGAAGTGTACCAAATTTACATAAGAAACCTTCTTCGTTTCAACTTTTCCTTGGACTTCTCAATTTTATCACCAATCCCCTTGATGACCACCAAAGTTACCCCTTGAAAATCCTAGAACCTCTCTAGCTTCTTTCGTAATGTAATTAGTTGAGTTTTCCCACATGTAGTTTGCATTCCCACTCCTCCTCCAACCCCAATCATCATTAACGTCTCTATCATCTCTTGAGAGAGGGCACTAGTCAAACTACCAAATTTAATTCTCGGTCAATCATACAAAGTCTTCGTCCTCCTCTTTCTCTTAATCTTTGGGTCATTCACCAAAAACTTATGTTGGATAAAAAGATTCTCATTTGGGATGATCTTGCAGTCCTATGAAGGCCTCTATCACCTTCCTAAAGAGTAACTAATCTATCTAAGTTTTAGCCACCACACTATAGAAGGTAAACAATTGATTCTCTTCCTTTGGAAAACATGATTTATCTATCACCAATGCAAAAGCTTTAGGGAAATCCAAAAGTGATGCTCCACCTCAATTTCTATCCCCAAACCCAAAGCCTCTATGCACATATATTACCAAAATTACTAGGTGTTTCCCTAATGTGGCCATCAAAATCTCTATCGATGACTATCTTCTTGGTGCGTGGTATACTCCTTACTACCTTTTCCAACTCCTCCCAAAAGCGTTTCTCGATCCCCTAGTCTCCTGGACACAAGGTATATTAATCTTTCTTTTCTTTAGGATATTCAGTAGTTGTATGGTATTTCCCCATCAATTACCATATTTTCCAAGACCTTAGATATAGCCTTGAAGAAACCTTACTCCACTTACCACTCCTTTCCCTTATCCTCATCCCCATCCGAAGATATGACCCTAATCCAATACCGTTTACCAAAGACACTAAAGTAGATTCAAACTAAATAGGGAACAACTAAAGATAAGAGTCAGGAATTGTATAAAGTAAGCAAAAATCAATAAGTTAATAAAGAAGGTTTTGATCAAAAATCTATTCTTGACTGTAAGCACAAATTAATAAGACATAGAGCATAAATTGAGCAAAACACTATTCTGAATTACCCTACTTGTAAGGCAGCATAAGATAAATAGGTGACACAATATGTAAGTCCTTCTTCCTTTTCCTATGTTTCCCCATCAGTCTCCTCACCAAATGGATGGCTTCTATAGTCGATCACCCCATCATGAATCCAAATTTATTCACAAAAATGGATACACCCCTTCTCACCCTAATCTTCACCACCTTCTCCAAAACTTTTGTAGCAGCTTAGAAGCTTCATGCATGTGTAATTGTTATAGTAGTGGATATTAACCTTGTTATTACATAACGAGACAATTGTACTCAACCTCCATTCTTGGGGAACTTTTGTCATTTTAAAATGACACTAAACAACCCAGTTAACCACTTTATACCTTTTACGTCTATGCACTTCCAAAATTCCATTGACATCTCATCTAGTTAGATGATCTTCCCCTAGTCATCTTATTAATAGCACGCTTAAAATCCTCTACTTTAATAAACCTATTGTATCCAAATTCTTAATGATTTTTAGAGTGGTCCAAATCATCCAACATAATGTCTCTATCCCTTCTTTCGTTCAAGCGTTTGTGGAAGCATGTTTGTCGTCTGTACCTAATGAGGATCTCTTAAACCAACACTTTTTATTCCTCATCATTGATGCACCTGATCAAGGTCTCAGGTGTTCCTCTCTATCTTGCCTTTGCAAGCATGTACAATTTCTTCTATCTACCTTATCCCCTAGTTCAACATACAAGTGTTCGAAAGCTTCCATTTTTTATGTTGTAACTATTAACATAGCCCCTGTCTTTGATGCCTTATATATTTTCTTATTCATACATTTAACTCCCCCCCTCTTATCATTACACTCTACCAATTTTACACAAGCAACCTTCTTTGTTTCTACTTTGCCTTGGACTTCTCCATTTTTATCACCAATACCCTCAGTCACCACCAAAGTTACCCCTTGAAACTCCTAGCACCTCTTTAGCTGCTTTCGTAATGTAGTTTGTTGAGTTTTCCCACATATAGTTTGCATTCCCACTCCTCTTCCAAGCCCCAATCATCATTAAATTCTCTGTCATCTCCTGACAGGACATGGATCAAACTACCAATTTATTCCTTAATCGATCATACAAAGTCTTCTTCCTCCTCTTCTCTTAATCTCTAGGTCAATCACAAAAATATTTATGTTGGGTAGTAAGATTGTAACTCGGGATCATCTTGCAGTCCTATAAAAGCGTCTATCACCCTTCCTAAAGAGTAAATAATCTATCTAAGGTTTAGCCACCACACTATGGAAGGTAACCAATTAGTTCTACTCCTTTGGAAAGCATGAGTTAGCTATCACCAATGCACAAGCTTTAGGGAAATCCAAAAGTGATGCTCCACCTCAATTTCTATCGCCAAAACCAAAGCCTCCATGCACATATATCACCAAAACTACTAAGCGTTGCTCCAATTTGGGCATTAAACTCTCCACCAATGACTATATTCTTGGTGCTTGGTGTACCCCTTACTACCTTGTCCAACTCCTCCGAAAAGTGTTTTTTGACCTCCTCGTCCAAGACAACTTGAGGTGCGTAAGCACTAATAATGTTCAAATTATGCCTTTCAATGACTAGCTTAATTGTCATCATCATCTCATTAGTCCTAATAACCTGCATCACTTGATCCCTTAAGTCCTCATCTACAAAAATACCTACTTTATTCCTATACCTGGAGATTCCTGAGTATCACAACTTAAATCCATCAACATCCCATTCATTGGTACCTCCCATCTGGTCTCCAAGACACAAGGTAAATTAATCTTCCTTTTCTTTAGGATCTTCACTAGTTGTATGGATTTCTCCATCGACTACCGTATGTTCCAAGACCCCACCTATAGCCTTGAAGACACCTTACCCCACTCACCACTCCTTTTCCTTACCCTCGGTCCTATCCAAAGATATGACCCTAATCCGATATCATTTACCAAAGACACTAAAGTAGATACAAACTAAACAGGGAGCAACTAAGGTTAAAAGTCGGGAATTGTAAAAAGTAAGCAAGAATCAATAAGTTAAGAAAGAAGAAATGTCTCAAAAATCTATTCCTGACGGTATGCACAAATTAATAAGAAATAGAGCATAAATTGAGCAAAACTCTATTCTGAATTACCCTACTTGTAGGGTAGCAAGGCAGAAATAGGCAACATGAATTATAAATAACAATAACCACATAGAATAAGAGAATAAATAATCCACAAGAAATATTTATGGAATTAACTACTGAAAATCAAGAAATAAAGAGAAAAAGAGGAACAATAGAACCTAGCTGGTAGTGTGACGAAGAAACTTAATTGTGGATATTTTCAATGTTGGCTAGAACTTGTTAGAAGTCACTAAAAATTTCTGGCCCTTTCTGGAGAGATCTGATGGTTACATGGCTGCCCATACTTTCTGCCCAGGAGAGTGATTGTGTTGGTTGGGTCTGGCTGGAAAGGGTGAAAGGCAGGGGAAAGGCAAAAGGGAAAGAGAAAAGTGCACGGATGAATGGTATAGTTGAATGAGAGAAGGATTGAAGAAGATAGAAAGATGTCACTTACTTGTCATCGTAGGGTTTAGGTCACAAGAGAGCTAGGTCACTAGTAGAGAGAGAGAGAGAGGGAGTGTGTGTGTACTCGGAGGGCTGAAAAGGGAGAGTAAATACAAAAGAGGGCCAGAGAGAGAGGAAAAGCATAAAGTAAAGTGTCATGGTCTTTTATGTAAAGCAGTTATGACTATGAAGTCTCTTGAATTTATCAAATTCTCTCTGTTATTTTTCTTGATGACTAGTTATTGCTTCGATAATAGATATTACATAATAAAAGAATCAGTTTGATTGTTGAAGTTGCTAAGTAAGAAGATCTCTAACTCTTTTTGATGTTCATGTATCATTCAGCCGCTCAATGGAGAAAGCTCCAAATATGCCTCTACAATTAGAGAAGATTCTAAATATGCCTCAACAGTTGGAGATGATTCCAAATATGCCTCAACAGTTGGAGAAGATTCTAAATATGCCTCAACAGTTGGAGATGATTCCAAATATGCCTCAAAAGTTGGACAAGATTCTAAATATGCCTCAACAGTTGGAGAAGATTCTAAATATGCCTCAACAGTTGGAGATGATTCCAAATATGCCTCAACAGTTGGAGAAGATTCTAAATATGCCTCAACAGTTAGAGATGATTCCAAATATACCTCAAAAGTTGGAGAAGATTCTAAATATGCCTCAACAGTTGGAGATGATTACAAATATACCTCAACAGTTGGAGATGATTCCAAATATGCCTCAACAGTTGGAGAAGATTCTAAATATGCCTCAACAGTTGGAGAAGATTCTAAATATGCCTCAACAGTTGGAGAAGATTCTAAATATGCCTCAACAGTTGGAGAAGATTCCAAATATGCCTCAACAGTTGGAGATGATTCCAAATATGCCTCAACAGTTGGAGAAGATTCCAAATATGCCTCAACAGTTGGAGATGATTCCAAATATGCCTCAACAGTTGGAGAAGATTCCAAATATGCCTCAACAGTTGGAAATGATTCCAAATATGCCTCAACAGTTGGTGAAGAATCCAAATATGCCTCAACAGTTGGAGATGATTCCAAAAATGCCTCAACAGTTGGAGATGATTCCAAATATGACTCAACAGTTGGAGAAGATTTCAAATATGCCTCAACTGTTGAATGACAAAGTATGTTTAAATTTACAAGACGACAACAATTATTTTTAAATTTGTGACATAACTGACAAGGTTTTATCCTTCCAGGATGAGCAAGAGGTTTGCTCTAAACGAACTATGCAATTGGAACCAAATCCTGGTACCCTTAAAAAGATTAAGCTTCTTCATGTACCTGAGCCTTCTGAAGCAGGTTCGTTGTATTGGTATGAAATACTTTGATCTTCATAACACATGTGACCTCACCTAAGTAGTGTATACTCATATATGTTGACTTAACATGAATTAAGATGATATCCAAATTATGCAAGAAAAGTTCCTTGTTAGAGGAATTAGTTGCATACTATTCAAAATGAGCTTAATCATGAACATCAAATATTGTATTTGGATTAATTTCATCCTCATTCATGTCCATTTCTAAGGATATGTAATATTTACGCTAGGATGGGGTTAAATTTGGAGTATACAAGAAATCTCGATACATAATTGAATGTGTCTTTAGCCTAGATTATTTGGTCATCACAAAAGTGAATAAATTCTTTTTTTTAACTCATAAAAGAATGCATTCTGAACCAAAATACTAATGTCAACTTTTTTTAGCGTGTGAAGATGTTATGGATGATCCATTTGTCTATTATTAGCTCATGAAGATCAATTAAATCGTTTTATATTTTAGTAGAAAGTCATATGATCAGATTATCTGTTGATCTTCCTATCAGGCTGTTCCATCGGCTTCGACTCTGGGACGCAACAAACTCCCTAATCTAATCAATAAACTCTTGGCATGGAATTAAGAAGGGGATAGCTTGAGAAAGATCACAATTCAATAGTTGTTATACAATATATGTAGGCTACAGCCATGGATGAAAATAGATGAATTTGGTTATTTCTTCATCATTTTATAAATTTTTAACATTTTCTAATCCAGGTTGTGCTCATGAGTACTCAATAATGAGTAGAATAAAATTAGATGTTTTTGCTTGCTACCAATTTACTAATAGCTTCTACATATTTATTAATAAACATGGAAACAAACCAATACATATATTTAGGAGAAATAGTTCTTCAAGGAATATCTCTTTACCTTTCCTAGAAGTAGGAAAGATGACGGTATTGTAGTGCATAAGTTAAAGTACAGTGCCTAGATGGTGAATTTTAAGCTGCTAACACCTTTATATGCAGCATAGAGGGTTTAGGTTTCAACATTGAAGAGAATATAATGTCGACAAGTTCATGCGCATAGTGATGGCAAGGGGGTGGTGCAGGGCGGAGGCGGGGTGGGTTGAGTTTAATCCGCAAAAATTTTAAGCCGCCCCGCTCCGCCCGGCATAACAATTGTTTTCATTTTCAACCCGCCCCGCATGAATTGCTTAATATTTTCCTTTTCTAGGTAAGTTTGATATTAAAAATAAAATTCATAAAAATAAATTTATTTTTTCATCAAGTTATATTAGTTTAATAGATAGAGGTCAACTGGGAAGCACGTAAGAAATTATATTATTTTTTATAGTATCATTTTCATTTACTATCTTGAACATTTTAGTAACGTTAAAGAAATATATTAGTAGATAATGCTCTATCACTCTTCTAACATGTAAAAAGTTAAAATTAAGTTTGAACCCGCATAAAACCTCATATACTTGCAACACGCCCCGCATTAGTTTTTGCAAGCCACTTCAACCCGCACCGCCCCGCATAGCCTTAAACCCACCCCACCCCGCATTCACCCCGCCATTGCCATCCCTATTCATACATTAGTGATTCAAGGTAAGCATAGGCAAATATCTTGTATTATATTAGCAGCCTTGATTGTCAATGCTTGAAGTAACATTATACTGATGGTAGGTAAGCTTTTGCGACTTAGACTCCAAATAATATTAGAGAAATTGATAATTTTTTATGTAGTGATCACACTATCAAACAAGCTAGACCATGAGGCTTCAATGTTTTAAAAAGTGAAAAGTACAAAAAGTCAACAAGATCAATGGGATTGAAGCAAAAATCTAGAACTAAAGCACACACTTCTTTAATGTTAATTGCACAAAAAAGCAATAAGATCTATCGGCTTGAAGGAAAAAGCAAGAACCAAAGTGCATACACTCCTGTGAAGTAAACTACACAAGTTATGGAAAACTAAAAAAAGACCAAACATGTATGAATATTACGCTATACTAAACCTAATATTAATCCAACTCTTCATAGTTCAGCAAAAACTTGAGCGCTTATCATTACAATTATTTTGCGCATCATCATACGAAGTACGTACACACTTCTCTAAAGCTTTCTCACTTTAATCGTGAAGAAATAAATCATCGCTTAGCTTGCTTAATCGCTTTAAGTGGCAAAAAACTGA
The DNA here is from genome assembly GCA_036553675.1 of Solanum okadae. Lineage (NCBI taxonomy): Eukaryota > Viridiplantae > Streptophyta > Magnoliopsida > Solanales > Solanaceae > Solanum > Solanum okadae. Next base: position 29,788,025 of record CM071689.1, read on the forward strand.
CCCTTAATAACATTGTGAAACTTAGTTGATCTTACCATCATAACATGTCCAACAATTTCTTTTATCCCTTCGGCAAGTAGCTAATTGCTATAAAACAAACATATTTTAAATCATTCTTTTATTTTGCAAGCAGTCTAAAACCCTTTTATCTAGGTCATACCATTTTAAGTAAGTTATTACTAGAGATTTCAAACGTAAACATGGTACAAGTAATGCTGGATAGAAATATTTCATTTCTGACTTCCTTTCTCTTTTCCTAATAATAATTGTCATATGATAGAACATAAAGTACATAATGAAGTAAAACACACAAACTATGGATAATTTAAAAAAACATGTATGAATTTAATTAATTAATTCTATAATTAAGTTACGCTTACTATATATTATTTCCGTCTTCATTTGAAGGGCATGGTTTCCCTCGCTTGGATTGTTGGGTTTCTCTCTAAGAGGAACAAATCGTCCCTTTGATTGCTTTATCCCTTTAAGTGGGAAACGAATGACTTTTATCAACACAGTGAGACTAAATTTTGCTATCATAACATGTCTAAAAGTTGATTCTCTTTACATTGATCGGCTTCTATATTCTTCAAGTAGCTGCCTATAAAGTAAGTAAACATATGCTAAACTATTCTGTCTTTGTAAGTAGTGTAAAACGCTGCTACATTTATACAAGTTATTACCAGTGGGGTACAACTTGACAAGTTGTATTACGGAATGTTATACACAAAATAGAAATACTTTATTTGTGACTTCCTTTCTCTTTTACTAATAATCGTCATAAGATAGAGGATAAAATTAAAAATACAAATGTATAATGAAATAGGAACTTTTTTTTTTCATTTTTCAATCCCCCGCAAGCCATCATAAATGCATAACCAATGAAGTCTAAACTCACATTTTAATTGCTGATGAATGGGTGGCAATGTTATCAAAGGTGAAAGCACCAAAAAGCTTTAAAGTCGGTAAGGGCTTTAAGCGCAACTAAAGCATGGGCTTTAATGAAAAAAGGTGCAAAGTGAGAAAAATACAATTATATATATGTTTAGTCCAAGACTAATAATTATAAAATTAATAACAAATATATGAACAAAGAAATTGAATAAAGAATAAGATAATGTTGGTAAATTTCAGAAGTATGAGTTATTAGAAAGAAGAGAAGTTGAGAAGAATATCGGTAGAAGAACATTTTTATTGATGTCTTCAAATTAACTTTATAAGACTGGAATGAAAAACAGAAAGCAGTAAACCCACAGATTCCTAACTCACTAACTTACTTCTTATAAATAGAAGGAATAGATGGCTAACAACTAATTGACTAAGTCTTATCTAATATAAAATAGTAAAAGTAAAATTAACTACAGTTGAAAGAGCAAATTCCTAACACTCCTCCTTGCCTTGGAAGTTGCAAACTCCAATTTTCTGTCTGAGAAGCTGAAACTTGTTGACTGGTAAAGGCTTAGTGAATATATCAGCCAATTGTTCTTCCGTCTTGCAGTAGACAAGAGTTATATCTCCATCTTTTTGCACTTCTCTCAAGAAAAAGAACTTGATTTTGAAGTGCTTAGTTCTTCCATGAAACACAGATTGTGAGATATAGCTATTGCTGCTTCATTGTCCACGAACACTTTGATGCTTCCAGTTGGTTTCATATGTAAATCAACCAGAATTTTCTTCAGCCACAATGTTTGATTTACTGCTGCTGCAACTGCCACAAACTCAGCTTCGACAGTAGATTGAGCTACAATATATTGTTTCTTACAACTCCATGAGAAAATTCCAGAACCAAGACTAAAACAGTACCCTGAAGTACTCTTTGCATCATCCTCGGAACCACCCCAATCACTATCGGAATACACACAAAGCTTCATAGGTTGACTCTTCTAAAACTTGACTCCATAAGTGATGGTTCCTTTAATGTATCACACAACTCTTTTGGCTACCTGCAAATGTACTTCACTAGGACAATACATGAACCTTGATAAAACACTTACATCATACAATATATCGGGTCTTGTTGTTGTAAGATACATTAAACAGCCAATGAAACTTATGAAGTATGTCTCATCCACCTTTTCGGCTCCATCATCTTTACTTAGTTTCTCTTTTTGCTTCATAGGAGTACTAATCTCTTTGCAATTTTTCATTTTTAATTTGTTGAGAATTTCCTTTGCGTACTTTTTCTAGCAAACAAAAAACTCATATTTTCCTTCTATAATCTCCATTCCAAGGAAATATGTCATAAGACCAAGATCAGACATTTCAAAAGCTTGCATCATATCTTGCTTGAACTCATCAATTAGCTTTTCACTGCTCCCTGTAATCGAAACATCATCCACATAAAGAGAAACAACAAGAATCTCACTGCTATTATGTTTAACATACAATGTGAATTTTGAAAGATTCTTTTCAAAATTGAGACCAAGCAAATAATGACTATTCGACTATACCAAGCTATTGGTGCCTGTTTTAAGCCATAAAGAGCTTTATGTAGTTGATAGACTTTATCTTCCTTTCCATTTATAACAAACCCTTCAGGTTGCTCAACATAAATTTCTTCTTCAAGAATGCCATTAAGAAATGTTGATTTGACATCCATCTGATGCACTTTCCAGCCATGTTGTACATAAACAGTTATAAGCAATCTCATTGTGTTGAGCCTAGAAACTGGAGAAAAAGTGTCCGAATAATCTACACCAAAAATATGCGCATAACCCTTAACTACAAGCCTTGCTTTATGCTTGTTGATTGAACCATCAACATTTAGCTTAGTTTGGAACACCCATTTTACCCCAATTACTTTTCTGGTTTGTCAACAAGCTGCCGTGTATCATTTTTTCCGATCATAAACAGCTCCTCCTCTATCGCATTTCTCCACTTGGGGTCTTTGAGAGCATCTTTAGGGTTAACAGGTTCACGAATCGCAACATTGCATCTCTCATATATATCAGAGAGCAATCAAGTTCCCCTAACTGGTGGATCATCATCCCTTTCATTTAACCACGATCTTGTTTTCTGGACGGAATTCCTTGAGTCATTCCAATCCCATTCTTCATTCTCCATGAAGTGGACATTGTTGAGTCCAAGATTTGGACTCATTTAGGGATTTATTTGGATAGATTATGTGTTCTCAAATGATTGTTTTGTGCTAATAACTGATGTAAAATACTTGATTTCCACGTATTTTGATTGAGGAACAATGCATGGACACTAACTTGCAAAAGGAACAAAGTGAGCTGAAAGAGTGAAGAATTGAAGGCCTGGTGATCGCCAAGTCCCTTTGGCGAGTCGCCGAATAGCCACCATCTCGCCTAAAGTTCCAGTGTGCCAAGCCCTGAAGGAGAAAATCAAGTTGGCGAGAGAAAGGAGCAGTTGGCGTGTCGCCGAGTGGTTCTGCGATGTAGTGTTGGATCGCCCAAAGTTACAGAACTTGAGGACGCTGAAGGCCAAAGCAAAATGGCGATAGAACTGACCAAAGGGCGGATCGCCGAGCCCGACTTACTACGCCGAATGGTCCTTCGCAGCATATTTTTGGCGACTATAAATACATTTTCAAACATTATGTTTAGTATCAAATTTTATTCTCAACATTCATTAGAGTAATTTTTGAGTTTGAACTCTGAGTATTGAGACTAAGTTTTCCTTAGCTTTGAAGAATTGAAGTTTTCCATTTTTGTGAAATTGGAAGTGGGTCTTTGAGATTCTTCAATTTGGACCTTTGTAAAGACGAAATTAATCTTACGCAGTTGATGGAAACACAATTTGATAATGATTTTTATCTTTTTATGATGTCTAGCTAAAAATCCCAATTCTTGGGGTGTGATTATGGGGTGATTTAACTTGTGGGTATTGCTAATTGTTAGTTTAAATGTTGTTTAGAAGTGATTTCATTCAGTAATTATGGTTCAATTCAAAGAATTGTAGTTGCAAATGCAGTTCTATCTTCGTGTTTTTGGCTTGCTCGAGAGAGAGGTTTTAAAATCAAGATTACTGAATTGATGGTATGTGGGTATTGGGTTGTCATGGGTTCAACTTGAGAGAGTGAATGGACTAAAGCGAATGTTGTTCTTATTTGCATACTTGTTGGTATTCGAGAGAAACCGACTTGATTCGGGGTTAATTGTTCGAGAGAAAGTTTATCCCCTCTAAAGTCTAGCTTATTCAGTAATTTACAGCTATTTACTAACAGTTGCAATTACCCATTTATCTACCTTAGCCTATAATCCAATCACATTCCAAGAACCCGTCTCATTACTATCATCTTCGTGTTATTTGCTGTTGTTGTAGCTGATAGTTAAAACCAAAACCCCATTTATTTGACATTCGTGTCACCCCTTGATTTACATTATGTTTTTATTTGTAAATGTCTATTCCTATGGTTGACTTGAACATATTCGTACTTTCCTATTGAATCTTAAACACGTACCACTCCCTATGGGATTCGACCCCAACTCATTTAGTTGGGTTATTATACTGACTGACGATCGTTGACACTTAGAACTGGATTAAGTGTCCTTGAAACGTTAATCAAACATCTCTGCTGATAACTATCTTCTCACTTTCGGGTTGAAAGATTTTGTACGCTTTTGAAACATTACTGTACCCAATAAAAATGCCCGGGGCAGCCTTCTTATGTAGTTTATCCCATTTGACCTGAGGTACATCGGTAAAACAAAGAGAACCAAACACTTTAAGAAAATGCAGCGGAGGCTTGTATCCATACCATGCTTCCAAAGGAGTTTGATCTTTCACAACTTTTGAGGGAAGTCGATTTTGTAGGAACACAACTCTATTTGCTGCCTCTGCCAAAAACATCTTTGGCAAATTCTTTTCGTGCAACATACATCTTGCCATCTCCATGATAAATCTATTTCTTCTCTCACTAACTCCATTTTGTTCTGGAATATAAGGAGAAATAAGTTGACGTTCAATCCTAGTTTCTTCACAAAATAGACCAAACTGATGAGAAGTGTACTCCTTGCCATTGTCAGATCGTAAAATCTAAATTTTGCAGCAACTTTCATTTTCCAACTTCGCTTTCAACTTCCAAAAAATGCTTTTGACCTCCGATTTGTACTTCAATAAATAAATCCAGCACATTCAAGTCAGATCATCAATAAAAATAACATAATAAAGACTACCTTTAAGTTAAGGAGTCCTTTGGGGTCTTCCAATATCGGTGTGAACCAGCTGCAACTTTCTTGTTGCTCTCCAAGTTGCCTTTGGGAATGGAAGTCTACTTTGTTTTCCAAATTGACAAGCCAGACAATTTTTAGAACTCGCTCCCAGTTTAGAAAGGTTCTCGAATATCACCAATTCTTGCATTTTGAGAAGCAATGATAGTGTCCGAGTCTCTTATGCCATAACTTGGTAGCATTTTCTCTTGCCGAATACACCACTTGTTCTTCCTCTAATGGATTTAATGAGTAACTTCTGCCTCTCATTTCAACTTTAAACAAGTCATGTCTTGAGGCTTTCTTGATCAAGCAATGTTTATCTTCGAAATACAATTTTAAACATTTTTTCAACAATTGACCAACACTTAACAAGTTCTGATCCAAATCTGGTACATAAAGAACATCGAAAATTGCTTTAGTACCTGATTGTGTTCAACTTTAATAGTTCCCATTCCTTTTGCTGGAATATAACTGCCATGACCTATTCTGACTTTTGTACCTCCAGTAGGCTTCAAGTCTTTAAATATCTCTTTTTCATGAGTCATATGGTTTGTGCATCCTCTATCAATCAGCCAAGCCTCAGTTGAAACATTGCTTGCAAAACACGATGCCACAAAGAGTTGATCCTCTTCCTGTTCATTAACAACATGGGCGTCTGCGTCTTGCTGCTGCAATTTATTCTTGCAGATAATTGCTTCATGCCCGATTTGGTTGCACTTAATGCATTTAGCATCCGGCCATTTCCAACACTTATACAACGCGTTCCCATTCTTTCCACAATGCTTACAAGGAGGATAGTTTCTTTTGATACTATCTGCTTTCCTTTTGTTGTTGTAGCGAGCTGCTCCTTCTCCATTTGTTGGCTGGTTCTTCTTATTGTTTTTCTTTTTGTATCTTCCACTCTCTTCATGTTTGGCCGTCAATACTCCCTCTCTAATTCCATCTTCTCTCATAAACCTTCTTTGTTCTTGAGCCTGCAAGGAATTCAATAATTCCGCCAAAGTGATTTTTGACAGATCCTTGGTGTTCTCCAAAGTGGTAATGGTGGCTTCAAATCTTTCAGGTACAGTAAGCAAAATCTTTTCAACAGTATGCGAATCTTTAAACTCAAAACCAAGTAATCTTACTCTGTTTGCTATGGTCATAAGGCTGTCAGAGTATTCTTTGATGGTTTTCGATTCTTTCATCTTCTGTAACTCAAAGTCTCTAATGAGATTCAACACTTGCATACCTTTGATACGATCATCTCCTTCATATTCTAACATGAGATAATCCCAGATGGCTTTTGCTGGTTTTAGAGACATGATACGAGTGAAAATTGTTGAAGAGACTGCTGAAAAAAGACATGCCTTTGCCTTAGATTTTCTAGTTTTCTTGTCCTTGTGATTTTTGAGTTGAGCAATTATTGGGTTTCCGGGGCAGAAGAACTTCATAGTCTTCCTCAATTGACTTCCAAAGATCTAAAGCTTCGAAATAAGCTTCCATCCTCACTGCCCACATGTGAAAATTTTCACCATTGAAGACAGGAGGTGCCATTGCCGAGAAACTTGAGCTTTCTTCCATGTTTAATCTTTTGTTGTTTCTGGTTGTGGTGCTTGAGTCACTTGAAACAATCACTCACAGAAATACCCACAGATCCAGCAAGATAAAAAAGCTCTAGGTAGCAATTGTTGGTAAATTTCAGAAGTATGAGTTATTAGAGAGCAGAGAAGTCAAGAAGAATATCGGTAGAAGAACATTTTTATTTATGTCTTCAAATTAACTGTATAAGACTGGAATGAAAAACAGAAAGCTGTAAACCCACGACTAGCAGATCCCTAACTCACTAACTTACTCCTAAATAATAGGAATAGATGGCTAACAACTAATTGACTAAGTCTTAACTAATATAAAATAGCAAAAGTAAAATTAACTACAGTTGGAAAAACAAATTCCTAACAGATAAACTGAAATATCAATTGTTTAGTGTCACCTCTTTAGAAGAGGCTCATTGACAAGGAAAAATATGTCTTAGAACCTTGATGACAACATTGAAGCGCACATAAAGTGAAGTGAAGCTCTCATCACATTTTAAGCCTTGCTTCAGGGCTTAAGTGTGTCTTTGACAACACTGATGGGCGGTTGATGTGCAAGGTTGTTTGAAGACTTGGTCTTAATAGAAAGTGTGGGTTTCCGTAAGAGGCAGGTATAGTGTTGTGGCAATGGGTTCATTTGCACCAGGTGCAGTTGATGCAAAACATGTGTGTCTTTGACAACACTGATGGGTGGTTGATGTGCAAGGTTGTTTGAAGACTTGGTCTTAATAGAAAGTGTGGGTTTCCATAAGAGGCAGGTATAGTGTTGTGGCAATGGGTTCATTTGCACCAGGTGCAGTTGATGCAAAATATGAATGTATGTGTAAATATCTACTAAAATTTTGATGACTAGTCTGTATGGATCAATAATTTCAAAAATTCAATGGATTCGATACGACGAACCTTAAAGGTTGAACCTACATTGTTTAAATTCCTGATAGACTTTCATTAATGTCTCATAGTTCCCTGTCACGCTTTTTTGATTTCTTTTTACAAAATCCTATAAGAAATAACATACATTTAAACATAACACTAGTATTAGTTTTGGAATAGAAGAAAATAAAGGTATTCATATGATCGTTAGTTGTGATTAGTGCATTTATGATCTCATTGGTTGGAAATTTAGGACTAAAAGTAAATTTTTTATTAATCAAGTGATCTTACTAAGTGTTTCTAATGATACTTTATAACACCGGGAAAAAATAAAGCTTCTGTTGCTCCTTAAGGGTAAAGAGCATAATGTTTTGAGTCACTACAATGTAAAACATGAAATGATATTAAATAGTCGAGTTTAGAGCTATAAGATGAACTCAAGCAATGCTACACTTTCATCATTCTAAACCTAAGGTTTATCCTAGAAATCAATAGAATGGATGAATAATACAATACACAGATTCAATTTTAAGTAGAGACAAAAAAATGCTAGGTATATTTGGTGAGCGTGGTGTCCATGGATGGCATCAGGGTATATTTGGTAAATATTAAGGCTATTCGTTATTGGTCTTGACCCACCTCAATTATTGAGATTTGGAGCTCACCGAACTAGAGGACTATTATAGACGGTTTATGGAGGGTTTCTCTACCATTAAAACACCATTGACCCGATTTACTTGCCTTGATGTTCCATTTGAGTTGTTTGAGGAGTGTGAATTGACCTTTCGGAGGCTCAAGGAGTTACTTACCACCGATCTTGTATTGACTCTCTCCCAGTTGAGGTTGAGGGTTTCGCAGTGTAATGTGACGCATTCAGCATTGATTTGGGATATGTATTGATGCAATGGGGTCGAGTTATAGCTTATGCATCAAGGCAATGTAAGTTGCATGAGCACAACTACCCCACTTATGACTTGGAGTTGGCGAAAATAGTTTTTGCACCTAAGATCTAGAGGCACTACATGTATGGAGTTCGATGTTAGATCTATACTGACCACATGAGTCTTCAGTAAATTATGAGTTGATCACACTCAAATTATTTGTAAGACCATTAAATAAGTAAGGGGTCATTAGCAATCTAATTACCCAACCTATGAGGTCGGGGTCCAATCGCACAAGGAGTGGTATGTAAAAGAGTTCAATTACGAAGTCAATTTGTATCCCAATTCATTGCAAGTAAATGGTAACAAGGGTTAAAATAATTTCGATTATCAAATTAAGATTGTTTGGGAACCAATTCCGATCAATCAAACTGAAACAAGCGATTAACAAGCAAACAAAGTGGTCATCTAGGAGTGTGCGAAAGTGGGTATCGATTTCAAAAGGTTGGTCAATGTGATTGCTCAATAACCTTAATTACCCATGGATAGGTTGGGTCAATCTGAAACACATATTAAGTTTCTCAATCACAATATGTGTATTACAAGAATTCCTCTCGGACATTCTCATGTGTAATCAACTAAACAACTCAACAGTTCGACATAATTTTTCTCTCTTGCGAAAGACTAGCATTTAGAGGTGAAACCCCAAATTTCTTTCTCAATCAAATAAAGAATTTCCAACTAATATGCAAGTATCAACTTAGTTACCCACTTCATATATTCTCTCTCAATCATTATACAAAGATCTAAAGCTATAATTAATCTTACAACCTCAATTCATAAATTAAATATATGATAATCAAATTGAATCCATAGAAATTAAAGCGAAACAGAGCAATACACATTATCCCACCAATTTACTGAAAATCCAACTCCATTTGGACACATCTATAATAAGGGTTTTAGCCAATCATATAAAAATTACAAGAAAGTATACCAAAACCATCCTCGGTCATCGGATTATTGATTTGCAACTACAATTAAAGAGACCCACTTTCAAATCCCCAAAAATTATTGATTACAAGCTTGTTTGTCATACTACAAAATAGAAGTTTCTATTGTACTGTGCTAAAAAAATATTCAGATCCAATTGTATGAGCAAAAACATACATTTTATTTCTCCTTTTGGCTATTTATAATTTTTCAAAAATTAGTAAAAACTTCATCAAATTTCTCAGTCGGAGATGTAAGTCATGCTCACCGACTCATTTAGAGAGTCATCGACTTGTTCTTCTTCTTGCATTTTCTTGGCTTCAAGTGTTTGAACCACAGTTGGCGAGCTCAATGGAGCTCGTCATTCACATTCAATGAGTCACCGATGTCACCCAATCTCACATTTTTTATCTTCAATTTAGACCAATCGTTTTGTCACTTTCGGCGAACATATGTCATCCCAATGAGTAAGTTCGGTGAGTCGGTGATCGACTTTTCTTCTCGCTGACATGTCTTGAGCATTTTAGTCAAAGACTCTGTCAGTTTTGGTGAGGTATGGAACATTTGGCGAGTCATCGAGTGTCTTTTGGTAAGCATCAATATCACGATTTTGCTCCTTTTCCATGTTTATAGCCTTTTTTACATGATTACATCCTTGCCTTGACCTTGAGCCCTTATATCTACAAAACACAATAAATCATTATATATGGACATAAAAAGGCATTAAGGATACTAATTGATAAATTTAAAAGGCCTCAAATGAGCTAAAATCTCAGACTCATCATAAGTCAGAGAAACCTTAATTCGAGGAAACATCATTGAACTAAGTTCTTGCAGGACTAAAACCTCTCAATTCTCTACCATTCGAGCAACACAATTCTAGTAGCGGACATCTTAATCTGGAAGGCAGTGTGTATGAGTAGTCTAGCCTTCCTACTGTGGAGAGATCTTTGCCTTTAGACATTCAGTGTTTAGCCAATAGTATGATTTTGTTGGATATTTCAAATTCTAGGAGAGTGTAAGCCTATGTGGAGTTCAGTCTTCCTTGTTGGAGCGGATTCGGGGTTGCTAGTTCGAGGATGAGGCCTTGGTTACCCTTCGAGATCAAGTGTTAGGAGGTGATGCCAGACATACTACCTTATATTCAAATGGGTTTTTGAGATTTGGTCGTCGTATCTGTGTTATGATAGTTGTGGATTCGATTCAGTTGGTCCTTCGTGATGCTCATGACTCCATATATTCTATCTATCCGGGCACCATAAAGATGTATTGTGATTTGAGGCAGCTTTATTGGTGGAGCGGTATGAATAGATATATTGCAAACTATGTGTCCCGTTGCATGTGTTGCTATTAGGTGAAGACCGAGCATTTGTGGCCTGGTGATAAGTTTCAGAGAACACCATTCCAGAGTGGAAGTGGGATCAGATCACCATGAACTTTGTTGTGGGTTTTCCTCAAACTTCTAGAAGTGTTGACAGTACATGGGTAATCGTGGATCAATTGACAAAGTTAGCACACTTCATTCCCGTTCACTCTTCGTTCAGCACCAAGAGGTTAGCTCGTATCTATATTCGAGACGTGGTTCCTCTTCATGGTGCTCCACTATTAGTTGTAAATTCAAGGTCTGAACATCTTAGCTTCAGCCGCAGTCCGTGATTCGGGCTCATTATCCTCTATGGAGTTGATATCTATCATCTTGCTCTTGGGTACTTGGAGGCCTATCGGTGGTTCGACGTCCGAGCTACGTCCTCTATGGTTTCTTTGGGAGATATATTCGCAGTTTGAGATCCGGCCTATGCACCCTTTGGCTCTGGACTCACCATGACCTATTCTTAGTAGTAATAGGTATTTTGTGTACCCATCTGGCTTATGAAGTCCTTTCAGGTTGTCACACCATTTCATTTTTTTTCAATAGTTAAGGATGTGATGGGTTTTTTAAAAAAAATAAAGTAAAAGATTTTTTTTGATAGAGTCGCCACTTGGAATTGAGTTTTTTAGGTGTTCCAAGTCACCTGGTAAATCCTAATTTAAAAGGAAATAACTCTTTATTTTTTAGTCTACGAAACTAAGATAGGGTAAGAAATTCTATTGACCGGGGGGAAGGTGTGAGGCACCCCCCGAGTCCCGTGGTTCTAGCACGGTAGCTTTATTAACTCATGTTTGGCTAAAAATAATTTTTTGGATAAAAAAGTAAATTCGTGTTAGTTGATAAATTTTTTTTTTAAAAAATAATTGGCCTGGGAGTGTAACCGCACACAAGACCTCCTTTTTTAGAAAAAAAATACACACTAAGGATCATAATCGAACACATGGTGGTATTTTATTTTTATTTTTTTAAAGAAAAGACTGATAATTAATGACTCAAATTTTATTTAATAATAAAAAAATTAATGAATAAATGAACTTGTTGCAACATATAGACATGAAAATGATCTTTATTTTTATTTATTTTTTGCAAATTGCTAATTAACATTTTTTTTCTAAAAAAATAATAAAACAAATATATATATATATTAAGTATCACTACTTGACAATAACAACAAAAGAAAAAAAGTATATTTAAAAAAAATAATAGAATAATGACTATGCCCCATTTAAAGCAAGTAGTGATATACTAATTTTTTTTCTATTGATACAATTTCAGAAATAACCATTTTAGTGAAATTTTCAGTTTTGCACAAAATTGGCACATATTGCAATTATAGCCAGTTTTATCTAATAGTTAAATTACTAACCAAAAGTAGCCGATTTTACATTTTTTGCTTCAATAACTCATTTCATATATTTATTTAAGAGAGAAAAAAATTTCTATATATTCTTTTTTTAAAAAAGGATTTCAAAATGACCAAATTTATATTATTTTTTTTGCAAAAATGACCAATTTTGTGTTTTGTTTTTGCAAAAACAGCATTTTTTTTTCCTTTAGTGACCAGAAACTAAAAAATATGACTTTGAGATTGTTATTTTTTTCTTTAGCAAAGCATGAGCTTACTTATCAATCCTACGATGAGGTAAAATTAAACTAAACACCACATTAGTAATAAACATATATGTACATAATAATAAAACATAATCATATAAAACTCACAATAGACTTAACTAAATCAGAACAAACTTAATATAAACAACTTAATCAAAATATAAAAAGAACATGAAACATTAATTTAAGATTATATTGTGAAATGTAAAAAGAAATACCTAAATGTGATGACAAGCAAATAGTGGAAGCAAATTAGTTGAACTACGAACTTACACAATGGTAATTTTTTTTTCTTTTTTAGAAGAAGACTTTCTACTCTCTATTCTTATGATTTTTTCTTCTTCTAATTTTCCCTCTTCTCTTCCTTTTTTTTTTTTTTTGTTGTCCTTCCTTTGAAATGAAAGAAGAATGGGTTTAGATGGTGAATATTAACATTCACTCTTCTTGAAAACATAAGAGTCAATGCATGCACTGGACTCTTTACCTTCTCAATGTGCCACCCAAGATGGCCAATAATTTTTTTTTCTTTTTAAGACTAATTAAAAAGCCTTTTAGATGACCCATTTCTTTTATTCATTAATTAAATAATAGCTAAATGGGTCATCTGAAAATTTAAAATAGGCCCAAAATGTAGACCCATTTGATCAAGACCCAAAAATTAAAAGAAAATCAGTTTACTAACACAAAATCCAAACATCTAAACTATTTTGAAGATCAAACACAACAAATAAGGAAGAAAATAAAAATAAAAAAACAAAACAAAATTCAAAAAATAAAATTCAAGCAAAACCTTCAACATGATATAACTTAAAGAACACTAACAAAACAATACAAATCCAGCACCAAAACAACTTATATGGTTAAAAAAAATGTGATAATGAAGGATTTGGATAGGGGATGAGAGGGGGGGAAAAGATTGACATAAATTTTTGGGTGAATGGGGGTCGCCGGAAAACTTCGCCGGAATTTATTTTGACGTATTTTGGACATAAAATCTATATCAAAGGATAGCCCTTGAAGAGCTCTACACATTTATGTAAATGGTATAGAATGGGGATGACCAAAACTTCATAAATCTAAAGAAAAAAAGTGAAGATTTGTGTTTGGTTTTTCTTAGATCTACGAAGTTTGGCTATGGATAAGGATGAATGGTTTACAGATTTGTGTAGAGGAGGATGAAAGGAAGAAATGGTAAAAATTTTGGAGATTTTTCTAGCCAAGAAAGTCTTTGAGTTCAATTGTGAATCCTTTGAGATCCACCATCAATTTGAGTTAAGTTTTGAGAAGTAAGTATGAGAATGAGAAGAGTCGTATACGTGAGTTCCTTATTGATATTTTGACCCTTGAGTCAAGTCTTTCATGCCCATAACTTCCGCATGAACTCCATCAGTTTAGTATCTTTGAAAGGACTATATCTTCAAGTTCTAAGTCTTGAGTATCGAGTTCCTAACCCTTCCGAGATTATAATCCTAATCATGGGACTATTACCTATTACCCATGAAGTCCATGAGTTGAGTTGTTCATGCCCATAATTACGCATGAACATTATAAGTCGAACAATCTTGAGATGAGAAGTATCTTTGAGTCCTTGAGTTGAGTAGTTCATGCTCATAATTCCGCATGAACTTTGAGTTGAGCATTCTTGAAATGAGTAGTATCATTGAAGTTCTTGAGTTCCAAGTATTTGAGTTCTATCTATGGTTATTGAAAACCTTGCATTGAGTCGTTCATGTCCATAATTTGACATGAACCATACTTTAAGAAGTCTCTTACAAACGTTTTAACTTTGTTTTAAGACTTGAGCAGTGAGTTGAGTAAGAGTAAAAGTGAAGTTCAGTTTCTTCAAAAGATTATATGGGAACTAAGTATTCCCAAAGAGACAATGTTTTCACATTTAAACATGAAAAGGAAACCTTGATTTCCAAAGAGTCTTTGAGCTAGTTTTCAGAAAAGAGTAAACGCTTTCACAATTAATCAAGAGAGGGAACGTTGATTTTTCTAAGATAGCCTTTGAGCTAAGTTTTTGAGCACTAATCTCAAATCACAGAAGAAGTATGTTTTTAAACATAAAGAGCTAATATAATGTATATTTTGGGGGTATTATTGAGCACCAATGTGGGGATGCGAGTTTCATAGTAACTCAAGTCTTCATGAAAACAATGTAGCCATCATGGGTAGAAAAGGGTCATACTTTTTAGATGAATCCTTTTCACATAGACTAGTGGATCCACTTAGTAGTTCAGGTCCTATACCACGACAAGGTATAGAATGTCCCGGGCAGTGTGGGGCTAATAACGCTGTATCATCACTATAGTTCTTAAGTGATGGTTGTCGGTTAGAGAAACTCTCACAACAGTAATTGCATGGTTCCTCAAGGGGTTCTGCTTAGTATGAATGGGGGTATGAGACTTCATTCATGCATTGCACAAGTAGACTTTGAGAGGGAGCATGGTATGTTTTTATGATATTATGATTATGAGTTAACATCATGTTTTGGACAGTTTTCTTTTTCTTTATATTGCGCTTGTTTTAAACTACTTTATAATGAAATGAGTTTAGTTAAGTATTCATGAGTTAAGTATACAAAGTTGAGTATTTCAAGTCGAGTATCATATCTTTGAAGTTGAGTATCTAATCTTTGAGTCGAGTATCTTATCCTTGAGTACTTCTGAGTTGAATAAGTTTGAGTAGTTTTGAATATCCTTGAGTATTCCTTGAGTTGAGTAAGTTTGAGAAGAGGTAAGTATGTTTCCTTTTTATCAAGTTTCAAGCTTATGTTTATGCTTTAGAATTCCTCTTACATGCTCGTACATTCCACGTACTGATCCATTTGGCATGCATCTTCTCATGATGCAGACACAGGTATTCAAGATCATCAACAGGAGCTTCGTTGATACATTCGGAAGTTCGAGTTAGCTATGGTGAGCCTCCTTGTTTCTGGAGGATTTCATTTACTTTTCAGTTTAGTCAGGATGTCGTGGGTCTTGTCCCGACTTCCATCTTTATCAGTTAGAGGCTTCATAGATAGTCAGTATAGTTGAGAAGTCTGTATTATTCATTTATTTTATTAAATGTTTTAAAGACTTAAGTTGTCTATTTTATGGCGAGTTGAATATTATTTTTATATTCAGAGTTTTTCATTTGAGTTAAAGTTTTGTATTTCAGTTTCATGAATTTTATTCAATTTTTAAGTTTTTTCATGCTTGAGTTAATCTTCCGCTTGTAGTCAGCAAGGATGAGGGTTCACTTGGGGACCAACAATGGTCTTCAAGTGCCGGCCAAGTCTAGGGTGTAGGCTCGGGTCGTGCATGAATGCTATTGAAAGTCATTTCAATCCACTGAGAGAAATTTTCAATCTTTTTGTGCTGCCCCATTTTTAAAAAACACCAACAGTGGTATCAAGATCTTCATTATTCTTAAGGGATCTGTGAAATCTTCCAAAGAACTACCATACATTTTTAACCCGTAAGGGCTACCTAAAAAACCCATCAGGGCTACCTATTTTAACCTATCAAGGCTACCTTTTCAACTGGTGCTTTTCTCAACGCGCAGGCTTTTCTAAATCATTTTTTAAACCAAAATAATGGCAAGCAACAATCTCTCTTTGAATGCCCCAAAAATTTTCACTGGTGAAAACTATTAGATTTGGTCAGTGAAAATGAAATCATATCTTGAAGCCTATGATCTGTGGGAAGTTGTAATGGAAGATGTACCCTTACAACCTGCAAATCCTACCCTTGCTCAAATTAAATCTCATTCGGATGACAAAATAAAAAAATCCAAAGCCAAAACTGTAATTCAAAATTAAGTTGCGGATTCGATCTTTTCTAAAATCATTGCTTGTGAGATGGCAATAGAAGCTTGGGAAAAATTAAAAAAAGAATATCAAGGAAGTGATCGAGTTAGGCAAATGCAAGTTTTGAATTTGAAAAGACATTTTGAATCTCTTAGGATGCAAGAGGATGAAACTATTGTTAAGAATTCTGACAAGATTTCTTTTATTGTTAATAAAATCAGGTTTCTTGGCGAGGATTTCAAAGAGGACAGAATAGTAGAAAAAATTCTTGTGACAATTCCAGAGAGATTTGAATCTAAAATTTCATCTCTGGAAGAGTCTAAAGATCTCTCTACTATTTCTATTGAAGAACTAATAAGTGTTCTTCAAGCACAAGAGCAGAGAAGAGCCTTCAGGCAAGATGATGTTTTGAGGGTGCCTTTTATGCACAAAACATAAAAGAAAAAGGTAATTATCCTCTTTGCAAATACTGCAAAAGAAAAACACACTTGGAAAATTTTGGTTGGTGGAGACCTGATGCAATATGTGGAAATTGCAAACAAGCCGGTCATGTTACAAAAGTATGCAAGCTGAAGAACAATCTTCAAGCACAAGTTGTAGAAGCAAAAATCGAGGAGGAGCAACTTTTTTAAATTGCAGTATCTAAAACAAAGGAGGAGTGTTGAAGTTTGCTTTTAGTTACTGTTGTTGTTTTTAGCAAAATAAGTTAATTAGTTTAAGATGAATTTGAATTTTGAATTTTAGTTAGGTTGTTTGAATTATTGAGATATTTTAGGTTGTTTAAATTTTAAATTATGCAGATTATGTGTTTTATGTTGGCTATTTAAAGCCCCTCAATGCTTAATAAAATTATTGAAAGCTATTGAAAGTCATTTCAATCCATTGAGAGAAATTTTCAATCTTTTTGTGCTGCCCCATTTTTAAAAAACACCAACACTATGTTCATGCACCTAGTGATTTCAGAAAAGGGTGGGGTGTTGGCTAGTTTTGAGCTCAAGCCCATATTTATAGAGGAAATCAATGTTAAACTATTTGAGGATGAAGGTTTGAATAAGATGAGGAACACAGTGATATTTGTGGAGACTACTAATGCTACATTGAACACAAGTGAAGTGATCAATCTTAGAGGGATAATTTTTGTTACCCGGGTTGATGACTTGATCCTGAAAGTGTTGAAGAGTCTTTTGGTTTACTGTATTCGATCTATCAGGGTGTAACCAAAATGTATTGGGACCATATGAAGCTTTATTGATGGTGCATAATTAAAAGAGACATTGTTGAGCATGTGTCTAAGTGTAAAAAATTTCAACAGGTGAAGTATGAGCACTACTGTCATGCATGTTTACAATAAAAGATGTTCATTCATGAATGGAAGTGAGAAAATAGCCAAGGACTTCGTTGGGGGTCTTCCCAAAACCATGGGAAAGTATGTCCTATCTAGGCTATTGTTGATAAGTTGACTAAATCAGCCCATTTCCTTCCGGTTAAGTTTGATTATAAATCTCACCAATTTTCTACGATCTATGTCAAGGAGATAGTAAGGCTGCATGGGGTGCCGACTTCTATCATCTCAAACAAAGGCACTCAGTTTACTTCTAAGTTCTAGGTTAAGTTACATGCAGCGTTGGGCACTCAACTCACATTTAGCATAACCTTTCATCCCATATGGATGCTCAGTTGGAGAGGATGATTCAAGTGCTAGATGATATGTTGAGAGCATGTGTGATTTACTTTGGACTTCCTTCGGATCAATTGTCGCTTTTGTGTGAGTTCACCTATATCAACAATTATCACTCAAACAAAGATATGGTTCATTCAAGGTACTCTATGAGAGGGGATATAGATCTCCCATAGGGTGGTTTAAGACAGATGGTATGAAGCCTTAAGGTATGTAGACCGTAAGGTAAGAGATATGGCATTCCAAGCTGGTGAATAGGTGTTATTGAAAGTGTCACAAATGTACAAATTGGTGAGGCTTGGAAAGAAAGGTAAGTTTAGCCTTCGTTACATTGTTCCGTTTGAGATTCTTGATAGTGTAGGGCTAGTGGCTTACCATCTAGCGTTGCTGCCCAACTTGTTTGGAGTTTATTCAGTCTTTCATGTGCCCATGTTGAAGATGTATCACGGGAATGGAGATTATATTATTTTGTGGGACTCAATAGTGCTACACAAGGATTTGTAGTATAAAGAGGGATTGGTTTCTATTCTTGGCTGGGATGTTCAAAAGTTCAACAGAGGAAATAAAATAAGCTAAGATTCAATGGAAGCATCATTCGGTGGAGGAAGCTACTTGGTAAACCTAGTTGGACTGCGGTGCAAGCACCCTCACTTATTTGAAGATTCAAGTAGTACTTTCTTCTTGGCTTAGCCCAGTTTTCTTGTTTGATCTCTCGGGGATGAGTGATAGGTAAATTGGTATCTATTGTAACGATCACTTTCGGTCGTTATAGGTAATCCTTTGGTGATAAAATTTGGGCATGAAAATTTCTAGAATAATGACTTGAAATATTGGGCTTGGCTAATCTTAGACTAAATCTGAGCAACACGCGGTCTAGGGCAATTCAGGAATGGATTGGTATAATGTCTA
Organism: Solanum okadae; assembly: GCA_036553675.1. Classification (NCBI taxonomy): domain Eukaryota; kingdom Viridiplantae; phylum Streptophyta; class Magnoliopsida; order Solanales; family Solanaceae; genus Solanum; species Solanum okadae. The sequence continues at coordinate 29,806,886 of CM071689.1, forward strand.
TTAAGGAAACCGTATGAATCTTCAGAATCAAATTCTTATAAGCAGAACTTTGAATATAAAACATGGCATGAGAGGGTTAGTTTAAAACATCAAGGTTCGAAGGTGTGTTGCAAAATGAGAGCTTTTTGGGAGAATTATGAATTTATGTCCAATGCAATATGCTATAGTGGGTTCCCACTATGGCAGAGCTTCTATAGAAGGTTAGGTTATAGTAGGTTGGGTCTCTATAGCAGGCCGGTCACAAATTAATGTAGGAAAAGTACCAAAACCTCTCAATATTTTGGGAAAAGAAAATGCTACTTTGGGCAATTTTCATTAATTTTTCCACAAATTTCTTCAGTGAAGGTTAGTTAATTACTCCCCTTGATTGTGGTTCAATTTTTAATGATCATGTAATTTCCCTAAGAATAGGATAAAGTAATAATCTATTTTAATTAGGAGACTTGTTCATTGATTGTTGTGTTTAGTAACAATTTAAGAAAAGAAAATGACAAGGCATTACAAAGGGGAAAAGCTCAAGTTCTTAAGACCATCCATTCTTGTTTTGAGGTAGGTGATGGTCGTTTATTTTTGTTTATGTTATATATGTTTGTCTGCTACTTCTCTGGTATTGCATGCATGATATATGATTAGGGAAAGAGGAAAAGCCATGATTTGAAATGTTGAATGTTATTCATCGTATGCATTGAATGTGTTTACCTAATGTACAAGCTTGATTCTATTAATTGTGATTGTAAAGTTTAATAGATGAGTGGATCGGGTACCACACTGGTATATAATTCTGAGTGGATCAAATTCCACACTAGTACAGATTTTTGAGTGGATTGGGGTGCCATGCCAATACATACTTACTAGTGGATCAGGTACCACGTCAATACATATGAACTAGTGAATCAGGTACTATGCTTGTACACTAACAGTTTGTGTGTGGGTTTCATGAGAGAACAAGAATACTTGTTGTGTTGTGACTGTATATTTTTAGTGTGTATAACTACACAGGGTGGGGAGTGGGAGTGGGAATCTAGGTTGTATTGTATTTTTGCTGTAATTGTATGTTATATATTCTACAAAGTTGTGGTTACCTGTTCATCTCGAATAAATATTTAACTGGCCAATGATCCTACCAGTACATTGTTATTGTGTATTGATATTTCACTTTCTGTTTTTCTTTGTCGATGGAGACGTACCATCATGTCTAGTTCATCCTCAAGCTCTCTCTTATATAATAAGAGAAAATATTTAGTTATAATATTATAAATTTAAGAGTAAAAATATATTGAAAATATCCAGTTATGTAAGTTTCTTATATGAATAATTATCAAATATTTATTGAAACACATCTCAACTATCAGTTATTTAATTTTACTATTTAATATATTATTATCGTTCGAGTAGAAAAAGTGGACAAGTTCAAATATAAATATAAAAAATTAAGATAATTTACATATATTTTTAATTCTTCTCTTAATATTTTATATGAAAATTTTAAGATCATAAAAATTTAAAAGCTATACATATTCTTATTTAAAACAAACTACATTTTTTCTATTTATGGTTTAACTTTAAATATAGTCCTATCCCTTGTTCAAATTCCATTGGGGTTTTCATTATGCACTTCTCATTACTTTGAAGTTCTGTAATTTAAATCTATCAAACTCACTTAATATTTACTTTTTCAGATGGCCTTTTTCAGAAAGTCATGTCGACCAACATGCTAATAACATTTGTTAATTTTATCTTGTTGCTTGTTGCATCCATATTTAATGCTTCACTCGTTATTTTAACTATACTTAAAAAAATTACTAAATGTTATTGTTTGATCAACTAAATTTGCATGTATATTCTAATAAATAGTTAACCTATAAAATGTTGCATATACAACAATAGCAATAATGTCATAACCAGTACAATTTTAATAAGTGGGATGATAGGATGATAGAGTATACAAAGATCTTATCACTACCTTGAAAAGGTAGCGATACTGTTTCCGAAAGTTCCTCCGCTCAAGTACATCAAACTCATGTAAAGGAAGAAAAAATAATAACCAAAGCATAGACATTAATAAGAAAAATAGTGTAAAGTCTATAATAAAGAAACAACCAATAACAACAACAAAATAGTGTGGTAATCTAAAAGCAATACACAACATAAGGCAAGATCTACAAGGATACGACTAGTACTACAACTAGGGGTGTACAAAATCGAACCAAACCGCAAACTGAGAAAAAAAACCCGACTAGTGGTTGGTTTGACTTGGTTTGGTATTGAAAAAAAACCCAACTATATTTGGGTTGGTTTGGTTTTAACTAAAAAAACCAACCCGAGACCAAACCAACCTGACATTATATAGATAATTTTAAAATTTTATTTTATACATAAAAATATTTACTTTGATATAATTTTTAAATACTTCTTATACTTTTTCATAGTTTTTATCTTTTAATATATTATTTCAAGTTTACAACAACAACAACAACATACCCAGTGAAATCCCACTAGGTGGGGTCTGGGGAGGGTAGAGTGTACGCAGACCTTACCACTACCTCGTGGAGGTAGAGAGGCTGTTTCCGGAAGACCCTCAGCTCAAGTACATCAAATCCAAGTAAAAGACAAGAAATATATAAAACATAACATCCAATAAGAAAATAGTGTATAATCAACAAAGGAGACAATAACATCAAGAAAATAATGCGAGAAGTGAACGCAGTAAACAACATTAGGCTATGGGTAACCCAGACAAGAACTACAAGCGCAATGCTAAGACTACTACAAACGCTAACAACCCATACCCTCGCAAGGAAAGACAACACGCTAACCCAACTAACCTTCAACCTTATTACGCGACCTCCACTCCTTCCTATCTAGAGTCATGTCCTCGGTAATGTGAAGCTGAGCCAAGTCCTGTCTAATCACCTCTCCCCAATACTTCTTAGGCCTACCTCTACCCCTCCGCGTACCCTCTACAACCAGCCCCTCGCACCTCCTCACTGGGGCGTCTGCGCTCCGTCTCTTCACATGCCCAAACCATCTCAATCTCGCTTCCCTCAGCTTGTCCACCACAGAGGCCACTCCCACCTTCTCCCGGATAACCTCATTCCTAATCTTATCGCTCCTAGTGTGCCCACACATCCATCTCAGCATCCTCATCTCCGCAACATGCATTTTTTGAACACTAAAGTTTAAACTTAGAATTCTGAATGGTTCAATAAAGATTATAGTCCACAAATGTTGGTAATTATAATAAAGCTTAAGTCAAAATCAAATTAATACTAACGCAAAAAGAAAATCAATTCAACACTAAGAATGAAAATAATATTGAATATTTGTTCTTTGGTTTTACATTGGTTTAGACAATTCAAATACATAATCTAATTTTAATTTCCTTTAATATTTAGTCATGTAACTAATACTTATTAAACTTATTTTAGCATGATTTAGTACTTTTAAATTATGATCATTTTAATTATGACTTGTTAATTTGCAATATTTGTTTTACGCGATTTTATTATTATTATTATTATTTATTAGATATTTTAATGTCATTACTCATATCATATTTTGTGTTATTTTCTTAAGAAACCTTATATAGTTGTATTTTGGTAAGACTAAAGAAATATTTGAAGTACAGGTAAATTATATGTTTGTATTAATATTTTACCGGAAAAAACCCAAAAATCTGAAAAACCCGAAAAAATCTGAAAAACCCGAGTTTTATTGGTTTGGTTTGGGTTATAGATTTAAAAATCCGACACAAATGGTTTGATTTGATATTTGAAAAACCCGAACCAACCTGGTCATGTACACCCCTAACTACAACATGAACTAACAAAGCTAAACCTAAGCACGACAAGTCAACACTTCACGCCTTCTAACCTTCTACCCCAATACGCGACTTCCACTCTTTCCTTTCTAAAGTCATGTCCTCCATAAAATGAACTTCACCATGTATTATCTAATCAGCTCTCCCCAATACTTCTTCGGTCAACCTTTACTCCTTCGGTAGACCTTCCAACCAGACTCTCACACCTTTTCACTTGGGCATCAATGCATCTACTTTGCACATGTCGGAACAATCTCAATATCATTTTGCTCATATTTTCCACCACAGAGGTAACTCCTATAATCTCCAAAATAACCTCATTCTTAATCATTTCACAGCTAGTATGCCCACACACCCATCTCAAAATCCTTATCTCCGCAACATGCCACTGCTGAACATATGAGTTCTTAATTGGCTAGCACTCCATTACATACAACAAGGACGTTCTAACCACATTTTAAAAAAATATCCCTTTAAGCTTAGGGTGTACCTTCTTATCACAAAAAAGTCCAGAACGAAGCCTCCATTTAATTTATGCTGACCCAATGCGATGTGTGACATCACCGTCGATGTCCCCACTATTCGGGAGTAGAGACCCTTGATACATAAAACATATTATCTTCGAAATAGTTTGTGTGGCAAGCCTCACTTTCACATCTTCTTCATCAAACTGAACACTCAATTTGCACTTCAATTATTTTTGTTGGTGCTGCTCTACCTGAACTTTTTTTATTCCAGAGTTTGTCTCCAAACCTCTTACTTGCATATGAATAGTATATTTTCTAATGCATTTTTCAATTCATCAATTAAACATACTAGACGTAAACAACACTTCTCGCGCATACCGAAAGAAAAGGGTAATGACAATACACATCTTACCACATTTACTATGGGATGCCATCCTCATTAGAAGTCATTTTTTCCACTTCTATTAGACAAGAGTTGCCTTAAATTATTTTCTTATTAAGTTTTAGATAGGAACAACATTAGATTTTTAAGTAGATTGCATAATATGTATGCTACCTGCGATGATGAATGTTTAGGTTTTTTTTTGTCTTCTTATTAGTTATAGTACATTAAATTTATGTTTATTAATTTAAGAGGATTTAATCAAGTCCAATTCACGTAAAATAACACTAGTATAACCTAGAATAATATTCGATAAGTTTATTTTTATCCCCTGAAAAGATAAAATCATGTTGTAGGCCTGTTTTGAGATGATAATTGGGAAGGTTGGATCAAATTCGGACGGGTTATAATGAGTTATGGTAAAAATCGGGTCAACATCAAAACCAGCCCAAATTTGCTTCGGTGAAAACAAGTTGGGTCAAAATGTGGTAGATAGTAAGTTATATAACATGTTAAGATTCAATCGAAACCAATTTTACTCAGCTTAACTGTTTTACTTGGTCTTTTAAAATAATTTAGTACCTAATAGAATTATTATTTTGATTTATTATGGCAATATTTAATATATCAAATTGATATTTTTTTTATCAAGATTTCTCATGAGCCAATAACTTTTAATGGATTGAAATGGATTTGTTAAAATGGGTTGAACTCATGAATGGGTGGTAATAATCTGCCTAAACTGAAAAGGATTTGGTGGGTTCGGTTTAATTTCGCCACTCCTATGCCTATCAATGACTCAAAATGTTCATTTGTAGCATTCTCGCAGAATTTGGAACTGTTTTATCGTACTAACTACTCAAACATGTAGATATGATCATTATGAAAATCGTGCAAAATGTTACTTAAATTTTAAACTATAAATATATCACTTCCATTTTACTTATACCTTATCAGATTTTTATTACAACTTCTTTAATACAGTAAAATTTATAACTTAAGCATTAAAGTTTCTTACCGTTGACATTACTTGATAACTTCACCTAAGATAGCTCCATAAAAAATTTCTTGTCTTGAGTTTATTTCTTTATAATATGTCGTTCTTGCATATTTTATTTACTAGAAAATTTTATATTTCTTTAGGTTAAAAATGAATTAGCTAGTTTGATTTGACATGGTATTTTTAAAAAAATAAAGAAGACTTTTTAATTTTGTGGTCTTCAAATAATTAAAGACATGTCATATATACACAAATATCCTTTAATCGTGTGGTGTTAAACAAGCCATCTATAAAACGAAGATTAAAGTTTTTCCAAAAGGAAAAAAAAGTCATTTTTTAAGTTGAGTAAAAAAGAGTAATTCACTTTTTTTAAAACGGAGGGAGTAATAACAGAATCATGATATATTTTCATTCCAATCGGCTTTCCAAATAAGACCATATATTTTTTGAATATATATGTATGTACAGATGATGTATAAAGATGATTTAAGGGTATAGTATTGTTATTTTATATTTTTATCCCGGGATAAGTTACCCCGGAATTAGTATGCCACCCCAAGTAGGGATAACTTATCCCAATCATGATCATTAATTGAGGGGTAGCTTATCTCACACATTATAACCAAACAAAGAATTGAGGGGAACTAAAAAATTATCCAAAAATTACGTTTTCATTATCAATCAAACAAAACAACCTTTGAATAACTTAATTCAAACAAGTTCTTAACATAGATGCAAACAAAACTAGGTGGATTAAATTAGTGGAGGGACAGTTGATGTGAAACATGGTCAATAAATGTCAAAAAAATTACTCCCTCCGTCCCATTTTATGTGGCACTATTTCCTTTTTGGTCAGTCCCAAAAAGAATGTCACATTTCCTAATATGGTAAGTATTTAAAGGTACAATTTCTCTTTTACCCTTGTTGATCCCACTTAATCTTAAAATAATACTCCAATACATTTATGAGGAGAGAGAAAAGTGAGTCTACTTTTTAAAGGGTAATTTGGTAAACATTTCAAAGTCTTCATTTATTTCTTAAACTCCGTGCCCTGTCAAATGTAGCCACATAAAATGGGACAGAGGGAGTATTAAATATTCTTGCGAGCCAAAGGTAAGAGTTAATATGCAATTATCCGTATTAATAACTATTATAAATAACCCACACGAGCCAGATCATCTTTTCTTTTTTCTCTGGTCCTCATCGCCACTATAACTTTTTTCTTCATCAGTTACTAAGCTAATAGTTCTGAATCCATATTCACTTAAGATTAAACAAAGAAAAAACACTCATAAGCTAACCTACATCAATACAAGTAAATGTAGTATAAAGAGTTCATAAAAATATAACAATAACAACTTTAGCCTGCCACCACAATGTAACTTCCTCCTCTGTCAATTCCCCATCAACTAATCATTATGAGTCAATGGAAAATTCAGAAAAACAAAACGTGCTCAAAAGATACAATAGTGATAATTTACACTTATACAAGCGAATGCAGCACTAAATTGTCAAAATTGTTAATTTTTTTAATCTAAAGTTCACTAAAATTGTAATAAATGTAAGTTTGAAGTAATAATTCATAAAGTTAAGATTCTTTGTCACATTAAAATAAGACGGTGAACATATATCGATGAGTAAATCATCATCCTTCTTCCCTTTCAACGCCATCTTGGTTGTCTTCGCCACTGCCGTACATTTTGCCTTCGGGGACATTTTTTTGTTACTATGTATAGAAATATAATACAAGGATATTAGAAAAATATATTAGGTTGGGAGAAAATGAAGGGAGAACAACTGCTTATATAGCAAAGTGGTACGGGAAGCAACCAAAACTATTTAATGTAGTGTTTGACTAGACTCATATAGTTGTGGGGGCCACATGTCGCGTGGTATTTTTTAATTTTTTTTTACAATCTTTTGTGTGAGTGATATTAGTATCACAAATATTTATAAATGATATTGTTGGTCCTTAGTATTTTATGTTAAACACTTTTTTTAAAATGGAGGTACCAAGACCATAAAGTTTTTTAATTTATCCGCACACAAGGAGAGATAAATTATTCTAGTGATGATCATTAATTCAGGGATAACTTATCCCACACTTCGTAACCGCACAAAGAATTGAGGGGTACTAAAAAATTATCCCAGAATTACTTTTTCGTTATCCATAAAACCATAAAACCTTTTAATAACTAAATTCAAACAAGTTCATAACTTAGATGTAAAAAAACTAGGTGGATTAAATTAGTCTAGGGATAGTCGATGTGGGAACAAGGTCCATAATGGTAAAAAATGTTATTATTTATCTTTGCAAGTCAAACATAAGAGTAAATATGAAATTATCTTTCATAATTACTATATCATTAACCCACACATGGCAAATTATCTATTTATTTTTCTTTCTTGTCCTTATCCCCACTACCAGTTTTTTCTTCATCAGTTACTAGATTGTAGTTATGCATTCACATTCACTTAAGATTCAGAAAAGAAAAATCACACACTCATAGTAAGCTAATCTATTTCAATACAAGTAAATGTAGTATAAAGATTTCATTAAAATATAACAATAATAACTGTAGCCTTCCACCGCAACTGTAACTTCCTCCTCTTTCAATTCCCCATCAACTATTCATTATGAGTTCATATGAAATTCGGGAAAAAAAGTGCTCAAAAAACAAAACATAGATAATCTACACATATAAAAGTGAATGTAGCACTAAATATATCAAAATGTTAATTTTTTTTATCAAAAGTTCACTAAAATTGTAATAAATATAAGTTTGAAGTCATAATTCATAATATAAGATTTTTTAAAACATTTAAATAAGACGGTGAACATATATCGATGAGCAAATCTTCATCGTTCTTCCCCATTATTAGACTACTATTGTTTTTCTTATCTTCCTTTTTTCTCTCTTTAAACTCTATCCTAATTATTGAAAATGAAAAGGGGTATTACATTAAAGGACATTTTCAAGAACATGCAAAATATTCGATCATCAATGCAAGCAAGAACATGTCAAGGCATGACAAAAAGGGAAAGCTCAAGTTCTTTAGACCATTCATGCTTGTTTCGACGAAAGGGATGGTCGTTTGTTTTTTGTTTATGTTATATGTGTTTTTAAGGTACTTTGCTAGTATTTCATGCATGAATATGTTTACTTGGTTTACAAATGTGATTCTATTAACTATGATTGTGAAGTTTGTTTGATGAGTTGATAGGGTACCACGCGGGTACATATTTCTGAGTGTATCAAATACCACACTAGTACATATTTTTGAGTGGATTGGGTACAATTTCTTACATTCTAACTAGTTGATCGGGTACCACGTCGGTACATATTAACTAGTGCATAGGGTACCATAGAGTTACACTTACAATTTGTGTGTGGCTTGATAACACTTAGAATACTCTTCAAAACCAATTAAAAGAGTAAGTGGTTGTCGTCAATAAAAATATCCAACTAAAATTCGGGCTCGAATTCCATAGAGAATGGTATATCGCGGAAAATTCTATCAAGAAATTTGGATTGTAATTTCATTCATTTGTAATAGTAAAAGCAAGTAGGTGGATGATTCAACCAAATATACATAAAAACATTTTGTAATCAATAGTCAAAATTAAACAAAAATTTTGGAAATTCAAAGAAGTAACAAGCACTATAAAAAAATAAGCGTTTACCGACTGACGAAATCCGTCGCTAATCTATGCTATTCTGTCGCTAAACCGGATTAGCGATGGATTTGCGATGAATTATTGGCTGTTACTATATCGCTCATTAATAATCTCTTAGCGACAAAAAAATGAGTTCCGTCGCAAGTTTAGCGACGTATTAGAGACCAACGATTTCCGTCGCCACTTGTCCTTTGCTATACTTATATATCTCATTGCTAATTTCATAATAAATTTTGTCATTTAAAATAAATTCGCGACGAAATTTCTGTCACATATGCGTTGCTAATCCGTCCCCAACATTTTTTTATAGCAATGACCAAATTGTAATTAAATTTGTTGCTAAAATTTTTCTTGTAAAATCATTTCATTATTTATTTTAAATATACACTGCTGAAATAAATTAAATAACAATTAGTAAATACCTCTAAAATAACAAAAAATCATATAAAATAATATTTAGATGGTTCAAAATATTCTACAGATGATACGGCATAAAGATTCTGCCCGTAGTAAGTTTTTACTTCAGATCCAAGACCCTATATTCTTCTCTTCTTTTCTCCCCGGGCAGCTTGGTAGTATGTTTCACACTGAACAATATCAGATTGAGAGGTTGTTCTTTCCCGTAATATTTCTTCATATTTTTCCTGTAATAAATTGAGATAAAGAGAAAACATTAAAGATTAGGAATAAAATTATAATGGAAGGAAAATTCAGAAACACACATAACCTTTGAGCTTAATTAAATGTGATATACTTTTTTAATTTCCGTCAACCCTACAGAATAAATAACATATCTAGTATTGAAGAGGAAGTTGTTCAACTCAACATGAACCAGAATGATTGAAAGAGCTCAATCTTATGCAAACCTGAATCCAGTCTCATTTGTGAAACAAAACTAGTATACATACTTGTAACTTTTAATATTTCAAATGCAACTTTACATGCAACTCAATTCTATGACTAAAAAAAGATGAAGTTTACACATAGTCATCACACAATCAAGCACTGCCATCAACTTATCTCAATTTATGATAATAGAGCAAAATGATCTACATAATGACATACTTGCTACAAATGAACACTGCAAACCAAGTCCAAAACAAATTAAATATACTTACAAGTTTTTTGAATTTTTTTTACAATAACAAGCTGTTGTATTGGTTTTCATTACCCTAGTCATTCTATATCACTGGCCTCAAACATATATTTCATTGTCTTTATAACTGAATTACAAGCATATATATATATATATATATATATATATATATAAAGAAAAAGGAAAGAGTACTGCATACCATCTAAAAAATATTAATTGGAGGAATAATGCTAGTGTTGCAGGGGGTAAATGCTAGTGTTGCAAGAATATATGACCCTATAATGTAATCAAATCTATAACAATACTAACATTTCAATAGACTCAATTTTTACGCCAACAAACAACTATTACACCATGAGATTAAAACGTGTTTGCAAGGGGTAAATGCTAGTGTTGCAGGGGGTAAATGAACGTTACCATGAGATTAAAACGTGACTGCTGCATTTGCTGCTCTCGTGGTGCTGATGGTTGTTATTGCCGGCTGCTGCTGTTCGGAGTCGCTGGTTCTTGGCGGCTCGCCGGTTGGAGCTGCTGTTCACTGGAGAAGCAGCGTTGGAGAGGAGAGGAAGAGGAGGGGATGAAGAAGGGAGACAGTAGAGAGGAAGAAGAGGGCCGGAGAGGAGAGGAGAGCAACATCTCCTCTTGTTCTCGCCGGGGATGGCAGACAGCGATGGGTGGTTGCCTCACCGGAGTTGGCGAACAGAGAAGAGACGAGGAGGAAGAGAAGAGGGTGGGGTGCGACAGATCTAGAGAGAAGAAAAATGAGGAATTTAGGTTTGGGTCTTTTGGTAGATTAAAATAGGAAAACTAGGGAATTAGATCTAAACCGTAGGATTATTTTGAAATGAGAGGCTAAGATTGAAAGGATGAGATCAACGGTCAGGATTAAAAGATGGCGGTTGGGTTGAAATATGAAATTGTAGTGAATTGCAATGAAATTAGTGACGGATTCTAAGAAACGTCGCTTTCAAATAAATAAATCTATTTAGAAAAAAATATATTGACAGATATTTTTGTCACTATATAATATAATTTTTATAAAAATATATTTAATAGTTTAGCAACCTTTTTTTCGTCACTAATTCCGTTTAAATTTGTCACCACTACTTTGTTACTAAATCCGTAGGGAAAATTAGGCGCCAAATTTTCTAGCTAATATTTAGTGATGGATTAAATATTCCGTTGCAAATCCGTTGCTATATTATAAATCAAAAAAATTATTTGTTAATTTTTCAAAAAAATGGCTATTCCGTCGCAAATCCGTCATTATATAGTGACGGAATATTGTTCGTTGCTAATATCCGTCGCTAAACACTGTTTTTTTAGTAGTGAAGTAATCTAGGGGTGCGGGATTTGGAATCAACATAACATAGGGGTAATTATGCTGCTCTATAGTGATGAACATTCATGGATAGGCTGGGTTAACATCAATGACACTAATCTTCTTTTGATCTCATAGAATTAGTTCATGGAATTTCCTTTCGGTCTCATCTATGTGCAATAACAAACAACTACCATACTCTATTCTCCCTTTTGATGCAGAAATAGTGTAAATAAATCTGACCCATAAACTCTATTTTCAACCAACTTACATACATAAAACCTAAATAGCTAGTATTGAACTAATTACCTACTCCAATCAATCTCTTTCGAACATCAATAAGAGATTGGAAGTAGGAATTAAGTTTCTAACCTTAACACATAAATTAACCCATACTAATTATCCCAAATCCATGTATGAATACCAACAAAATAGAGCATAACACAATATCCACTACATTACATTAACACCCAACCCTATAAATGCACCCGTAGATCTTGGGGTTTAGCCACCCATCAGAAAGTGTAAAACAATTATGCCTTGCATGAAATTAAGCAATTAAAATCTAACCCACTTTGGATTAGCACTTCAAATTGTTAGTTTAAAGAGCAAAAGTTCCAAAACCCCAAAAACTAAATGGTTCTTCATAAAGTAAATTGTTTCTCTCTCTAAGAAATGATTTAAAATTCTCTAACTATTTTTCAGGACTTAGAACCTCAGAAATCTCCTATGGGATGTTTAAAATTTCTCCAAACATTGGCCAAAAAATCCACATTGGTCCAACTAGGCAACGTTAGTAGGGTTCACCGATCATATTGGGCGAATCACTAACTACTCTCCAGCTCGACTTCCTCTTGCTCTAGGATTCATTTGTTTGAACATAAGTTGGTGAGCTCGATCAAGTATGCCTTTTACATTCAGCGTATTGCTGAGTACCACCATTTTTCGCCTTTGAAGCCTTCATTTTTTCTTCATGTAATGTGCCTTCCAGCAATGGTCACCATGTTCGCCTTTCACATTCGGTGAGTTGTTGTTTCCCCTTTTGTTTGCCAACCTGCCTTAAGTAATTCAAGTGTTGTGCACTGTATATTCCGGTGAGGTCATACCCATTGGGTGATCCTCCCTTCTTGTTAGGCAATCAACAATGCAGAGCCTACATTTTTGCCTTCATAGCTGCAAATAATCAATATATCATTAGAATATTACATAATTAGCCATTCAAGACACTAATTGTTGAAATAAATTGACCTCGAATGACTGTAAATCTACCACTTTTCAAGACCTCCAAGTTAAACTTTTGTTTGTCCTCAAGTAAATAAAAAACACAATCAGCTCAACATGGGTGTATACAACTGTACTCAATCAGAGATAACATGCAAGTGTCATTACAAGACTACTCTCAACAACATGGTACATTCAATCATGATTGAGAAGCTTCAAATGATGACTAGCCGGTCTCAACACAAACTCAAGCTCACTGTAGCTTCTTTTATAATGCAAGACCATGTTTCAAAAAATTCATTCAAGTTCCCTCACATCAAGAACGATTTCATGCTCTCACAAAGTAAATCAATAAAGAAGTGAGGAATCAATGCCACTCTCACTCTCTCCAAAGAGAAATACACGCAAGTTTCATCCTATAGGCTTGCCCATATTTTCCAATCATCACACAACCTAGTTCATGCAATATCTCAAGGGTCTTTTAGGCTTGTAATGGGGCTGAGGGTCAAGGTATGGTAAATTTGGCTTAGTGAATTCACCTTTCAAAGCATTTTTGCAATCATATTCACCTCTACTCAAGTTCTTTCTGTTTCATTTCCTTTCAGAACTCAAAATTTGATTCGTCAATAACTTTATTTTGAATCCCGTTTTTACTTCACCAAACTCTCTTTTTATTTTCAATATTTTCAATTGTTGTTCATCACACAATTTTTTTATAAGGAAGGGTTCCTTATTTTTTTAACAAACTTCAAAGTTGAGAGTCTCATTTTATCTTCATTTGCCTTTTACCGAGCTTTCATTCCTCCTTTCTTTCCACACCCCAAACTTAGGATTTTGACCTAAGTTTGATATTCAAACATACCAATGCTTCAAAAATGATTTTGGATGAGAAGGTAGGGACAATTCAACTCAAGAGGTTTCAATATGGTTGTTGTCACTCCTTCAGGCTACCCCTTTGACGTAACACGGAACCAAGGATCATGAGAGACCCCAAGCTAACCCTGTTTCTAGCATATATCAAGCATACTATGAATAACTGAATAAGCCTTGAACTATGTGGAAGCTAAAACAGTGGATAACTAAAAAGAGGGAAAAACGCAACTGGTCTGAATATATAAAACATGCTAAGAGTTTAGTGATAACTAAAACAACCACTTAACTACTCAAATTGAATCTACTACTTTGTCTGAAAAGCCTCTAAATGAGTTGAGTTGCTGGGACATTCCCCCAGCTAACTCTAACAAAACTGAAAACTGAATATAAAGACTAAAAATGGAAAGCATGTCTATTGTCCTCGGAATATGAGGACTCACCACTGAAGCTGCTGAATGCAGACCGAGAATCGATCTATGCGTGGTCTGGATGCTGAGTACCTAAACCTATATCATGAAAGAATGTACCACAAAGTATTCGTCAGTACTTGGAATGTACTGAGTATGCATGATACAGATAATAGTTGAACAAAATATATAAGCTGAACAATGCATGGCTGAGCAATGATGTAATCTAAAGAAAATATAAATACTAAAATATAATTGAAAAGTTGAGCTAAATGTAATGACCAAGTACTAATCATGAAGATCACATGCTGAACTATATACTGATATAAATGTTGAAAACCTGGTCAATGCACTAAGAATCTGATTGTGGGAGCTACTATTAACCGATATAAACCACGTGAGCTAAACGTAGAGTCCAATGTATAAGCCCTATCGAGAGGACCCAATATACCTTGCCAGGGGTATAAAGGCATGACTGACGTGATCACTAAATCTGATTCCCACAGAGGGGACTTATAATCCTAGGGGGCACGTAGTTTGGGACTATGAGGGTACCCTGAACCCTAGTCCAACTCGGTGCTAAGTCTACTCCCAACTAAATATGTGTATGACTGAAATGTAACTGAAAGACTGAATAGCTTAAAATACTGACATGCTAACTGAGAATGCAACATTTATGTACTCACAATGTGCCATTCGAAATCTGGAGCATGATTATTTGTTTAACTGACCTAACAAGTATAATTCATGAACTAAAATAATTTATACAACTAGGGTTCTGAGTTTCATGCAAGGAACTAAGCAAACGTTCCAAGAAACAAGCTAATTCAATTTAGGATACTACAAAAGGTAAAGCACAACAATTATCCAAGGTTTTAGAAACCGTAGGTCTAAAAAAAATATGGAGAATCAAGGATCTGACTGAATTCTAGGGACCTAGTTGATTAAAGGAACCCACTAGTGAAATCCCACATATCTAGTGATGAAATCTACGGAGAAATCCTTCGATTTTGTGGTTGAAACTTGAAGAATACCTGTTGCGTGTTCTTGGGAGGTTTGGTCGACTTTTCCTCTTCTTTTTGCTTCAAGTTTGGATGATTTTTGGAGAATGAGGGTTCTGGGTAAGTTTCACTTAGTTATTAGGCTTAGACTGAGTAAAACGACGTAGTTTATTCATTAAACAATGTAGTTTAAAGGCCCGAACACATAGGAAAAATACCTAAATGACCCTAACTTAAAAGCTGACGAGGGCTATCCATGGAGAGACCTACGGACCGTCATTTGGACTACCAACCGTTGTCCGTGGTCGTGGTTCATGGTCTGTCCTATAGGGCATCACTTAAACAAGCATAACATTTTACTCCAAGATGGGATTTTAACAAACTCGGTGGCGTTGGAAAGAGCATTTAATTATCTTTAATGTGATAGGTCATGGGCCACCTAATTCATTCTGTGCTAAAATATATGGCTGTTTAAGTTGACCCAACAACCATTTCCCTCCAATTGGCTATTAACCCTCACCTACGGTCCATAGGTCAAACCACGGACCGTCCTTTTTGACCATGGGTGGGATCATAGACCATCAACATTTGGTGCCCACTGACAGACAGTGTGTCAGACCACGGGCCGTTAGTGGCTTCTGTGATTCTGGCACCAGGTCCTCGAAAGCTGCATTTTTTCTATCTTCTCAAAATCCGAGGTGTTAAAGTTGTCAACAAATGATTTAGGCTAAAATGGTTCCAAAATGGATGCACACCCACACAAGGTAGTCACAAAGGATATTGAAGTTTGGGTTCCCTCTCAGAATTGTTTTCCAAGATTATGCCATAAATTTTCCAAGTCTTAGACAATTTGACTAACAAGGAAAATTATAGGATTCCACACATATTCTTTCTAGTTAAACCGCCAAACACACAACTCTTCAAATACACTCATTTAGCAAAGCTCAAAAAATATCAAAAGCTTGTGTGTGATGCTCATTGCAAGTCTCACATCAAAACACACCTAGTCAACAAAAGATTAAAAGATTTCACTCAAAAGTGCAACGACATCAATTTCTTTCTTGCAACACAAACACTTTACAACATGCTCATAATGTGTACTATTCAAAACATCGATATTGCCAAAAAATTATCCCAGAATTACGTTTTCGTATCCATAAAACCAATCAACCTTTTAATAACTTAATTCAAACCAATTCTTAACTTAGATGTAAGCAAAACTAGGTGTATTAAATTAGTGGATGGATTGTCGACTTGGCAACAAGGTCCATAATAGTCAAAAAGATTATTAATTTTTCTTTGCAAGTCAAATGTAAGAGAAAATATGCAATTATCCATTGCAATTACTATTATTTATAACCCACACGTGTCAAATCATCTGTTTCATTTTCCTTCTAGTCCTCATCACCGCTACCCTTTTTTTCTACAGTCACATTCACTTAAGATTCAACAAAGAAAAAAAAGCACTCATTAGCTAACCTTCTTCAATACAAGTAAATGTAGTAGAAAGAGTTCATTAAAATATAACAATAATAACTTCAGCCTGGCACTGCAACTATAACTTTCTCCTCTATCAATTCCCTATCAGCTAATCATTCTGAGTTCATGTAAAATTATGGGAAAAAAATTTGCTCAAAAGATATAACATAGATAATCTACACTTATACAAGTGAATGTAGAACTCAATTGATTGAAATGTTAAATTTTTCATCCAAAGTTCACTAAAATGTAATGAAAATAAATTTGAAGTCATAATTCATAAATATACGATTTTTTTCGACATTAAAATAAGACGGTGAACATATATCTATGAGTAAATCGTCACCGTTCTTCCCCATTATTAGACTATTATTGTTTCTCTTATCTTATTTTTTTTCCTTTCAACTCTTCCTAATTACTAAAAATTAAAAGGAACATTTAAACTTTTGAATTAAAGGACATTTCCAAGATCATGCAAAATCTTCTATCATCAATGCAGATAATTTTCAGATGTCCTCCTGTGTTGATGGATAATTAAGGTCAATATCAACGTGCTTACGCTTAGCACTACCCATAAATCGATCAAAGAAGAAGCACCAGTGATGGGAATAGTGGAACCACGACCACCATCTCCCTGAATAAACATTGTCATCTCCTTTCGGCACCATTGATTCAGTGGCAGAACACCTGAAACAATCAGAAAAAGACATAATTTTGGGTTATGAAACATAAAGTTACCTACACCATTAGTAAATACACCAACATAGAAGGATGAATAGCTACATCTGAAGCTTAGATCTAATGGAAACAGTGATTCAAGAGCCTGCACCGCGTTCACTGACTCAATAGAACTATTCTTCCTTGGAGGCCAATTGACCGGCGGTGCCGCAAATAGAAAAATCGTCTTCGTTTTCATCCTGTGAAACATAAATGCAGCCGCATCATACGCTTTTGCCACTTCCACAACCGTATCAATCATACCTAGACAAACACGTCTTTTTTATGGATATTTAATTTGCACGGAGTATCTCCCCGAATGCCTCTTTTGAACTCCTCGATAATGCACCTCTTTTTTAACACATCCATTCACTTTAACCACCATCTTTGTTGTATTCACCACTACCGTACATTTTCCCTTTGAATACATTTTTTTTTGTTACTATGTATAGAAATATAATACAAAGATATTAGAAAATGCATTATGTTTAGAAAAAATGAAGAGAGAACAACTACTTATAATGCAAAGTGGTACGGGAAGCATGCAAATAAAAGTTCATGTATTGTTTCACTTGACTTTAATTGTAGGGGCCACATGTCGCGTGGTATTTAATTTTTTTTACAATCGTTTGTTTGAGTGATATTAGTATCACAAATATTTATAAATGTTAATATTGGTCCTTAGTAATGTAAGATAAACACATTTTACAAATTAACAATTAGGAATATAGACTATCTATTATAAAAAGATCTAAATATTGGAACTATGTTTCTCTTTGTTGTTTAATTCTAGGGCAATAATATTCTGGTAAGGCAGTGGATAGAGACCCATAATACTTTTTAGTGTCTTTAAGATTGCATCAGGGATCAATTTTTATCTCATTTTTAATTGTTTTGGTGAACGGTGATAGATGACTTGACTAAGAGAATACAAGGAGAGGTTTTTTGGTGTATCATGTATATTATTTGTGGATCATGTAATGATTCTGCTTGATGAGATAGGTGGAAGAGATAATGCTAAGTTTGGTGTTTGGTGACAAACACTGAAATTTAAAGGATTCAAGTTGAGCAAGACAAATACGTGATACTTGGATTGCAAGTTCAATGAAGAAACACATTAAGATGATATGGAGGTGACATTTGATATAGAAGTAATCTATAAAAAATGGATTTTCACATATCTTTTGTATATTATCCAAAGTAATCATAAAATCTATGAGAATGTAAAATATCATATTAACACATCATAGATAAAAAGACGATTCCCAATTGGTGTCTTGAATGATACAAATATGTCATCAAAACCCAATGAAAATTTCTACAAAGTAGTAGTTAAACAACTATATTGTATAGATAAAAATATTCATCTGTAAAGAACTCCCATGTTTATAAGTTAATAGATGCAGAAATAAGAGTGATGAGATGGATGTGTGTGCATGGTACAAAAGTTAGAAATAAATATATATATTTGAGATAAGGGAGAATTGGCCTTAATGAAGAACAAGATGCAAAAAGAGAGGTTGAGATTATTCGGAAATATTCCAGATAATGGAGATGTGAGAGGTTTGCTATGGATGAGTGTAAGATAGGTAGTGGTAGGCTAAAGAAGTATTGGGGAGAGATGAATAGTCGGACATGATCTAACTTCAATCTTAACGAGGACCTGACCTTATACAAGATTTCATGGATGATATGGTTTAGATCAATAGAAAGTTAGTTAGATATTTGACGGTAGTCTCATTTTCATTCATATTAGTAGTCGTAATTCTACTTTTGGGGAGTTTCTAGTTATTCCTTTTTGATACGATTTTATGTTTCTTGCACTTCAACAATCTTATTATCTTTTTATATTGATTAGTTTTTTTAGTATGGTTTGTCATGTTCCTTTTAGTATTTTATCTTGAATTCTTTTCTCCCACTGTTTTTTTGTCCAAAATATTTTTACTTCAGTCACGAGACAATAGAAAATTACATCTTTTTATCTCCAAAAATGGAGGTAGAATCTTCATGTGCGCTACCTTTTCTAGACCTTATTAATGAAATTATACCGGACATATTGTTGTTATTAGAGCTATGAAATATTCAATGTACTTAAGAAAGAATGTATGTATTTTAAAAAAAATATGTAGTCCTTATAAAGATTTGAACCATCGCCTTGAGTGTCGAAAGAATATATGACAACTGATCTTGTAATGTACTTCAAAGGAATATTTTTAACTACTTTTTTTTAGCACAACCAATATAAAGGGAAAAAAGGAAAAAAATCATTTATTTCAAATAACAAAAAATCACATATTTTTGTATGGTAATAGATTAATTGATATTAAAGTCACAGATATAGATATATATATAAAAAAAAAATAACAATGCTTTATGGAATATTTAGACTAAAAGGTGAAAGTAGGTATATTCTTGAACAAAAAACAAGTGTTGAGGGTATTCTTAGACCAAAAGGTAGAAGAAGAGTATTTTGTAGTAATTTCCATTAGGTTACGACATGTCACAAGCCAACCCATCGGGCCGTGCAGGCACCTACTCTAACACCTAAGTAGGAGGACCCTTGATCCCCAAACGGTAAAAAATATGCGAAAGATTAAGAAAACATGAGATAAAAGGAAATTCATGAGATTTTTACATAATAAAGAGTTTAAACAATCCAAAGTTAAATTTGTAAAAAAATAACGTATCATGCCCCGAGGCTACCCCCTACGTAAACACGGGACCTAGGATCACGAGTGACCCCAAGCTAACCCCGAGCTCTCATATCATAGCATATTAGGATAAACTGAAATAAGAAATACTGTGCGGAAGCTTAAACATGAGATAAACTGAAAGATGGGGAATACCTAATCTAGGTCTGAGTATATATAAATACTTAGAAAAGTTTAAGATTCTGACCTAAAATTCAAATACTAAAGCTGAATTTGTCTATGTCTAAAATAAACCTCTAACTGACTAGAGATGTTGTGACATGCCCCCAGCTAACTCTAGCAAATACCAAAAATTGAAATGGAAAGACTAAATATAGAAACATGTCTATTGTCCTCGAAATATGAGGACTCACCACTGAAGCTGCTGAAATGGAGATCGGGATCTAATCTATGTGTGATTTGGATGTTGAGGACCTGAACCTACTTCACAAGAAGATGTAGCGCAAAGTATGCGTCTGTACTTAAAGGGTACTGAGCATGAATGATAGGATAAAGATGAACAACATAACATAACTGAAATAGAGCATACTAATCAATGATATAAGATGAATGTGAAGAATATACTAAACATGTTGAATATGAACTAAACTGAATGCAATGACCAAGTTCGTAACATACTAAAACTGAATATTGGGCTGTAACTAATAACCTGGTCAATGCACTAGAATCTGACTATGGGAGATACTAAAAACCGACGTAAAACCACATGAGCTAAATGTGGAGACCGATGTATACACCTCATCGAGAGGACCCAATATACCTTGCCAAGGGTATAGAGGCAGGACTGGCGTGATCACTAAGTATAATGCCCACAAAGGGGACTTACCTACGGAGGCACGTAGTTCTAGCACTATGAGGGTGACTGACCCTAGTCCAACTCGGTATTAGGCCTGCTCCTAACTGATTATGTAAGTAACACATTATAACTGAACTCTATAATACTGAATAGCTCAAAAATACTGACATGGTAACTGAAAATGCAACATTAATATACTGATAATGAATCATTCTTAACTGGGGCATGTATAACTGAATAAACTGACCTAGCAAGTGTAATTCATGAACTAAACGAATCTACACAACTAGGGTTCTAAGTTTTCTGCAAGAAGTTAAGCAACAATTTCTCAGAAACATGATAATCCGATTTGGTTTCGTCTAACAACTGAATCACAACAGTAATATGAAATTCTAGAAACCCTAGGTCTAAACATGGTATAGAGAATAAAGAAGATGACTGAATTCTAGGGACCTAATGGGTGAAAGGAACCCACTAGTGAAATCCCACATACCTGGTGATGAAATTCACGTAGAAATCTTTTGATTTCAGGGTTTGAACTGACAAGAATTTGCTGCGTTCTTGGAGGGGTTTGGGTCGCCTCTTTCGTCCTCTCCTGCTCTAAAATCGATGAATTTAGGTGAATTATCGATTAGGGTAGGTTCTAATTAAGTTACTAGTTTAGGTGTCCAACGCATAGGAGAAAAGACCAAACGACCCCTGACTTAAAAGTCTGACGCAGCCGACCACGGTCCCTCTGACGGACCGTCAAAGGATCACGGACCGTCAAGCTGGTCATGGTCCTTGGTCCAATGGTTACTAGTTCTGAGGTTGTCCTTTCACGGGCACCACCATGGTCCGTTGTCAGGACCACGGCCCGTGAAGGGTCCCGTGGTCTAACGTATGGGCCTGGTAAACTCTGCCTGGCTCCCACGAGCACCAGTATGGCTCGTGAGGTGGTACACGTCCCATGAAGGGATCCCTTGTCCACCTCTGCAGCACAGGTGAGCGAACCACGGGCAGGTCAATAGATCATGGTCCTTTTCACGGTCCGTGAATGTTGTCGTGGTTCACTGGTTCAAGTGATTTTCTGTTGCATTTCTAAGTCTGGTTTATCCGAGGTGTTACATAAAGCCCCCAGAGATCTAGTCTAAACAGGTACTAGAGCTTCTAATATTACAGGGTATAAAATAAAGTAACTAATGACACAGATCCCACCACAGGGAAGAAAGAGTAGAAGCTGGTGGAGATTGTCTTCGTCTTCACCTATGAAACATCACTGACCCTGCAACCAGACTATGCCAAATGGAATAGCAAGAGTAGTACCAGTACAAACAACACGTACTGATAGGAATCTTCGGTCAACTGGATGCCCACCACATAATATGAAGAAATCAACCAGCAGGAAATATGTAATAAGAAAGTACACCCCTCAACCTTTATCCTCATGCCTTTACCATTCCCGTATACCTTAAACGTACTAGTACACTTGAATATAACCCCCCATGCTATCAGCCTGCTCAGTCTGTTCTTGATCATAGCTTAACCCTTCTATCTCATAGAGGAGTTCTCGAGTACAACCACTACCAACCCAGCCAACCACTCACCACATTCCCTTACTTCTTCTGCATCACAATTCAGCCTTTTACCACATAGTATACTCTATCAAGGCTCGCTAACCGTTCCAAATACGAATCCCCTTCCCAAGGTAGGACCTAACTAGTTTTTGCACCATGAACACTACCCCACTTCTCATTATTTAAGAACAAAGACATCCTCTCTAAAAATAGCCGATAATAACACCTAGACCCTCGATCTCCACTTACCAGACAACATACAGATTGGTCATGATCATTCACAGTTAATTCCAGTAAACGAGACATAAGCAAGTAACCATAACACAAGAAACACTAATATACCGAGATGCATACTCATTCATCATTTTAGAAGCAATATACAATTTCCTAATATCAATGACAGGTAGATATGAATGTAGTAGTAACAAATGGTCCTCTCATTGAACCCACACCCAAACTATTAGTGTGTCGAAAGGTGACACCCAATCCAATATATACGTGTCGATACATGACATCTGGTCCAATATATGTGTCAAAATGTAACACCCGATCCAATATAGTTCATAAGTCGAGGCTTCGTCTCCCCCCCCCACGGCACACATCATATTTAACAACTAGGAGTAGATGTACAACTATCCCTTTTTCCATGCCGAAAGGCCTAAACATGAATGATACTGTCAATTAGCAATATATTCGCAGTGAGCACAAATATACGACTACTCAAGTAAGTAAACCTAGCCTACCGGGGTGCCAAGAAGCTGCAGAGGGAATGTAGCTCCAATCCTGGCTTCCGGACAATGAGACAGTGGATCTACACCGGGAATTAGCGAGTTGTCATCAACCTTGTGCTAGAAATCTATTTATCCTTCCTTACCAAGCCTAGAGCAGCCTTTTGAGGGTTTCTAGGGTGACCCTCGCGTCTTTTTGGCACTTATGGAAAAATGATGAAATAAGACTTTGTGTCATTAAACTCTGCCCTCCGACAATCCTGCTCTGGCGCTCCTATCCCGCTGGAGTGCCACCACCGTAGCGGCATCATCCAGCTCTAGCAGGATAGTGCGGTCTAATTACTCACGACGTTTTACCCTTCATAACTAATGACGATTCAGGTCGTTACAATAGATACCAATTTACCCCTCGTTTGTCCCTGAACGACAAGCGGAAGAGTAAGCATGAGCCAATTTGGAGTACTTTCAAACTAACAGATAGACCCGTCATGGAACAACAAAAGATAGCAGTTTGCAAGGTTTAAGCACGAAAGGATCTTACCCAGAGAATGAACTAGGGAAATGAGGCAATACACGGAGGAAGAGAGACGCACCAATTATCCTAGCCTAACCCCACCTGAGCGACAGGGTTCCTGCTATGGCGGGGCTGCTGTGACGGGACCCTCCTGCTGTGGTGGAAGGTTTGGACCAGTTTAGAGGGGAAAAGGGGAATGGTTTCCCCATTTCCTCCTATATCCATCCCAAAACTCCAAAAACTCTCTCGATTCCTTTGCTTTGAACATCAATCTTAAGGTAATGCTCTTGTTCCCTACTCTAATTACTTCAATACTTGGTTAACAATGAGTGCATGAAAAAAATCGGTTAAGTAGAATGGACTGGGGGTAGTTTTCCAAATTTTTACATGGGTTGCTTGATTTGATAAGAATAACGTAGCATGGACACTTCCCTTACGTTCAAAATGTCTCCACAACGCTCTGAGCGTAAGGATTTTGAGATAATATGTTAGAAATAGTTCCAAAATGGGTGAGGGAAGTTAAATAGTGTTCATGGTGGAAAACTTGAAATTGGGCACCATTTAGGAGCTGAAATGCTAGGGTCTTCGCATATTTAGGTACTAGGGTACTCTCGAAACACTGATCTGGTGAAAATTTTACTAAGAACAAAGTTTTGGGGTGAAGTGGTGCTCTGATCATGCCCTGAAGTTCGACCCAGATGAAGGCCGCTCTGGTGGCCCCAATCCCACTATTGCGAGGCCGCTCTGGCGGAATCCTGGCCGCTTTGGCGGGATCCTATGGAATAGTGTCCGCTTTCCATTTCAAATAGAAATTTTTCCTTTCCTTAGCCAGGGATTGACTAATTCCACAGAGTTCTAACATGAACATTTTTTGATTTTTTTTTTGCAGGATTGTTTACCCATGGCTGGAATCAATGAAGAAAATTTGCCCTTTGTCCGGTTCCTTGATGCTGTAAGTCGGGAGAGGCACCATGATTACTGAAACACCAAATTTTTGTACGAGAGGGGTTTCCACCTGGTGGGCTTAGCGGAGAAAGAACTCGCCTTCCATGCCTGACTGATGGAGTTTAGTTGGGGTACGCTGACAGAGACTACCTCTACTGCGCGCTCAGGCCGGGTGAGGGAGTTCCATGCCCTACTCACTATTGTCCGCTGGGATGATCCTCACCCTACATCTACATCCGAGGAGTCGACATCCCTTTAAGAACTAAGTTCATCAATGTGGTGCTCGAGGTGTCGGAGGACTCCAATTCAGAGTACGAGACCAGACTAAGGGAGATAAGTTTGGGTTGTTTAAGGGACACACTAGTCGAGGTTGTGTGCCGGTAATGAGTTCACTAGGATACAACGGAGGGAATCACCATTACTCACTAGTCATCGGATACAAATAGATGGCTGTACCTGGTATCTAAGTGGATCCGCTCATCAGGCAAACCGCAGAGACGTGACCTTCCCTCAGGATCTAGTGGTGGCTTGCGTTGTGCAGGGTATTAGGCTGAATATGGAGGAACAGATTGTGTCCGAGTGGAAGATGTTTGACAGAAGAAATGAGAAGGCATTCTTCCTACCTGGACTAGTGACAGTGATGTGCAGGCAGGCGGGGGTGCCACTCTTGGACACTGATGAGGTACTTCCTACGATTCTGCCTTTTCATCCTCTTTTGATCAGGCAACCCTCCACCCCGGGAAGAAAGAAAAGATAGGCGGATAGGGCAGGTAATAGTAGAGTAGCGGTTGAGGTGAGCGACGATGGAGAGGATGATGATGAGCCCAAAGAGTCCCCTCCTACCCAGTCTCAGCCCCCACTATCAGGCGCTCATGTGGAAGAGGACCTGGCGGCCGTTCGAAGGAGACTGGGAGGCTCCTATACTAGAACCTCGACTCCAGTTCCACCCTCCACTGCCCTCGAGATTGAGATGATCTGCCACCAGCTGTGATGGGAGAAGAAGAAGAATCTAGAGAGGGACCGTTTGATGGGTCGGATGTGGAAGGCCATTAAGATCATTTTCTATTGCGTCGCCCCCCAACGGGAGCTTTCCAGGCTCAAGCCAAAGGACTTTCAGGAGTTCTCCTAATTGAGTGAGGTGTGGACTGGTGAGGTAGCCTCGGAGGACCTAGATTCAAATGATAACACTCCCCCTCCCCATGGACCTTGATTTGGGTTTGCCCCGCTTGGGCATGTAACAAGCAATATTTGTACTTCCTTTTTTGCTTTTCCTTAAGTTTTTGTAAGCACATGGATGCTCGTTTTGCTATTTTCATAGACATAATCAAATGCTTACTGATTATAACTCATTGTTCTATTGATGAGTAGTGATTGGATTGAGGAAATTAGCCCATGCACGATTTGGAGTCCATAGGCGAAATAAGGGAAAATAGGGTTGCGATTCTGTCTCGCCCTGTTCCGCTCTGCTGGGAGACTTTCCGCTTTGGCGTTCCCACCCTGGGCGATAGCAGTCCTGACGGGGTCAGTCTCCAAGACCACTTCTTGGGGGTTCTCCCCGTTATAGAGTTTTTCATTGACTCCTAGGGCAATAGTTAAGCATTTAGGATAACCCTCTTAGCTAAGATATGCGTTGTACACCCCGAGGTCAACCCAACGATATACACACCAGAACCTTTTCCCACTAATTTAACACAACAAGCATGCACATACTAAGAATATGCCTATTAATCACACGGTTTATAATTGGCTTCAAAAAACGTCAAGGGAACCTTTCATAACAACAAATTCCACTATTATGTAATAATAACCCTTTTTTCTTACATGGTTCCTGACCAATCCCGACTGTCCTGAAACCGGAGTTTCCCTACAATCAGAAGTCATTCTTTTCCCTTACCCTCTTTATTAATGGTAAGTCCATGCACAACTAAAAGTTGCATTCCCTCTTATAAGTATATTATGTCACACGTCAAGAATTTGTTTATGAATCACATCGTAGTTTATCTCTAGACCTTTTCACATAATCAAGTGATGACTCTCTCTCTGATAACAAGTTCACTAAAACCCTAGCAATCATAACTCACATAATTTCAAACGTTTAGGCAGGTACACTCCACACATCGAAATCTAGACAGGAAACACTGTGCACATAATCACGTCATAGCATTCAAGCAAGTACACTCATACAACAGCAGTAATTCAGACAACACTATGCATATAATCACATCATAGAATTCAAGCAAGTACACTTCACACACCAACAGTTATTCAGACAACACTATGCACATAATCACAATTTCAAGCTACATCACAATGGCAAGTAAAAATTATTAACTTAATTCGCTTCATGGATAACCATTAGTTTATCATCCATGAATTTATACAGCCACTAAGACCAGATACCAATTGGAACCTTTTTTGGTTCCAATTTACCTTGGTTGTGTCCCTTCAACTGCGACTATGGAATCCAGTTCTCTTTGTTGAGATACCAATAGGAATATGAAGATACCAATTCCACTCAACCCATACCACCAGCAACAACCTGCACAGAAGGAGAGAAGAAATGGAATGACTTCCTAGAATGCTTCATAGCTTCCTACTGGGAGACCGACAACTTGGGATCTAATACCAATTTGTCACGACCCAACCCACCGGGCTGTGCGGGCACCTACTCTAACACCTAAGAAGGAGGACCGTTGATCCCGAAACGGTCAAAACATATGGAAGATTAAGAAAACATGAGATAAAAGGAAATTCATGAGATTTTTACATAATCAAGAGTTTAAACAATCCAAAGTTAAAATTTTAAAATAAATAACTTCCCAGGGATCTAGTCTAAACAGGTACAAGAGATTCTATGATTATAGGGTATAGAATAAAGTAACTAATGGCACAACTCCCACCACAGGGAAGAAATAGTAGAAACTGTTGGAGATTGTCTTCGTCTTCACCTATGAAACATTATTGACCTTGCAACCAGACTATGCCAAATGGCATATCAAGAGTGTTATCAGTACAAACAACACGTACTGGTAGGCATTATCGATCAACCTGATTCCCACTGCATAATATAATGAAATCAACCAGCAACAAACATGCAACAAGAAAGTACACCCTCAACTTTTATCCTTCTGCCTTTACCATTCCTGTATATGTTAAACATACTAGTACACTTGACTCTAACTCCCTACTCTATCACCCTGCTCGCTCTGTTATTGATCATAGCTTAATCCTTCTATGTCATAAAGGAGTTCCCGAATACAACCACTCACGACACGCCCTCACTTCTTCTGCATTACAATTCAGCCCTTGACCACATAATATACTTTATCAAGGCTCGCTAACCGTTTCGAACACGAATCCCCTTCCCAAGGTAGAACCTAACTACTTTTTGCACTATGAACACTACCCCACTTGTCATTATTTAAGAACACAAACAACCTCTCTAAAAATAAACAATAGTAACACCTGGACCCTCGGTCTCCACTTCCGAGATAACATATAGATTGGGTATGATGATTCACAGTTAATTCCAGTAAATGAGATATAAGCAAGTAACCACGACACAATAAATGCTCATATATCGAGATGCATAATCAATCATCATTTTAGGAGCAATATACAATTCCCAATATCAATGACAGGTAGATATGAATGTAGTAATAACAAATGGTCCTCTATGGAACCCACACCCAAAATGTTAGTGTATCGAAACGTGACACCCTATCCAATATATGTATCGAAACGTGACACCCGATCCAATATATGTGTCGAAACGTGACACCCGGTCCAATCAATACAACCATAGTCACAATCACACCCATAATGAACAGTTCACATAGTCACGTAGTCAATTAACAGGTTCATGGCATGTAATTATCCATACGTAGTCATTTAATTAGGTTGGATTTATGTTTCTCTAATCACATACATTCATGCATACAATTGAGAAATTAACAAGCATATATAACACAAACGGGAAGTTGAACCATCACCTACCCTAGTTCACAAAATGAGGCTCCCCCCCCACAATACACATCATATTTAACAATTAGGATTACATGTACAACCGCCTCTTTTTCCCTGCCCGACGGCCTAAATATGAATTCTACTGTCAATTAGTAATATATTACGTAGTGAGCATGAATTTACTACCACTTAAGTAAGTAAACCTAGCCTACCTAGGAGCGAAGAAACTGTAGAGGGATTGTAGTTCCAATCCTGGCTTCTGAACAGTGAGACAATGTATTTTGGCCGAGAATCAGTGAGATGTCGTCAACCTTGAGATAGAAATCTATTTCTCCTTCCTTCCCAAGCCTAGAGCAGCCTTTTGAGAGTTTCTGGGGTGATCATCGCCTCTTTTTAGTACTTACGGTAAAAAGAGGAAATAAAACTTCACGTCATTAAGTTCTTCCCTCCGACCATCCCACTCTTGCGCTCCCATCCCGCTGGGGCATTGCCACAGTAGTGGCATCATCCCGCTTTGGTGGGACAGTGGGGTCCAGTTACTCACGACATTTTGCGCTTTATAAGTAACGACGGTTTGGGTCGTTACACAATAACCTTGACCACTAGCACCACATTCGATGACTCAATAATACAATTTTAACTTGGAGGTCAATTCACCAGTGGCACCAGAATTAGAAAATTTGTTTTTACTTTCACCCTCAAAACATAATTGCGGTTGAATCATACACTTCTATTGCCTCCACCACGATATCAAACACACCTAGAAAAACAACAATTATTTTCCACGAATCAATTATTTTTGCGCAGTATCTCCCCCAACGCCTCTTTCGAAACTCATTGATAACTCCCTTCTTTTCCAAAACCTCTATTCACTTTCAGTGTGATTTTTGATGTTTTTACCGCCATACATTTTTATTTTGGGGTCATTTATTGTTTCTACATATAAAAATATAATACAAATATATTTGAACAAGTTATTTAGTTGAGAGAAATTGTAGGGGAAGAGCTGCTTTTATAGCAAAGAGTTACGTGAAGAAAATGTAACACCTCAGATTTGGAAAAGAAAGAAAGAATTTTTTTCGACTGTAAACTGGTTCTACATGTCCCATCTTTGAACGGTAGAAAATTCTAAGGGCCGTAGATGACATCCTTAGAAAGGGAGAAAATAAATTTCTAAAATCAAGTCCCAATACTTCTTTTATGGTTCACCAGTAAGGTCCTTCAACTTATCTTCAAGTCAATGATAGGTCTTGTGGGTAGCTCCCACACATAGTGAAATTTTAAGGCCAAAGGTTGGTTCTTATGGTTGGTCTATATGGTCCGTAGATAGACCTATGAGCCCAAGATTGTGTCTATTAAAAGATGGTAAAAATTTAGGGTCTCTTATCATTTCTATAGTTGACCATGAAAATTAGTAAGATACCTACATACTATAGGTCCTTTCCGTAGAAGGGCTTTGGAAGTTATAATTCAAGGGCTTTTGGAACTTTTCCGAACAATTTTAAGCCTTAACTAAGTCGCTTTTGTCCTAATATGAAGCCCTTTAAATACCGCTTCAGTCCTAAAACAACCCCTTTACAATAATTCACCTAAATCCCTAATTTCCCTCAAAGTTCACCCCTTTTAAATTCCCTCAAACTCAAGGAAGAACAATCTAGGGTTTCAAGCACCAAGATCTCAATATCACCAGTACAATTGAGATTTTAACTCCAAGGTAGGTTAGTATTCACCTATGAAGTCCGTTCCTCCATAATGTTCCTAAAATCTCTAATTTTGTAAAGATAGATTCTTAATTCAAGTTAGGGTTTTATGCAATCTTCATGAGTTCTTTTAAATTATGATCCAGTTGATTGTTTTTTTACTCTATTTATGAATGAATTTAAGTAATTACATGCTTTTGACTTGAATACATAAGAACCCATGCATGATCCATAAATTTTACACTATGAACACATGATTAAGCTTATGAACTATGAAAGATAAATCTATGAAGACATGCATGTTCTTATATGAAATTGATGTAAATGATTTGAGGATTCGTTGAGGGCAAAGTATCAGTATGTTATTGATTATGAAAGATTTTGTCACACAAGGATGTATAAGGTTGAAAGGTATCTCACCTAAATTGAATCAAGATTAAGGACTTAATATTCTAATTCTCGCTTGGATTGGTTTCTTAATTGTACTTTTCCATGGATAATTATAAGATGAATATGAGTAATGAAAATTCTGTGGGATTTATATACAGTACTGAGAGGATGTTGAGATGGAACGTATGCCATTAGTAGAGGTCGGGTTTATACTAGCAATCTCCTTATCCCACAACTGTGTGCCACCATAGGATTGCAATAGATAGAGATTCACTAGTGGATTCACTTTAGCTAAAATGTATGGTTCTTACCTTGGCAAGTAAGTATATCTCATTTCGATGTAGGTTATACACTGGAATACATTTTATAGCTTATATAGTCTATGTCGGTAATATGGTACACTTCCCACAATAATGAACTGATTAATATAGTTTCAAAGACACTTCATACAATTCTAAGCATCAATGGTCGTTAATCAGTATAAAACCCAACTAAATGAGTTGGGGTCGAATCCCACATGGAGTTGTACATGTTTCAGATTCAATTGAGTAGTATGAGCATGGTCAAATAAGTCTTAGGAATAAAAGTTATCGAATAAAGATATCATTCAAATCAGGGGGTGACACGAATGTCAAATGGGGAGTTTTGGTTTGAAATTATCAACTACAAACTGTGGCAAACAATACAAAATAATAATAATGAGACGGGTTCTTGGGATTTGATTTGATTATAGGTAATATAGACAAATGGGTAATTGAAACTATTAGAAATAACTAGATATTAGTGAGTAAGCTAGGCTATAGAGGAGATAAACTTTCTCTCGAACAATTTACCCCGAATCAAGTTGATTTCTCTCGAACATCAACAAGCATGCAAAATAAGAACAGCCCACACCTTAGTCCATTCACTCTCTCGAGCTGAATGTGTGGGATTGGGTTTAGAATTCACTCTCTCGATCTGAACCCAGGTCAACCCAATACCCATAGACCATCAATCAATAAGTTTAGTTTTAAAACCTCTCTCTCGAGGAACCCAAAAAAACAAGGGTAGAACTGCATTTGCAACTACAATTCTTAAATTAAACCACAATTAATGATTGAACTCACTTCTAAATAGCATTTTAACTAACAATTAGCAATACCCATAAGCTAAATCAGCCCATAATCACATAATCACACCCCAAGAATTGGCATTTTAGCTAGACATTATAAAAAGGTAAAAACAGTTACCAAATTGATTATCCATCAACTGTGTAAGTGTAAATTTGTCCTTACAATGCTCCAATTTGAAGAATCTCAAAGAACCACTTCCAATTTCTCAAAAGTGAAAAACTTAATCCTTCAAAGCTTAGGAAAAATTAGAGAAAACTGTCTCCAGAGCTCAAAACTTAATAAAAGACTAAAAATATATTAGCTAAGATACCAAACTAAATGTTCAAAAATGTATTTATAGTCGCCAAAAATGTGTTGCGAAGAGTCACTCGGCGAAGTAAATTGGGCTCGCCGAACCACTCGGCGAGTTGCCCTTTGGTAACTTCCATCGCCCTTCTACCTTGGCATTGAGTATCCTCAAGGTCTGTAACTTTGGGCGATCTGACACTGCTTCGCGGAACCACTTGGCTATCCGCCAACTGCTCCTTTCTCTCGCAAACTTGGTTCTTTCCTTCGAGGCATGGCATACTGGAACTTTAGGCGGTCAAGTAGCCATTCGGTAACTCGCCAGGTGGACTTGGCGATCACCCAACTTGCCTTTCTTCATTCTTTCAGCTCACTTTGTTCCTTTTTGTAAATTAGTGTCCTTGCTTTGTTCTTCAATCCATATACCTGTAAATCAAGGGTTTTACATTAGATATGGAACAAAATAAGCATTTGAGGACACTAAATCTATATAAATAAAGGCCTAAATGAGTCCAAATCTCTGACTCTCATGAACTAGCATTACTTTCGAAAGTAACTCACAAGCATTTTAAAGATGTTTAACTTGCATTGACCATTATTATGAATTATGTTTTCTAACCATTTTATCTTATGATTTACCTTGGTTATTGCATATCATGTAAAGTCTTTTCATTTCATCATACTTAGTACATTCCATGTTCTATTGCATAATTTTTCCTACATTGTTTTACTAATATAGGGTCCAACATTTCTACCTCTCACACTCGTGGCTAGTTGAACTTTTAACACTCAAGGATTGGTGAGTTCTTATGTTCTTAGGATTGAGACACCCTTATTGCTTTCATTACATTAGTTTTCAAAATTTGTATGGTATGTACGTCCCGATCACCTTCCTCATGATGTAATAAATGGCTTTTTGAGATTGATGTTAGACTTCCACTTTGTCAAAACTCTTTCATGATATTAAAGTATTTCTTTTAGAATCTTTTTTTTCTATTATCTTTTATGATGTATGATAAGTGGCTTTCTAGGGCCTCTTGGGGTTCTATACTTCATGTTATACTTAGGGTATACTTTGGGTTGTGACGTAGTTGGTATTCCTATAAAAAGATTTAGGGAGGTTCTAGGATGTCACATTAGCAAGGTTGAATAGAGTATTGTTAATAAGTGTGAAGCGCGCCATATTTATGAAGAAAAAGCTATAAGATGTTTAGGAAACTCCACTTCTTGATCAATCAAAAGTCATGTAATAGTATGTATCTCTCTTAATCCTTATCCGATCCTTTTCAGGATATGGTCCTTCGAAGAGCATACGTTAGAAAGAATGTTGGTGAGAATATACATCGATAAGCTCCTCCTGTACATGCCAACTCTTTGGCTGAACAGGTGACTAATGGAGAGTTTTAGTCTTCTTTTTAAGTGTTGGCTCAATCCATGATGGCCCAAGCCAATATGGAGGTTGTCCTCCCCGTGAACCCAAATATGGATACGACAACAACTAGAGTGAGGGACTTCACTAGAATGAATCCCTCGGAGTTTCATGGTTCCAAAATAGAGAAAGATCCTCAAGAGTTCATTGATGAGGTATATAAGGTTTTGATGTTCATGGGAGTGACACCGATGGAATAGGCAGAATTGACCGCTTAACAACTTAAAGGTGTTGCTCAAGTTTTGTTCACCAATGGAAGGAAGTGAGGGTGGTGGATGTGGGTCCTATCGATTGGGAGAAGTTTAAGGTTCCTTTCCTTGATAGGTTATTTCCCCTTGAGATGAGGTAGGAAAAGTTACTTGAATTTATTAACCTTCGACAAGGAAATATTAGTGTGAAGGAGTATGCCTTGAAGTTCACACAATTGGATAGATATGCTCTTGCTATTGTCGGTGATTCTAGGGCAAAGATGAGAAAGTTTGTTTCGTTAGTGTCCAAAATGGTAGTTATGGAATGCCATACTGCCATGCTCATCGAGGAAATAGACATTTCTCATCTAATGATTCATGCTCAACAAATTGAATATGAGAAGCTTAAGGTAAGGTCTAGGAACGCAATGAGAGCAAAGAGCGGTGATAGTGACTTTTCACATTTATGGCTTAATGGACATTGTTGTTCTAGGTTCTGACGAAGGTTTTCTGGTCAAAGTTCCTCCAATGTTTTGGCTCGTAAGTTCAAAAAATATAGGATGTCTAACCCTAAGCCTCAAGGAGGAATTTAGGGTGGATCTTCGTTGTCTAGTTGTGTTAGGAGTGGAAGGAAGCATGATGGTAAATGGTTAGCCGGTACGAATAATTCCTTTGGTTGTGGTATGCATGTTCATAAGATGAGGGATTATTTATTACTTACAACAAAGGGACGAAAAGGTAGTCATACTCAACCTAGTGGTTTGGTTTCAAAAGCACCAAAGAAAAAATAATTTTATGTACCTCAAACTCATCATGATTTCTATGCTTTGGTTGATCCTGGTTCTACCTTGTATTTTGTGACGCTATATGTTTTTACGAGACTTGATTTCTCTCTGAATGTGTTGTTAGATCTTTTTTCTGTCTCTAATCCTATTGGTGAATCTATTGTTGCTAAGAGAGTCAATAGAAATTGTCCCGTCTCCTTATCTCATTGAGTGACTCATGTTGACCTAGTAGAGCTCGATATGCTAGATTTAGATGTCATTATTGGTATGAGTAGGCTCTATTTTTGTTAAGCTTCTGTTGATTGTATAACCCGAATGGTAAAGTTTCAATTTCTAAATGAGCCCATCCTAGAGTTAAAAAGGGGAAAGTTTATGCCTAAGGGTCAGTTTATTTCTTGTCTTAAATCTACAAAAAATGATTTCTAATGGTTGCATATATCAACTTGTTTGGGTTAGAGATAAAGATTCTTAAACCCCGATGATTTACCTGGTATTCCTCCTGAAAGGGAAATAGAATTCGATATCGACCTTCTCCCTGATACGGAACCTATATCTATTCCTACTTACCATATGGCTCTGCCAGAACGTAAGGATTTGAAAAAGCAATTGAAAGATTTTTTGGATACGGGTTTCATATCTCTTCATGGGGTGCTCCAGCTTTGTTTGTTCGTAAGAAAGATGGTTCACTTCGCATGTGTATTGACTACATAAAATTGAACAAGGTTACCATTAAGAATAAGTTTCCTCTTCCAAAAGTAGATGTTTTGATTGATCAACACCAAAGAGCGAGTTACTTCTAAGATCGGCCTTTGGTCGAGTTATCACAATTGAGGGTGAATGAAGACGATATTCTGAAGACAACTTTTCCAACTCGGTATAATCAATATGAAATTTTGGTAATGTCATTTTGTTTGATGAATTATCTAGTTGAATTTATGGATTTGATGAATAAAGTGTTTTGGAAATACCTTGATATGTTTGTGATTGTGTTCATTGATGACATTTTGATTTACTCATGTAGTGAGGAAAAACATGCCGGTCTTTTGAGGATTGTGTTGCAATTCCTCAGGGACCAACAACTATTTGCAAAGTTTAGTAAATGTGTGTTTGGTTAAGGTCCATGGATTTTCTGGTTTACATTATTTCTGGTAATGGTATTCACGTAGCTCCTAAGAAGAAAAATTTGGTTAATAGTTGTCTTGGACCTCTATTGGGTTTTGATATGTGACGTTTCTTGGGTTTTGCTAGTTCTTATAGAAAGTTTGTGGAGGGGTTTTTTACGATTGTCTCGTCAATAACGACATTGACCCATGATATGCTCAAATTACACCTCCCTAAAGAAACATAAGCGATCGTTATCAAGTAAAGAACCCAACTTGTAGGTTGGGGTCGATCCCACGAGGAAAATGGTTTAGACTTCACTTTAACCAACAATTATGTTCGTTTAGTCAAATTACTTCCAGAAACAAGTAATTAAAAAGTGGGGGGGGGGGGATTTGTGAAACAAATTGTAAGAAGTCAGTAAGTAATCAGTAAACAAAAGTCAATTTCGGTTGTTATGAAGATGTGAGAATGAACTAGGGTATACGTGTTCCCCACAAGCTCATAACGCAGTAATCCTAGTAATAACAATCCTTTCCTAGGGTACTACATGCAAAGTGATAAGTTAGGTATCTCTAAATCCTTGGTCCGGCATCTAGAGAATTTCACCCGGGACCTTGGTCCGGCTACGTGTGTATAACTTACTAACCCTTACCTTTACCTCATATTAGACATCATATCGATGTTTGGCTTAGTTATTAGTTCGGACCAATCGACACTAGCCTATTAAATAATATCACACTAAATCTATGTTGATAATTATTTTCTTGTTGATTACCTCCTTGGTCCGGCAAGTAGCAACAAGGCTAGTTCTAACACGTACACTCGTTAAAAAGACTTTTAAACAAACGAATTATCAATGCATGCAACAACACTATTCAAGAATTGCTTAGTTACTATTCATACTTTATTAATCGCTCATGGTTCCCACAACCGTAGTTGTGGAGTTTAGTTACCCATAATCATATGAACACAATTCATTGTTTTAGATGAAAGAATTATGAACTTACGTAAGAAGAATAATAAACCCAGGTAATAATGTCTCACTCCCAAAAACGAGGTTTACATGCCCTATTTATAGAAAACAAGTCCTAAATTAAAAGGGAAACAAAATAAGGAATGTTTGTTCAGGCACACGTCTTCATTCCACGAGACTGACTCACGGACCGTCAATGGATCTATGGTCCGTGAGTCACTTCCGTTAGCCAGGACTTGGAAAGTTTTCCAGCTTCCAAAAATCAGCTTCTCTGAAGCAAACGACGGAACTGCAGTACGAACCGTAAATCGATCTACGGTCCGTCAATCCCTCTCCGTAGCTCCACACTTAGAATCTTCAAACATCAGGTACTGGAACCATTCAATATCATTCTACGGATCATCAGTACGATCCGTATATCAATCTACGGACCGTCAATGGCCACTGAGGTTCCACACTTGGTCAGATTTCCCTGATTTACCATCCATGCCTTGCCTCCTGATCTACGGTCACCATCTATGGACCGTCAATAGACCTACGGTCCGTAGACCACCTCCGTAGATGCCTTATTTTTCATTTCTCTCAGCTGTGTCTTTACGTCCGCGCCTAAATATCTTTCCTGCAAAACATGATAAAAACACATAAAAACCAATACAAAAAGACCCTAGACATACACAAATCTTAAGTGAAATGTATTAAAAATACCGTAAACTCACGGTATATCAACACCCTCAACTTAAATTCGTTATTTGTCCTCAAGCAACGCACTAAGACTTTAAATGACACTCGTATAGACGCAAACAATTTAAGCACAAGCAATCCTATGGATCTCTATCTGAACTCTCTTTTCTGGTGCAAAATCGTTTCTTTTAGACTCGACAAGATAATTCATGCGGATCAAAATATGACAAAGATCGACCAATCAACACACAACATACACTATTTTACTATCACCAAGGTACCAACTTTCCGACAATGTAACGAGTGCCCTTACTTCCAACGAAATCCCTTTTTAACACAATGAATATGAATTTGAGTACAGGGATTCATTCAACACTCACACTCAGAAGTAACTTCAAGTACAGTTAGTGCTCAATACCGTATGCTTGCCCTTATTTTCACTGCTTAGACTCTCCAAACTAGATTCTAGGATCACTATAGGACTTTCTTGGCTTGTAACGTAGGCTCATGGTCAGGTGTGGTACATTTGGGTACTTCTTAGTGTCTTTCTCCCCTCCTTGACATTACACTAGGCTTTCAACCTCTTTTTACCCTATTTTTGACATCCTAGCATTTTACCTTCTTTCCCTTGATTTTCTTCAACCATGGATGTGACTTTACACTTTGTAGCTCTTTATTTATTTATTTTTTTTATTTTTTTTTATTTTCAACGAGTCACATCCTTTCCTCTCTTTTTCTTTTTCTCTTTTTCAACATCAAACTCTTTTTCATACCCATTTTTCTTTAGGTTTCTATTTTTCACAGCCACCCTCAACTTATGGGTTTTCCATTGGTTGAGGTGCACAATACCCGATGTTGGATCAGGGCTAAGATTGAAATTGCCTTTTACATTAGCCATCCTCAACATAGGCTTTTGGCCTAAGTCGAGGTGCACATGTCCAAGGAGGGACCGGGGCCAACATAGTAGATTATGGGAAGATGAATTAGAGGTTTAAAAAGAAATGGTCTAATTTAGGCTCAAAGCATTTGGATCAAAGGGAACATTTAGTTCATTTGGTTGGATTCTCTTTTAGGCAATTTGTGGACTTATCAGAACAAGGGCCTATGATCACTTCCTAGCCTCTAGAGTAGATTGTCTTAGCAGGACTAATCGGACAATTCTAGATTGGCACAAAATTGTTTGAACAATCAACTATTCTCACACACTCTTGGCACATAGTTTCATTATCAGATTATTAGATTACCCAGTTCAAGTTTTAGCTTAAGTCATGCCATCAAGTTGATTTATTATCGTGTCATACTCAGAGCCAACACATTCAACTTATCTTAGCCTACAAATTCTAGCACACATCACAAAATTTTAACGGGTATCATTTTTCGTAATCCATCATGCTTCATTCTTCTTCATACTTCTACACATACGATCCTAACACATGCCGATTCAACAGAAATTAAACAGTCTCTTGGGCAAAAAGAACACAGGCAAGAAAACCCACCCCAAAAGAGAGGATTATGAGTTGGGTTACTCAAATTTCTCTCTATCACTCATAATCCATTTACCCCACCCCCAACAAAGAACGGTGCAATTGTCCCCAATGCACATAAAAATAGTAAAAAGTAATGGATTTGGGTGAAGCAAACCCGAGGCACATAGCGCCGATGAACCATCGACAAGCAGGTGGGTCCGATTTCCCGAAGCCTGCTAAATCAACACTTGGGTCACCCTCAGTAGTGCCCGCATCAACAAGGACAACACCATCAGTAGTGCTATCTGCGACCCTAACTGCACCATCAGTGGTGCTCACATCAATCGCCACAGTAGGCAGAACCTCAGTCACGAGTATAGAACTCGACGCCCCAGCAACCATCTCACGGGCCCTCTACTGCCTCAGCTGCTCATCAATTATGGAGGCTTTCCGTGCCTTCTTCTCGTGCCTGCGCTGCCTTTTGCTAGCCTTTTCCTCCTTTGTGAGCTCAATTTTGTGACTAGAACAGTGCCTCTTACTGCAGACACGTGCAGGCTCGGGCTGCGCATCTGCATCATCTCCACTGAATAGTGCACCCAGGACTGTATCGTAGCCTAATATAGAGGGTGAAGCCTGTGGCTCAACAGCTGGTGTGGCCAGGATGGCGTCAACATCAGCCCAGAGACTAGCTAGCTCAATTCGGAAATAGGACATCAGTAGTAGGAGCTGGCCTCTTTAGAACTCTCAACTCAAAGGCATCGAGCCGCTTATGAATTGCTTGGACCTTCTGGTCCATTTTTGCCTCCATCCGTGTTTCTACTCTCTCTTCGGACTCATCAATCAACTTTCGCATCCCGGGCTTAATGTGGTGCAGCAAGGTGGCCATTTGGGCCTCTCACTTCTGCACTCGGGCTAGTGGTAAAACATTGGCTCCTAACGGCGGGGTGGCTCTAGATGAGCTGGGGGCCTGACTAGCAGCCTGGGAAGAGGAGGCGGGGGCATCATCAGTGTGGGCTGGAAGGATAGGCTCGTCACCATGCATCTGCTCCACCGCATCTACTAAATCAGTTCCCAATGGCACATCGATCTGTGGCCCTCTGCGAGGAGTAGCCACATTTGCCTCGTCCCAGATCAGGCCGATATCTAAGGTCCCCGTAGGGTGGATCAACCTATCACAATGCTAGAGCGGCACTCCGGAGTCCCTGCACAATTGGAAAATCAAACATGGAAAGGGGTAAGTAGTAGAGGTTTTGAACTCCCTCTCGTGAATTTCTGCAAGCAGCATACGGGCAAAGTTGATCTCCAATCCTGCTACTAATGCTGCAACCACGACGGCTCTGTCCCTGTTCCGCACTAACAACCAAAAGAACTTGGCCCCCAAAGTCAAGGTGGCCTTCCGAATACCCAAATGTGGTGAACTAACCCACTCCACACGCTCTCTATCTGCAGCTATGTGCCTTGCCAACCACAGTAAGGAATTACGCGTGAAGGCTCCACTCCTCACAACATCCCATCTGTAATAAAATTCGATCGTGTTGAGGGCCCAAGTGTGATCAGGACCAGGGCCATAGAGGAATTGGATGATGGTGGCATGTGAGATGGCTACTGGAAAACCTCGGATCATAGTAGAAGTGATAGGGTCCTGGGCTGTGGGCTTGGACCTCTTGTAAATCAAACCTCGGAGAGTGGCAACATATTAGACATATAGCTCCCGCACAATCTCATCGCTACAAGTCCCAAGGTCTCGAGCCATCCAATCACACTTGTGAAGTTTAAAAAGCCAGTGGATGTCGGGGACAGTGTGCAAGCTCCCTGTGAGGAATCTACACTCCTCTGTAATAAGTCGGGTCATCTTCTCTTTGTCATTCTTCATCTTTGCATCCTGATAAATTTGCCATTGGCCCTCAACACTCCATCTATTTGGCTCGCCAGCCACTGGAGTAGGGTTATCATTCCATGGTACTGGTACTGATTCTGAGCTAGTGGCCTCATCAGACGAGGCTGCTTGTTCATTATCGCCAGAACCTGTGGCTGATTTAGCAATAGACCCTGAAGCCTGGGCAGACTCGAACCTTGAAGCATGGGCAGACTCGGACCCCGAAGCATGGCTAGACTCAGAGCTGGACGTAGACCCATTCTCTAAACTGGAAGCAACGCCAGTTGGTGACCCGATCAGTATGTGTTCCTCATCAGACTGGGAGAATGTGACTACGTCGGATATCAACTTTTGGGGGTTGCCTCTGGTGACTCAGGGTGCAGTGGGCGAGGTCCTTGTGTTGGGAGGAACGTATGCTGAATCCATCTCCATATCAGTATCTTCCTCAATTAGCCTGAAGCTAGGAGCAATTGATTTTAACTTGCCCATTTTTGTGTAGGTGACTAGCTTCTTGGGTGTCATCGAACCTGTGGAAGAGTTATTAGTACCAAGACTAACTAACAACACACTTGAAATTATTTTAGAACTAAAAAAGAACACCAAGAAAGACTAATTAGTTTTTTAGACAATGGCTACAGTGGTCATCTACGGTTGAGTTTTACGGTCCGTAGACTGCTCTACGGTCCGTGGATCAGAGGACCAACAATATTGGTCGCAGAGGGAAACCACGGCTATACAGAATGGTCCGTAGATTGATCTACGGACCGTAGTCCACATCCGTGGTTTGACACTTGGTGAACTTCTTCAAGTGCTTCCATCCACGAACCTTATCTACGGTGAACTTCTTCAAGTGCTTCCATCCACGAACCTTATCTACGGTCCGTAGA
This sequence comes from Solanum okadae, assembly GCA_036553675.1. Taxonomy (NCBI): domain Eukaryota; kingdom Viridiplantae; phylum Streptophyta; class Magnoliopsida; order Solanales; family Solanaceae; genus Solanum; species Solanum okadae. The sequence continues at coordinate 29,848,441 of CM071689.1, forward strand.
TTGATCTATGGTCCGTGGACTGGGAATCGTGGATGGGATCTATGCTAGGTTTTAGACATACTGTACTTTCAATCTCACATGTTTGACCATTTTCAACAGGGTTCTAGTCTAATCATGCATTTCAACACTTAATCATGCGAGTTTGTCATTCTCATGATTCCGTTTAATCATTTTAACAAGTATTTAAGACAAACTTTAGAACCCTAAGTCGAAACTTACATTTAGACTTATAATTTCATATAACAAGGCAACAAAATCACTATCTATCGTTCCAAGGGTATTGTAACTTCCAATTTTAACATGCAATTTCAACTAACAATTCCCCAAGGTCAAGACCCAATCCCTGACTTTCTATAATCTATCAATGAATCGAAATTCAAAGTGAGGAGAAAGTCTATTACCTTACAACAACGGGAATGGGATTATTGTGTGATGACAGATGCTTTCAAAACCAAAAACCGCCTCTTTGTTACTAATCCAAACACCGAACCCTTTTCTGGAAGATGGAATGAGTAGTATTTGGAATGGAAAGGAATCGTGGGAATTATGGGGGAATGGAAGGGATGATTTTATGGGGGAGTTATGGAGTGATTTAGGGGATTTGAAGTGTTTGAAAAAGTTGAGAGTGAGTGGAGGGAAGTGGAAATGATTTTAAATTAGGGGAATTTTAAATAGAGGGGTCAGGGTTGGGTCAGACAGAGTTAGGGTTTGGATCCACGAGACCCCGTGTACGATCCGTCGATAAATCTACGGTCCGTAGATTGGGACCGTAAATGACATTCAAACTTGGAAAATATCAGAACTTACCTGGGATCTACGGACACTATTGATGATCCGTGGACTGAACCACGGACCGTCAATGGGGCCTGTAGACCTCGGCACTAGACCTTTTTCCTGTATATTCTGCTTTTTTCCCCTACAAATGTAGCAACCATTAGCACATTCTTTTTACATTTTCTGGACACTTTTTAGACACGGACCCTATGCTATGTCTAGCCAACATTAAAACAAAAATAAAACAACTATCTAAATGAGTACAGAGAAGCAACTAAACAAAGAAATATACTAAACGGAAAACAAAAACCTATTGTTGACTAGATTTTACATCTTGGGTTGCCTCCCAAGCAACGCTTGATTTAACGTCGTGGCACGACGCAGGTCTCTTGATTACTTAGACTTCATCAAGATGATAGGCTTCAACAAATTCTTGCTCACTTTCTGTGTTTCCCAGATAGATCTTAATCCTTTGCCCGTTAACCATGAAACTTATTCATTCATTGTTCTCAAGCTCAACCGCTCCATGGGGAAGCACTTTTGTGAGCAAAAGTGGTCCGGTGCATTTGGATTTGAGTTTCCCCGAAAACAAGCGCAGCCTAGAGTTGAATAGAAGCACAAGATCACCCACGACAAATTCTCGCTTTTCAATTCTTTGATCATGATACCTCTTCATCTTCTCCTTGTACAAGGCTGAACTTTCATAAGCTTTTAGGCGAAACTCATCAAGCATATTCAAGTCATTCATTCTTTGATTAGATGCGGTGCCTAAAGCCTTATGCTCTAGCTCTACCGGTAAATGGCAAGACTTTCCATATACAAGTTGGTAAGGAGATATACATATGGGGGTCTTGTATGCAGTGCGATAGGCCCATGGAGCATTATCAAGCTTCCTTGACCAATCCGTTCTATTAGCATTCACAATATTTGCCAAAATCTGTTTGATCTCTCTGTTGGACACTTCAACTTGCCCGCTAGTCTGTGGATGGTAAAGAGTGGCTACATTATGGTGGACAACATACTTCTCAAGTAGTGCCTTGAACAACTTATTACAAAAGTGGGAGCTTCCATCACTGATAATCGCCCTCGGTGTACCAAATTTGGAGAATATATTCTTTTTCAAGAATGCGGTGACACTTTTACCTTCATTGTTTGGAAGCGCAACTACTTCCACCTACTTCGATACATAATCAACCACAACAAGAATATACTTCATCCCATGTGAAATCACAAATGGTCCCATAAAATCAATGCCCCATACATCAAACAACTCTATCACCAATATAGGATTCATAGAAAGCTCTTGCCTCTTTGAAATCCCTCCTTCTCTTTGGCAACGATCACAAGACTTGGCGAAATCATGAGCATCTTGCTGGATGGTAGGCCAATAGTACCCACACTGCAAAAATCTTTTGCGCAGTTCGAATACCACTATGTTGCCCACTAACAGGCGATGAATGGCATGCTTCAAGTACACTCAACATCTCAACCTCGGGCACACAATGACGAATAATCCCATCGGCACAACTACGATACAAGTAAGGCTCATCCCAAAAGAATTTCTTCACATCATTCATAAACTTTTTCCTTTGGTGAAAAGAGAAGTCCAGGGGCACCAAATCTCTTGCCAAATAATTAGCAAAATCTGCGAACCAAGGAATCAGATCATGAGAAACAGCCAATACATGTTAATCTGGAAAAATTTATCATTAATTTCAGCCCTATCACCAAGCTTAAGCATAGCCTCTTCCTCTAATCTGAACAAGTGATCGGCAACTTGATTTTCGGTCCCCTTTCTATCTTTTACCACAAAATCAAACTCTTGCAGCAACAATACCTCAATGTAGAATGGTCAATATGCACGATGACCTTAGTACCAAGCAGGTAGGATCAAAATTATTTGAATGCGAAAACCACCGCAAAAAGCTCTTGTTCAGGTACAGTATAATTCTTCTGGGCCACTTTTAGAGCTTTGCTAACATAGTAAATATGATGGAGAATTTTCTCTCACCTCTGTCCCAATACTACACCAAGAGCCACTCCACTTGTATCGCACATTACCTCAAACGGTTGTCCCCAATCCGGTAAAATAATGATAGGTGCAGTAACCAACTTTCCTTCAGCTCTCCAAATGCTCTCAGACAAGCATCATCAAAATCAAACTTATACTCCTTTTCGAGCAGTTTGCACAATGGATGTGCAATTTAGAGAAATCTTTGATGAACCTCCTATAGAAACCTACATGCCTAAGAAAACATCGAACACCTTTTATAGAGATAGGTGGTGGAAGCTTTTCAATTACCTCTACCTTTGCTGTATCAACCTCAATGCTCTTCTCAGAAATCTGATGACCCAGAACTATTCCTTCTTTCACCATAAAGTGGCACTTCTTCCAATTTAGCACCAGAATGTCGTCTTCACACCTTTTGAGCACCTCAACCAGATGATCCAAACATCGGTCAAAAGAGTCACCTACCACAGAGAAATCATCTATGAACACTTCAATAGTGTCCTCCACCATATCAGAAAATATCGACATCATACAACGCTGGAAGGTTGCTAGAGCATTGCACAACCCAAAGGGCATCCATTTGAAGGCGAAAGACCCATAAGGGCAAGTGAAGGTGGTCTTCTCTTGGTCCTCCGGAGCTATAGAAATCTAATTGTAGCCCGGATAACCATCAAGAAAACAATACCAACCCTTACCAGCAAGTCTATCCAACATTCGATCCATGAATGGCATAAGGAAATTGTCATTTTCTGTTCAAGCATTTAGCTCACGATAGTCCATGCAGACTCTCCATCCAGTCACGGGCTGCATCGAAACAAGCTCATTTCTCTCATTAGGAACCATAGTAATCCCACCTTTCTTGGGCACACATTGAACATGACATACCCAACTACTATCTGCAATGGGATAGATAACTCTAGCATCCAACCACTTGATGATCTCCTTTTTAACTACCTCTTGCATAGGCGGATTTAATCTTCTTTGGTGCTCAATACTAGGTTTGTAATCTGGCATGAGTTGGATTTTGTGGGAACAAATACCGGGGGGAATCCCAATTATATCCGCAATAGTCCACTCAATAGCTCGCTTGAACCTCTTTTTGACACAGTCACCAAGCACTCTACTTCTCTCGCATTTAAATCTGCCGCAATGATGACTGGCAAAATGTTATCTCTACCCAAGAATACATATCTCAAATGCAGTGGTAGAGCCTTAAGCTCCAATTTTATTGCAATGGATGGTCTCGCGGGTGGAGACTCATGATTCTTCATGTCTATCTCATACTTCTTTGGTTTTGACTTATATTCGCACCTATCAAGTACAGCTACCAACTCATCGTACTCTTCAATTCCATCACTATTGAAATTAATTATAACTGCTGCTAGTGCCTCAACACCGAGTCGCTCTTCAATTTGCACTTCTATTCCACTCTCAACTCTGTAAGTTATAGCAGATACCGTTTGGAGCTCATTACTCTGCTTCATAGACCTACATATATTGAAAGTTGCTTCTTTATTAATCAGTTTGAACTTCATCTGCCCCTTCTCCATATCAACCAATGCACGCCCTGTGGCAAGGAATGGTCTTCCAAGAATGATGGGAACCTCAAAATCAACCTCATAGTCAAGAATCACAAAATCCACCGAAAAGATGAACGACTCCACTTTCACTAGCATATCATGGAGTACACCAATGGGCCTTTTCATGGTTCGATCGGCCATAAGTAACCGCATCGTAGTAGGATTTGGATCTCCTAGACTCAACTTCTTATAAATAGACAATGGTATGAGGTTGATGGTAGCACCAAGATCACACAATGCCTTAGCAAAGTGTAACAACCCTATAGTACATGGGATCGTGAAAGCACCAGGGTCTTTCTTTTTCTGCACAAGAGACCTTGTAGCAATAGCGCTACAATGTTGCAATCTATCATCATCTTCAAAATTCACAGACCTTTTCTTTGTCACCGTATCTTTCATAAACTTCGCATACCCATGCATTTGCTCCAAAGCTTCTATCAAAGGAACATTGATGGAAAGCTGCTTCAACATAGTAATAAACCTGTGATATTTACCATCTTAAGTCTTCTTCACTAACCTCTGTGGAAATGGTGGTGGAGGTCTAGGTATGTGGACCACTTTCTGAGATATATCTGCTTCTTTCTCTGTCGCATTCTCAGACTCTTCTCTAACCCTACCACATCATCTTCTTTTCTAATCTCAACATCAACCACAGACGGCATATGTGGATCAATGGTTTGCTTACCCCATCGAGTAGTAACTTCCATACAATGTCCATCATTCTTTGGATTTGGGATGTTGTTGCTAAGAAGAGTGCCAAGTTGACGTGGGTTCACTGTAGTAGACAATTGAGTCATCTGCTGCTCTAGATGCTTTATTGACACTGCATGGGCATCAACTTTTTGACCAATACCAGACAAGTCATTTCTCATCTGCTTCACATTCTCATCAGTTGAATAAAACCTTCTCATCATCTTCTGCATCATATCTTCAATCCGCTCCATATTGCCTCCAGCTTCCCTAGTACCAGATTCCCGATTTTGAGGGGGCACATAAGGTCCAACCCGATCATTTCTGTTGCCATAGTTATTCCGATTGTAGTTGTTGTCGCGATTGAAGTTCCCATCCCAGACATATTGACCCTCTCGGTTGTAATTGCCATTAGTTTTGACCTTGGTTTCCTTGACCTTGGCGCCAATTATCCATGTTGGATCCTTGGGCATATGGTCGGAAACCCCCTGCCTGATCATTCACCGCATAAGCATCCTCTTCGTAATAACACTCTTCAACTGGTGGTGGAGTTCTAGTCAAGTAATTCACAACATTTACCTTTTCCTCAGTTCCGCTCACATGCTTCAATACCAACCCTGACTCGGTTCTCATCTGAGCCATCTCCTCACGAATCTCATCTGCAGATTGGTTGTTTGTAGTATGAACGGCAAATGTGTTTCTTCTAGTATTCGACCTCCTAGTGTTCCATGCTTTATTATTGCGAGAGATCTTCTCTAGTTTTTCTGCAATCTAAGCGTATGTGCACTAACCATATGATCCTCCAGCTATAGTATCAGCACTACTTTATTATTGTCATCCTGCCCTCGATAGAAGTATTTCTTCAGCGCCTCATCATCAATACGGTGATTCGAAACATCTCTTACAAACGCAGTGAATCTGTCCTAAGAGCTACTCACAAACTCTCCAGGTAATGACCTTATCTTTGTGATTGAACTTCTTGGACACTGGATAATATCTTGCTAAAAACACATCCTTCAGTTAGTCAAAAGTATAGATTGAGTTATAAGTGAGTTCAGTGAACCATACAACAGCATCGCCTATCAATGATAGAGGGAACACTCGCAATCCGATAACATCCATATCCAAGTTTGGTCGACCTACACAACTTTTGCAAACCACCCTTAGCTTGGCTATGTGAGCATGTGGGTCCTCCGATGGCGATCCCAAGAATAAGCCTCTCACTGTAAGCATCTGCATCAAGCTACTGGTCACTACAAATGTGTGCCTCGGAGGCAAATGGGGTAGGACAAGAGGTCCGTCTGAGTCAGCAATGTTTACGTTTCCCCCATAGTTGTCATGCAGTCGTGGGCCTAGTAGGCCATGCACCCTCACTGCATCTCCCAATTGATTTTCAGGTAGAACCTAGTTGTCTCCACTAACTACCCTCAGAGGTTGCAACTCAACTTCATCACCTAGGGTGCCTCCGATAGGATTAACTTGAACTCCTTGATTGTTCACTCTTCACAAAGTTTGGTTCAACTCTGGATCGTAAGGAGTAAGTGGTTCACCTTGGCTCCGTGTACTTGGCATACACTGGAGTCAGAACCTGAGAGAGACAAAAACAAAATTTAAACGTAAAATTAGGAAATATTTGCCCAAAGTTCAATAATGTAGTTAAAATTAATCTAAAAACCAATTTCCCCGGTAGCGGCACCAAAATTTGATACGCTCAAATTACACCTCCCTAAAGAAGCATACACGATCGTTATCAAGTAAAGAAACCAACTTGTAGGTTGGGGTCGATCTCACGAGGAAAATGGTTTAGACTTTACTTTAACCAACAATTAGGTCCTTTTAGTCAAATTACTTCCAGAAACAAGTAATTAAAAAGGGGGGATTTGTGAAACAAATTGTAAGAAGTCAGTAAGTAATCAATAAACAAAAGTCAATTTCGGTTGTTATCAAGATGTGAGAATTAACTAGGGTATACGTGTTCCCCACAAGCTCATAATGCAGTAATCCTAGTAATATCAATCCTTTCCTAGTGTACTACATGCAAAGTGATAAGTTAGGTATCTCTAAATCCTTGGTCCGACATCTAGAGAATTTCACCCCGCACCTTGGTCCGGCTACGTGTGTATAACTTACTAACCCTTACCTTTACCTCATATTAGATATCACATCGATGTTTGTCTTAGTTATTACTTCGTACCAATCGACACGAGCCTATTAGATAGTATCACACTAAATCTATGTTGATAATTCTTTTCTTGTTGATTACCTCATTGGTCCGGCAAGTAGCAACAAAGCGAGTTCTAACGCGTGTACTCGTTAAAAAGACTTTTAAATGAAAGAATTATCAATGCATGCAACAACACTATTCAAGAATTGCTTAGTTACTATTCATACTTTGTTAATCGCTCATGGTTCCCACAACCCTAGTTGTGGAGTTAGTTACCCCATAATCATATGAACACAATTAATTGTTGTAGATGAAAGAATTATGAACTTACGTAGGAAGAATAATAAACCCAGAAATTCAACTTGAATTGCAACACCAAAATCTTCAAAACGAACTTAAGAAATCAATAATCGCTAGGTTTACAAGAATAATCTCCCAAGTCACAAAATAGAACTAAAGTAATAATGTCTCATCCCCAAAAATGAGGTTTACATGCCCTATTTATAGAAAACAAGTCCTAAATTAAAAGGGAAACAAAATAAGGAAAGTTTGTTCAGGCACACATCTTCATTCCACGAGACTGACTCACGGACCGTCAATGGATCTACGGTCCGTGAGTCACTTCTATCAGCCAGTACTTGGAAAATTATTTAGCTTCCAAAAATCAGCTTCTCTGAAGCAAACAACGGAATTGCAGTACGGACCATAGATCGATCTATGGTCCGTCAATCTCTCTCTATAGCTCCACACTTAGAATCTTCAAACATCAGGTACTGGAACCCTTGTAGTATCATTCCACGGATCATTAGTACTGTCCGTAGATCAATCTAAGGACCGTCAATGGCCACCGTGGTTCCACACTTGGTTAGATTTCCCTGATTTGCCTTCCATGCCTTGCCTACTGATCTACGGTCACCATCTACGGAGCGTCTATGGACTCCATAAATGCCTTATTCTGTATTTCTTTTAGCTGTCTCTTTACGTCCGTGCCTAAACATCTTTCCTGCAAAACATGATAAAAACATATAAAAACCAATACAAAAAGGCCCTAGAGACACACAACTCTTAAGTGAAATGTATTAAAAATACCATAAATTCACGGCATATCAACCCAAAAGAAAGTTAAGGTCTTATAGTTGGAAGCGTGTGAGAAGAATTTTTAAGAATTGAAAGATAGACTTACCTCCGCTCCGGTATTGACCATTCCAGTAGGATCCGATGGGTTTGTTGTTTATTTTCATGCTTCAAGGATGGGATTAGGGTGTGTTCTTACAAAAAATAGAAAAGTGATTGCATATGCTTCATGGTAGCTAAATAATCATGAAAAGAAGTATCCTAAAAATGATTAAAACAAGCAGTGGTTGTTTTTGCCTTAAAGTTTTTGAGGCATTACTTATATTGTGTCCATGATTATGCCTTTACCAACCACAAGAGTTTGCAATATGGGTTCAAGCAAAAGGATTTAAATCTTAGCAAAAAGAGGTGACTTGATTTGGTAAAGTATTACGACATGAGTGTTCTCTATCGCCCCAATAAATTGAATGTGGTGGTGGGTAATCTTAGTTAACTATCAATGGGTAGTGTTGCTCATGTTGAGGAAGTTAATAAGGAGTTGGTTTGTCATGTTCATAAATTGGTCTGATTGGGTATTAGGTTGGTTGATGCTAATGAAGGTGGTGTTATTGTTTAAAATGGTTCAGAATCATCCTTTGTGTCATATTTGAAAGGCAAGCTAGGTTTTGATCCGATTTTTGTTGAGTTGTGGTACTTAAAAAGTCCGTTGAGTCTTACTACAAATGGGGAGATTGGGTGCTTCAGTATCAAGGTCAGTTGTGTGTTCCCAATAATGATGACTTGAGAGAAAAAATGTTATCAGAAGTTCATTGTTCTCGATATTCCATTCACCCTAGAGCCACAAAGATATATCGTTACTTGCGGGAGGTCTATTGGTAGAATGGGATGAAGAATGATATTGAAGAATTTGTGGCTAACTATCTTAATTGTCAACAAGTGAAAGTTGAGCATCTATATCACGGAGGTTTGTCCAAGATATTACTATTCCTACTTAGAAGTGGGAATATTTGAATATGAAGTTTCTTGTTGGTTTACCCTGTACTTGATGGGAACATGACTTGATTTTGTTTATTGTTTATTGCAAAACAAAGTTGGCTCATTTCATTAAGTTCAATGTTACTTATGCGGTGGAAGAATATGCTAAGTTGTATCTAAGGTAGATGGTTAGGTTGCATGGAGTGCCCCTACCTATTATATTTGATCTTGGTACCCAATATAATTCTCAACTTTAGAAATCCTTCCAAAAAGGGCTTGGTACTCCTTTCAAGCTTAGTACCACCTTTATCCTCAAACTAATTGTCACGTGGAGTGTACTATCATAAATATGAAGATATGCTGAGAGCTTTTGTGATTCACCTAAAGGGTAATTGGGATGATCATTTGCCTTTGATCTAGTTTGCTTATAATAATAACTATCATTCAAGAATCAGTTGGTGAGGTTGCCTTGAATGGTCCTGAGTTGGTACATGAAGCTATGTGGAATGTTCGGCTTATTAGGGAAAGGCTGAAAATAGCTCAAAGTCGGTAAAAGTCCTATGCCGATGTTAGGAGAAGATATATAGAATTTGATACTGATGATTGGGTTTACTTTAAAATTTCACCTATGAAGGGTGTAATGAGGTTTCGAAATAAAGGGAAGCTTAGTCCCCTTTATGTGGACCCATATATATCTTGAGGCGTATTGGTAAGTTTTCCTATGAGCTTTATTTGCCTAATGTCATAGCGTCGGTACATCCAGTTTTCCATGTCTCCTTGTTGAAGAAGTGTGTTGGTGAACCAATGTTTGTTCTACCATTGGAGAGTCTTGGTATAAAGGATAGTTTCATTTTTTCCTGATTTTCTATTTTCCTTCTCTCTCTTCTCCTCTCTTCTTCTCTCTAAAGTGTCACCAACCACTATTGTCCCCTCCCCCCCCCCCCCCCCCCCAGCTTCCATTGGAGTTTCCCCTGCCACTGCCACTGCCACCGTTGAAGTTGCACCTTCTGCTGCTGCTTCCCCCACCAGCCCTCCACCATAACCAAACCCATAAAATCTAATTAAGGTTAGGGTTCGTGTTTTTTTTTTGAGTTGGAGTAAAATTTGATTTGTTAGATAGTTTGTTGAATATGTGTTTTTGGTTGTTAGTTAGCAATTGAATTGGATTTTTAAATTTATTTTAGGACTTTATTTTGTTTGAATTGAGGATTTTCTTAATTAGATTATAAATTGTGTATTTTTTTTGAGTTGATATTGAAGTGTTTTGAAGTGATATTGAAGTTTTTTTAATATAAGATATTTGAAAAGTTGAACTATTGCATATACTTGAATGTCATGAATATATTGAATTTTTTTAATTTGATGGTGAATTGTGTATTATTGAGTTGGAATTGATGAAGTGATTTTCTTAGTTTAGATTAATATTTTTTAGTATACTTTACTTTATTAATTATCTAACACTATTCATTTTTTTCAGAATGTGTGTACTTGGAACTGAGGTACAATATGGTCATTGTGACCACATTTGAGAGGAGAACATCCACGAGACTGACCAACTAGGCTAAAGAAAGTCTGCGATAGTGATCATTATGACCACATTTAAGATGAGGGCATCCACGAGACGGTGTGTACTTGGGAACCGAGGTACAATATGGTCATGGTTTGGTTGGACTTCTCAAATCATTGAATAATTTGACCGTGAAAGCTTAAAAAATGACAAAAAAGAATCTTTTGCTATAGTAAACTTTTTTTAATTTTCTGAATTTATTTACTGTTTCATTTGTATTAGTAACATCTATAAATCTTTTGTTATAGTAAACTTTTATTGATTTTTTGAATTTGTTTATTGTTTTATTTGTACTAGTATGTAAAAATATTGAAATCATATCTTCTGAATAAAATATTTCAAAAATTTCGGGATCTTGTGCATTTCAAAGACAAAGACCCAAATATACAGTAATATTATTGTAACACCCCGAAAATTTCCAAGTTAAGGTTCGAATCAGTGTTAATTTTGCATATAAGATCATTTCGGGTTATTCTTTAATTGTTTTTAGGAATTAAGGTCAATTATTTAGTGCGGGAAAGGGATTTTGATACAAATTAAAGTCAAAAGAGTCCCCTAGCACAATGTTGAGTTAAAAGCTTCCTTACTAATTAAGTTTTGACATAAGTTTCTACTTGGGTAAATTTCAAAAGGTCATATCTATCATCACATAATGAATTAGGTGGCCCATGACCTATCAAATTGAAGTTATATGAGTTCTCTTTCCAAGGCCACCAAGTTTGCTTCATTTTGGGTTTGGAGTAAAATGTTATGACAATTTTACCAGAGTCTCCACATCGGTGTTTCCTAAGTCAATTCCTACAAATTTCTTGTACGTGCCATAGAATTTTTTTACGACCCATTCTGTCAACTCGTAGAAAGCTTGAGAGAAGTCAAATTTTGGGGTCTCATTCCTATAGATCCATCTATAGGTTGTAGAAAATTCTATTTTTCATAGTTTGGACCCATAGAATGAACTTTTGAGCCTTAAAATTCAATATAAATTCTATGGATTGGGTATACGGTTAGTAGAAACTTCTAGGGGATGTAGTTTTGATTCACATAATGAATTATCAAGCCTTAAAATTTAGTATGAATTCCACAGATGAGATTTGCGATCCGTCAAACAAACCACGAATTGTAGATGGCCCGATGTAAGGTTTTTGTCAGCTTTTTAAGAAGGGTATTTCAGACTTTTTCCCACTCATTCTAAGCCTAAAACATAAATCTTTCAAACTTTATGAACGAATTCAAATATGTAAATCATGATTGGCGTGTGGGTGAATGAACCCAACACTATGGAAACTTACATACCTCATAGGGATCAAACCCTTGGCAAAAATCCGCAACGAAACTCAAGAATCTCAACGAACGCTTTGATCCTTTCCTCTTTTCTCCTTTTTTTTTGTCTTCTTTTCTCTTCTTGAGCTCTCAACTAAAACCCTAAGTGTAGATTAGGATTATAAAACTGAACCAAATCATTTTAGACCCCTAAAACCTTACTAAAACAAACTAATCTTATTGGATAAGGAAAAGACCAAAATACCCCTCATATTTTTAGGTAAGTTTCCTTAACTGGACGGCCTGACTTCACAAGGGGATATCTCACTCATCCAAACTCGAAAATTAGCAAACGTAGTGGCGTTGGAAAGAGGATTTGAAGACCTTTCATTTGATATCTTATCGGCCACATAAATCATCTTGTACTGAAAGTTATAGTTGTTTAAAAATGACTTAAAACTTAGAAGAACTTAGCAACGACTTGATTGAATTATCTTTAGTTCTTTTTGGAACTCAATGTGCCACATCTAGTGACCTTAACACTCAAGAAAATTTTAAATTCCTCGGTAAACTCCTACTCACAACAAAGAATGGTTTAAATCTTAGTTCAAAAATTTTCTGGAATGTTACAATATCTCCACTTTCGGATCATTCGTCCTCGAAGGACAGCTGGACTGGGTATGGAACGGGGTTAATTACTCTCATTATCTCTACCAGACTAAAATTTCCCGCATCACTACTCGGAACCACCTAAGGGCTCTCATTTAATTCTTTCTCATAGTAAAACCTCATCCTCCTCTTCCTCCTCATTTATAACCTTAGATAGAATTATCACACCATCACTATCACGATAAGAACATCAACTTCCTCTTTCTAACATCACTCCATTATTGAAAGGACCTCCGAAAGGATATCTCCCATATTTTTTTGAACTCATTACTATCTTACTCTCAAACACTTGACTTGATTTCTCATCTTGTCATCTCCCCCTTAGGTCTATAGCTGACACTTGAAGGCTATGGACCTATTCCATCATCTCTATACTGGTCTACATCCTCTTTTACTCTAACACTCAGGAGAAGTTTATCTCAGGACTACCAAACTCTCCATAAGCAGGTACCAAGCCCTCTTTCTAAGGTGTTTCTCTTAACCTCTTCTAGTTAGATACCCTCTCGGCACACCTCTTAATGGTCTTGTTACTCTTGTGACTTAGCCCCACTTCACTACCTTTATCTAAAGGTTAGGATCTCTCACTTGTACCACTCATATTTATTGCAGCTAACATCTCAATTCCTCATCTACTCTATATCAAGTCTACTAGATCAAATATCAAGACTAACATCATCACCCTCAATGTTGCCATTCTCTGGATCATGACACTCATCTCAAATTCAAGCTTAATGTTCATTACTAAACCCGAATATCAATATGATTGCTCGCATACTATACTATACCTCATTACTTGACTAGTTCTATAAGCTTTTGAACATCATGACCCTCTCAAACAAATCATAAGCCTATCTTAGATCTATCACATTATGAATACTCTGTGCTTTTATTAAACACATATATTTAGCCTTCTTTAACACGATGGCACATCAGTATCAACTCTATTATGGTTAAAAAGATATGCTCTATCTCATTTTGACTAACAACTCTTACTCTACCTCCTATCATGAGATCTTCACAACTTATCACTTCTTAGTCTACCCATAAGGGAAAAATCCTCATCAATAACTTACTGGGTGCATGAATATAATAAAATAGCTTGCCTCACTGCTATCTCACTTTCTTAGATTAGTAAACTTTTGGATACTTTCCTCTAACTCAAGGATTTTTCACTACTACTGCCCGTGATCTCGTAACGCATGCTACCTTTTAGGGTGAAAATACTACCCAAGCTCTACATATACTTCCTCATAAGGATCTCATCTGAATAAGGTTTAGAGAAGAGTGTACAACTCACTTTTAGCTCAGACACATGATTCATATGATCATGAGTACATTCCTCTGAAACTCAACACTTAACTCACTCATGGGCTTCTCTCAAGCCCCTCTGGAGTTACATGACTTCCTAATAATTTTCGCTAAGAACAACTCATCGATGAAGGACTAACTTTTCTGTTCAACCACCTCTAGTACGAGGGGTAGTAGAATGAATCTGAGAAACGCATGAGTATAAATAAATCTCTATGACTTATCTCTATTACACGATTAAGAGTATGAAAGAAAGGAAACTTTTCTTAAATGTTTGTAGTCCATTATTTATAGAAGTGGCACCCTCACAATCATAAATAAGATCCTACTTGACATGGCTTCATAGACACCCTAGGAAAATTAAACGATGTACTCTGATACCAAGTTTGTCACGACTCGAGCCTACACCCTGGACGTGGCCGGCACTCGAGAACCAATGCTGGACCCCAAGCGAACTCTCATCTTGGATGACTACAAGCGAAAAACTAAGTCAAGTATACAAAGCTTAAAACTGAATAAAATTCATTAAACTCAATTACAAATCTTTAACTGAAATGATTAACTCTAAATAAAAATAGAATGGTCAACTAGCCAAAAATAGGCAACTCAAGTCTTGGAAACATTTAACAAAATAAATGAAATAGACTTCTCAAACTCTATTATTTATCTACCTCTAAATGACAAAGATGGATATCGGGACAAGATCCATGACATCCTCACAAAATTGAAAAGTAATAAAGGCCTCCCGAAGAAATGAGGCTCACCATACCTAACTCGAACTGCAAGTGGTATCAACGAAGCTCCTATTGATGACCCTAGCTACATGTATTTGCATCATGAAATGATGCAGGCCAAATGGCGTCAGTACATGTAGTGTACGAGCATGTAAGGGGATTATAAAGCATAAACATAAGCTTGAGCTGATGGAAAAGAAACATACTTACCTCTTCTCAACTCAACTCAACTCAATGAAACATACTTCAACTCAAGTCACAGAAAATAGGGCTTAACTCAATAATAAGATACTCAAAACAGTGAGGCATAGTTAAACTCAACTGTAAGATACTCAACTCTGGATACAGTTACGCCTCGGAATAACTAGTAGGTGAAACTAGAGCCTTACGTTGAGTTGTTGAGTTTGATGTTGTAAAATAGTTTCCCGATCTTAGGTTGAGGTGTTTAGGGGTTAAACGTCAAGGTACGACCTCCCAAGGACCAACCAAGGGTCCTTGAGGGGGACTCTAAAGCCTAACCACCAAGACCCCCAAATCTGCCCAAGTTGCCAAAATAGGGCCACCTACAGATGGGACCTACGACCAGTAGGTGGACCCATGCCCCATAGGTGGGGGTCGTGGGTCAGGACGTCAAAAAGCAGTTTCAGACCACCCACCCAAGGACCTATAGGATGGGGTGTGAGTGGACTCATGGTCCGTGGGTCAAGGGGCATGACTCATGACTGAGTTGCTGTCTAATTCGGCCAAGGCTAGGGTAGTTTGGTAAATTCCTAGGGTGGTTAGTTAAGTTAGGGGTCATTTTATATTGATTATTTAGCCTTATTTAAGACCTTTTAAACTATTAACTACCCCTTTACAATTCATAATTCCCAAACTCAAAATCATAACCACCTCCTCTCCAAAAAATTCTCTATCTAAAATCACCATTGAAGAAAAAGAAGAGGTCAAGATATAGGGCTCAAGAACTCAACTTTTTCACTCCATTTCATGAGGAATCTTAAATTAAGGTATTGTAGTTTTGATTCATGGTTAACTTTCCATCCATGAAGTCCTCAAACATTTAATTGCATAGTTAGAAATTCTCCAAAACTAAGGATTTTCATTCTATGTCATGGATTCTTTCCCAAAACATTTTCAATGGTTTAATTGTCATATATTAAGATTGAATTGAAGTTTTATGATGGTTTTAAGATAAAACCCCCTATGAATCAATGATTTCAGCATAACCCTAATTTAAGACTATGTGATGTGGTGAATTGTAGTAAGATGAATGTTATGCAATTGTTCTTGTAATGGTTTAGCTATTTGAATTATGTCATTATTCATTCCTAAATTTTAGAAATTCTAGGTGTGTTGGTGAATTGTGATTTATGGCCTTGGAGGGCAATTTATGACGGTTGATGTATAATCATGATGCTTATGTATATTCTTTGTGATTCCAATGAAAGTAATGTGATCATGACTATAATGTAATGGTGTGGTTGTTGAAAGGCTATTATCACATACACACACTCATGAATGAAGAATGAATGAAGTTTCTATGATTATGTTAAAGATGATGAGTTAATTGAAAGGCTATTCTCAATTGTACACTAATGAATGAAATGACATGTTGTGAAAGGAGTTTCTCACAATATGGGGATTGTTAGTTGAAAGGTTGTTCTCATCTTTAAATCTATGAGCTATATAATAAACGAATGTTGGGTTTGAGATGTATGCTCATCCATGAGTTGAGACGGGGTATCTAGTAACAATATCATATCCCATAATAATAAACTAACGCAATGGATGTTAAGTACTCCATGGGGAATAATGATAAGCACTGAGTGGATATGGATTGAGATGGATGCTCATCCATGAGTTGAGGCGGGGTATCTAGTAGCAATCTCTTGAGATGGATGCTCAGCCGTGAGTTAAGGCGGGGGTATCTAGTAGCAATCTCCATATCCCATAACTATATGCCCATATATGTTATTAGCTAGTGGATCCACCTAAGCTAAACATTAACAGTCCTACCTTAAGCAAGTAGGAATCGCTTATTCGTTGTAGGTAACACCAGGATTCCATGATTTGCTCACTTGGTGTATGTCGGTTAAGGCTTACCCCCACAATGAATGATAATGAACTATGGCTTCTCAAGAATGCACTACTTAGTGTGGGTGGGGGTATGGGACTTCATCCATGCATTGCAAAAGTAGGCTTTAAAAGTAGTCATGGTGTGTTCCTTAATGTTATAATGCCTAATGAAATGAATGTGCTTATAATGATGCTAATGAGAATGTTGATATGAAGGCTAAATGCAATGAAGTATGCTTAATTTGGATTGTTGCTATGAGTTGCTTGCCTTGATGTGACTTAGTAAATGTGAATATTTCTTATCTATGAGTATTTACTAAAGATGAGAATGAAGAATGGTAAGTATGTTTATGGTGGCCCCAAAGTGGTACTAAGTATGATTGGTATTATGGGATGCCATTCACACATTACACAAGTATAACTTAGGGTTGTCTAAGATGATGGTTCTATTTGATATGAGATTGTAAGTATTGACTATGATTGTATGAACTATGAACTATGACTATTCAAGGAGCTTTACATATTATAGATGGGGTATGGAACTTCATCTATGCATTGCACACAAGTAGACTTTGACGGTGATTATGGTTTGTTTTATTATGCTATGATGATCTATATGTTGAATATGCTTATGTATTGTTATTTTACACTAATGTTCATGATGATTCTCAAACTCGGTATACAACATGGTTTTAACAAAAATGTTTGTTTTAGCATGATTTTTGCATGGCTATCATAAATAGTACATTTTTGTGCTAACCAATATTTCTTCTACATTTTTCACAAAGTGTAGGGTTTGGACATTTGAGTTCTATTCTTGGAAGATCGGTTTCTAAGGAGCAAGAAGTTGAAGATTTGGTGAGTCCTCATAGGTTCGAGGACAAACCCACCTATTCTTTTTTTGTCTTTTATTTTATGTTTAGAGCTTTTGTGTGAGCTGCGTCCCAAAGTTTTAGTCTGATAATTTTAGATGGTTTGAGACAAAGTATAGACTTCCATTAATGTTTATCACAGACTTCGATTGTAGAGGAAAAAGTTTTAAATTTCCGTACCATATTCTTTTGTCTTATGTTATGAATGTTATGAGGCATGTACGAGGCTCTTGGGATTCTTTTATGCCGTATTACATCCGGGGTGTAGGTTCAGGTCGTGACAGATACTCAACTCAAGATAAAGCAACAATAAAAGATGTAATATATGGAAAACTGTTAAACCAGTAGATAGCAAATCAATGTATTGAAGAATATAATAATAACTCAGTTTGTATATTGAAATACAATATAACTCTTTCTGTATATAAAAATACAATATAACTCTGTGGGAGATTTTCTAACCTACAACCATTACTATGAGCTATGTGATGATACATTGTCTACCCACGCTTCCAGAACTGTCCTCTACTTTGCCAGGGTATAAAACCTACTACTAAGTGGATCCACTAGTCTATGCAAAAAAGCATTAAGGAATCATCTAAAAAGTATGAACCTTTCTACCCACGTTGGCTACATGGTTTATGAATACTTTGAGTTATCTGAACTCGTCCTCATATCAGTGCTCAATAGTACTCCAGAAATACAACTAGCTCATATGTTTATAAACATAAATCTTTTTGTGGTTTGAGATTATTACTCAAAAATCTTTCTCTTAAATGAGATGGTACTTAAACGTCTCAAAAACTCTTTTGGAAATCAATGTTTCCTCTCAGCTTAAATGTGAAAATATTTCTCTTTGGAATAATTAGTTCCCATATATCACTTGAAAGAAAATGAACTCAACACTACTCTTTCTCTAACTCAAATACTTAAGTCTTAAAACAAGTTTAGAAAAATTTGTAAAAGACTTCTCAAAATAGGGTTCACGCCAAATTATGGACGCGAACGACTCTATTCAAGGTTTTCAATTACCATACATAGAATTCAATACTTGAAACTCAACAACTCAGAACTCAATAACTTCAATGATACTACTAATTTCAAGAATGCTCAACTCAGAGGGTTCATGCGGAATTATGGGCATGAACAACTAAACTCAAGGACTTCATGATACTACTCATATCAAGAATGTTCAACTTATAGGGTTCAGGCAGAATTATGGGCATGAACAACTTAACACAAGGACTTCATGGGTAACATGTAATAGTTCCATGATTAGGAATATAATCTCAAAAGGGTTAGGAACTCAATACTCGGGACTTAGAACTTGATGATACTACTCCACTCAAAGATACTCAATTTATGAAGTCCATAAAGATTTTATGGGCATGAACGACTCGACTCACGAGTCTTCATAACAATATGGAACTCGTGCATACAACTCTTCTCATCTTCACACTTACTTCTTCAAAACTTAACTCAAATCGATAGTTGATCTCAAAGGATTCACAATTAAACTCAAAGACTTTCTTGAACTCTACTCTTAACTCTCTCTTGAATAAGAATTATGAATTCAAGAGTTATGATTCATGATATGAAGGATCTCGATGATAGTGTAGACTCATGAATACATTCTCCTCATTCTCATACTCACTTGCTCGATTTTTTAAACAAGTTATTTGAAATTGTAGAAGACTCCTCAAAAAGACTCAAAGGGACTTTCACAAAATGTTTGAAAGAACTCTCAAGACTTAACTTTTAACTTTAACTTGAATTTGAATTGTAAATTCAAGGTTGTGATTCAAGTTATGAATGGTTTCTATGTGTTTAGAAGTAATTTAGAATAGTTACAATCAAAGGGAGCGAAGATACACTTTAAAGGAACTCAAACGGGACAACCGACGAAAAAGGAGTGGGGGGCAGGCGACCCTGGAGCATTCCTGTCACCGGGAGCCAGCCCCTAAACTTCAAAGGCACTATCTTGGCGCACTGCTGGGGTGCGCCGCCCCAGCCCCTCCTCAGAACTCTCCGACAAATTTTCTTCTTTGATTTTTGGCCCTAATTCACCTAGAATCGAATGGTTTCTCCCCAACTCACTTAGACTCGAATACCAAACATAAGTACACAATAATCTACTCAAAAACAACCCTTATATTAAAAAAATTTATCTTAAGAACTCATCAAACACATCCTAATTCAATAACAAAAGCAAAACTTCAAGAACACTTATCAAGAACTTAAATCTTTCAATCTTTATGGATGAATTTGAATATGTAAATCAAGATTGGCATTTGGGTGAATGAACCTAACACTATTAAAACTTACATACCTCTTAGGGATCAAACCCTTGGCTAAAATCCGCAATGAAACTCAAGAATTTTGAGGAACGCTTTGATCCTTTCCTCTTTTCTCCTCTTTTCTCTTCTTTCTCTTCTTGAACTCTCAACTAAAACCCTAAGCGTAGATTAGGATTATAAAACTGAACAAAATCTGTTTATACCCCTTAAACCTTACTAAAAACGAACTAATTTGATTGGGTAAGGAAAAGACCAAAATCGCATTTTGAAAATGAGGGCTGAAGCTGAAAATCTGATATTTAAATAGCTGAAATTGGTCGCTAAAAGTCAAATCCGGTCGCTAAAGGCCTAAATTGTAGTTGCTAAAATCCTGCATTAGATATCTGCATTTCAGCTTGTTTGCTGAAACTTTGAGCTCTCCGACGGGGTGCCGGGGATTCATTCAGAACCCCGTGCGCACAAACAAAGTATGCTACCCCTTCGAGTTCGGCATTTCAGATGATACAAAAACATTGAAACTTCCATCAGAGGCCCTCTCGACGAATAGTGGATCCCACACCTAAGTTTTATTTTAAGCTAAAATTCACAAAAAGGTTCAAAATGAGACCGAAAGCCTCGATAACCACGTGAAAAGTCATTCTAGACAAAACTCAAACTCCTGGAGCCAACCGCACTAACAAAATTCTTATTTGAGTACGTTTAACAAGAACGTTGACCTATGACAAACTTTGATTGAAGCTTCAAAGTTAAAACGTCTAAAGGCACAAACTCACACCGGAAGTGTTGGGGCTCGAACCAACCATGTCCCTAGCATAAAATGGCATTTTTGAAGCTGGTTGACTCATCAAAATTGTATTCTCAAGCAGTCTTCCTGAGCATTTAACCGTAGTCAATTGTTCAAGTTTTAAAGGCTCCAAAATACGTAAACTTCCACCAAACCCACACGAACAACCCGATGACCAAACTGTTAGTCCCAACCAGTCATAAATGACCTGGGGTTGCTATAGGAAAGGTCTTAACGCTGTAATTATTGATATATAAAGAAAATAACCTGTAGGGTCATTACAATATCTACAACTAATAGGATTCTCATCCGTGAAAGTAGAAGCATAGTTACAGCCTAAAGGCATGAAATGATGAGGATACGGGGTTCACCTGATTCACTAGACCTTCACACACCCTCTCGGATCAAACAACACCAACACAAAACTCAGGATAAGAGGAAAATCCTCAAATTCACTTCAAAACTCCAAAAACTCATCTTATTCATGTTTGGGCTCCAACTCTCTCTCAACCAATTCAAACTTACTTTAAAGCACAAAATTCATCTGAGAAAACCAACACCACATTGAAACAACCGAATTAAGAAACACAAGGCAATAGCAGATGCAACCCAACTCATAAAACAACATACTCACCTTATGCTCGACATCTAAAATCTTCTAATCATCAAAAGCATTCTAGCGGCCCTTAGCTATCCTGAACATCACCAGCACCATCTGAATCCCACCTGCAAGACCCCACAACACAAACCTCGTATGAAGCACATACTCTACTTGAACATCGAGGAATAACAACTTCCAAAACAACAAACTAAACTCACGACAAAGCCAAAAATCCACTCCTAGCTATCAAAGACCAACAAATCTAGCTGCAACACAACCTTCTAAAGCTAACCACACTAATTTAAAGCATGATAATCCTAATATTGATGCATCTACATTGAGCCTAGCTCCAAGGACCTACTTCAAGCAAAGGAACTTCTGAAGACAACTACCATGAGCCCAAAAGCTTATATACCAACACAAATCTGAACCAACCCTCCAAGTCTAAGAGAAACAAAGTCGGGAGGTGGTATTCAACTGACCAGTAGTGTCCCAAGGGTACCCACTCCCATCAGCATACTTTGCAACCCACCGAGTATGAAAAAAGCAAACCATGCATCCTAAACTAGAACCAACTCATAGATTCCACAAACTACTTTGACCTCATCCTGAAGATGAACCTTGTTCAAGTTTCCAACAATAGCTAGGGTCTGAAACCTCCGCTGAGCACTGTTACTTTGACTCTAATTTGCACACCAACCTCGAGAGCTATGAAAACAGTAGCAAGGAACAAAAACAATAACAATCAAAGCACAATAAGCAATCACACCTCGAAATTCTGGCAAGCCATAACCAAACTCCAAGACCACAAGAAGAGGACAGATCCAAAAAGACTGAAAGAGCAAAAAAACAACTCCGCAATCGAAAAAAGAAAAAAACAAAGGAAGAAAGCAACTAAAAAGGACAACAACACTAAAGAAGGTCAACTAACCAACTAGGCCCAATAACACATAAATCTCAAATCGAGAAAAACTACCCTAGCCACCTATCTAACAAGGATAAACATCACATCGAGAGTGCTTAAAAGGGGTGGATAAAAGGGAAACCAGTTACCCAAAGGGCACAACCATATCATAATTATCAAGGCATAAGAATAGTGAGTTACTTCCAATAAAAAAGCATTGTCCAATCAATCCACTACTAAAAGAAATAAACAACACGAGGAAAAATACAAATACAATCCTCAATTAAAGCTGCCAGAATAGGCCAACAATTTGTAACAAGCCAAATAAATGGGAATGCGCATGAAAGCCCCAAAATACACAAAAATAAGAATAGGGGAGTAAAGCCACAAAATCATTGATATTGATCACAAAGGTGGGTTGTACCAAAATCAGGCACCAGTAAATTTTAGCTAAGTCTCTAGGCTACGTCCAGTACCTCGGGATCGGTTCAAAACCCTATGCACATGAATGAGATATGTAACACAATAAAATTAGACATTTTAAACTCAATTGAGAAGTCCAAACTTCCATACGAGGTAATCTCGATAACAAGTAGGTTTCATACCTGACCTCTATTTTGAGTCAAAATTCACAAGGGGCTCAAAATTAACCTAGGAGCCTCGAGATCTGCATGAAGTGTCGTTCTTGACTAAACTCGACATCTAAAGCTTACCGCACTTACGAAATTGTCTTTTGGGAAAGTTTATCAAGAATGTTGACCAACGTCAAACATAGGCCTTAACTTAAAGTTAAAACGCCAAATTGCATAAGTTTGAACCGAAATCCTCAGGATCCAAGCCGACCATGCTACTAGCCTAAAATGACCCTTTCAGAGCTTATAGGATCATCAAAATTGGACCTTGAGCTCTTCTTCCCAAACTTTTGATCGAAAATGAACTTAAGGTTCAAAAGCTCCAGAACGCAGAAATTTGCATAAAAAACAAATTAAAGATGAGGGGATTCAACTATCAGTCCCAATAAGTCATAAATGACTTGGGGTCACTCTAGGAATGCTCTAGCTGATGAACATAAGTAATAAACATATAAATGACTTGGAGGGTCATTACAGTTGATACGTTGTCTGGTCAAGTAAAAGTTGAGCATATCCCACATGCCTTTAAAATTTTAAGTAGAAAAGGAGCATGTCTTTGATGCCTTATAAATCTGAAAATAAGTATGTCAAATGTATCCAAGTGGTATGGCTCTCATTAAAAATAGTTTAGAACATAACTGATTGAAAACAGTCTTATGCCATGAATGAGAGTGATACAACCATACATAAATCGAGATCGCACAACAAAACACACAAAAATGAATATCCAATGCAATGCATGCTATCACCAGCATTAAGACAAGACACTCCTAATGAGATATACAATAAGAAGACTACCACGCTACCAAGGCAAGGAGAACTAACTTGGAATCCAACTGATCCTTGATCACCACCTCAGGCCAAAAAATATAACAATGGCTCAATAAGCATAACAAGCCTACCGCTAATCAACGAGTGAAGGAAACAAGAAGAGCTTTATAATAAAATAAGAGGAGGTATATACCACAAGGAACAATGCATTACCCCCAACCATACCGCTTCGGTCTACAACCGAGCAAAACTAAAGACAACATATGGCTACAATGAGAAACTAATGTCTTAAGCAATAACATAACATAAGCAACCCAAATAAACCGTACAAGGAGAAACTCATAGCTAAAAGGGTGATAAAACATATGTAAGTCATCCAAGGCTCAACCCTAGACTAAGGCCACAAGTGTCAACCCTAATATGGATAAATATGGTAAGACATAATACAAGTTAGGGTACAAGCCTAAACTAAAGATCCCGCCACAAACAATAAGCACAATGTTCCTAGAGGAATCAAGAAAGGATAGACTAACAGAAGGAAGGCTAATACTTGCCAATACATTCATAAATCACATGCAATTCATACAAAACATTATGTAAAAAGCCTAATAAAGAAAGTAGACGAAAGCATACCTCAAAGGCGATTACACGCGCTCCGAATCAACAACAAAAGAGGTATTCACTTTTGAAACGCCTTCAAGCACCACCCCACTATCAAATAATCGATCAGAATGTCAATACAAACTTTAGACCCCAAATTGACAATAATTGGAGATGGACCCAAAATCAAGTCAAAATGAGAATGTGGGACACACACCAAGAATCCTAAAACCTACTATGCCAAAATGTCAAAAAAAACTTACCGAGTTTGTGTCCCAAAATGGGACACAATTCGATGCCCTAAACATTCCCAAGGATGTCATTCAATTTAAGTCAACATTAATGAGATATGGAAGCACCTTCGGGGAAAGACTTACCTTAAACTAGTGCTCCCCACACTTCTTGGAACACTTCTAAACACATCCACAGTTAAGACAAACATTTATCACTTCCAATCGCCCAATTTGGAGCTCCTTAGATCCCACAATCGCAAAAACACTAAAGAAAGATGGGCTAAAATAGTTGTTGGTCTTGATTAAAAGACAAGTTTGCAGACCATCACGAACACAGTGACCAGGTCCATGGATATTGAAGGAAAACATCACACTTCTCCATGAACGCGGGACCAGATATGTGAACACAAAGGGAAAACATCCTCCTTCTTCCCGAACGTAGGGACCATGTCTACAAACATGGAGGGAAAACTTCATCCTTCTATGCGAACATGAGAACCAGGTCCGTGAACATAGAGACCAACCCTAGCTGCACCAACTGAACTTTAGAATTTAAAAATATGTCGATGTGGTGCTTGAGATTTGTTCAGAATCCCATACACATAAAAAGATGTTCTACCTCACTATATTCAACATTCCAAACTCAATTGAACCCTCGAAACTTTAAATCGCAATTGTCTCCATGAAAAGTTGGTCCCATTCCCAAGCTATATTTTAAGCCAAATTAAAAAGATATGTTCAAAATGATATTAGAAGCCCCGAGAACCGCATGGAAGGTCATTGTAGTCCAAACTTGATTCTCTAGAGCTAAGTGTGGTGATTGAATTCTCATTCGAGCACATTTATTAAGATTTTTTACGAAAGTTTGACTTTGTCCAAAGCATTAAAGTCAAACGCCTAGTGGCATAAACTCGCACTAGAAGTCTTAGTTGGTTATTTTTATTGACGAGGTCTGCTTTCTCTTTTGATTAGTTTTGGAGAACAATTTGAGCATTATCACATGGCCACATGACATGAATAAGATATAGATTTTCCATCAATGGTTTTGATTATGTTCCTATATTAGGTCTTGATCAGTATGGTATACAGATATGCCATGAATGAGCATGGATCAAGTTTTTAAAACTAATATCATTAGTAGTATGATACTTTTAGTATGAAGTTAATGAATATGGATCTTATAAAGCTATTATGAAAAGGTCATGAATGGTGAAAGGTTTTCTCACACCTGTTCTAAGGAGCTACTCTATGATGTTTCTATCTTTGATTAGTATCTTGATTGTAATTTTCCATGGATGATAATATGAATATGACTAATGACTATTCCATGGGATTTTACTTAGCATCGAGTGGGGTTTTGGGATGAAGGTTTCCGTTTAGCGTCCGTAGACCTTTTGTAGCAATCCCTAAGTCCTAGAACTATGTGCCATCATAGGATGTTGTCCCAAATAGACATTAGCTATTGGATCCACCTTAGCTTAGACTCATTTAATAACTCACATGGTCTATGTCGGTTAATGGTAAACATCTAACAATAATGAACTAAGGTTACTTTTAAAGTATCTCACAAAGTGTTTCTAATATTTTAAGCTTGCATTGATCATGATTAGGACCTGTGTTTTCTAACATTTTATTTTGAAAGATTTAGCTTGGTTACTGCATGTCGTGAAAAGTCTTTTTAGCAGGATTTCATATCTTTTATGCATTGCTATCATACTTAGTACATTCCATGTACTAATGTATACTTCTTCCTACATTTTTTCATAATGTAGGGTCCGACGCTCCCACCTCGCATACTTATGGCTAGTTGATCTCTCTCAGATTTAAAGATTAGTGAATCCTACTATTTCAATGACCAAGTCACTTTTATAGTATTATTTCAGTTTTAAGAAAATTTGTATATGGTGTATGGGTTATGTCCCAACCACTTCCTCTTGATGTAATAGATGGCTTGTTGAGACTATGTTAGACTTCCGCTTTTGTCATTCTCTTTTATTACATAAGATTGCTACTTTTGAAATCTTTATTTCTATTATCTTGTATGATTTATGCTAAGTGGCTTGAGTCCAGCTCCTATGACCTATCTCTACAAAGAAACAACCAAAACACCCACACCAAGTGCCTGCAAACTACTCCAACAATGTTAATCTAAGTCAACCACCCTAGTTTAGGGGAAACCGAGCCGGTAGGTGGCATATAAATATAGTCAACTGACTAGTAATGGCCCATGGGCACCAACTCCAATCAAAGAACACCACAAGCTACCCAATACGCAAAACACAAAATTCACATCCCACACATACACCAAATCTTATATTCTATAAATTACTTTTAACCCATCTTATTCATGAACCTTCTAAGCAAATCTCTACCCTCCAATTGAAGCCAGAGTCTAAAGCCCCTAATGAAAATCACCACTTCGACTCCAAATCACAAAACTCAACCTCGATAGCTATCAACATGAGCACTAAGAAACAACTTCAATAAAAAGGTGCTTGAGGAAGCACAACTCCAAATCATAGCCAACCATAACCTAACACCAATAACACAAGAAAGAGATGAATCCAAAGAGAATGAACGAGCAAAACACAACTCCACAATTGAGAATAAGCCTAAGGCAGAGGGATAAAACGGCCAACTAGGATTACCATAATGCTGCAAAAGGCTAAACAACCCTTTACTCTATACTGGCACCTAACAACCACCCAACTACTACACTAAAAACACATCACGGAACTAATGCAACCTCCTAAGACAGATAGTCCCAACAAAACAAAAATATCAAACCAGACAAAGCTGGTCTAGCCACTTATCTAATAAGGATCAAAGTCACTACAAAAACACGCAACAAAGATGTCAAAAGAGAATCCAATAATCGCGACACCAATATTATAACCAAACCACCAAGACAAGGGCATTGGGAGTTACTCAACCACTACTCCCAATTGAAGTAACATAGCCTAGTCGATCCACTACTAATAGAAATAAACTATGGAAGGCATAACATAAACAAAATTTTCAAATAAAGTCACCATAAAATTAAAGTGATAGATAATGAGTCAAACCAGTATGAATGGATATTAAAACCCCTTAAACACACAAAATAAGAAATAAAGGAATAAAGCAATAAAATCACATCTAAAAGAGAGATACCTGGAGCCTCGGCCTCTTGTCAACCTGGATAATCATGGAATAGATCGTGCTCGATCTCAATCTACATGTGTGAAGAAGCACCAACATCACTCAAGGTACCACCTCTGACCAAACGTTCAGTTAACACATGATACAAATCTAACTGAACAACTTTCACCATCGTCCCAGATAAGAGACAAGCTTTAGAACGATGGGCAAGATCCCCAAGAGTACAACAAAGTCTGACCACCCTAGCCTAGGAGTATCAGATGTCTCTAATGCATGGTAAAATAACCCCCGCCTAGCCAATCCCCGAACTAGTGGTCCAACCCCACACAATAAAAGCAACTTTTATAGTCTGAAACCTAGTATGAAGAACGTGGTGAGCTACCATGCCTACCTATGCAAAGCTTTGAACCACCCCTAGCAAACTGCACTAGGGCCTTTCAACACTTTTTGACCTAGAGGCATACCTCACCACACTCATAGCAACCGTCACAAAGATCAACTTGATGTGAAGACCCAACAAGAGTAAAATGAGACCCAACAACTCAAGACCCAAAAATGATCACTATGAGAAGTCTGGACCGAGCTCTGCCTACCATAGGCACCAGGACCTACCTCAAAACCCATTGGAACCTAAGATTCTAATGCCATAGGTCGGATAGGTTAAGGTGGAAGATTATCCTCACTGAATTAGAACCCACATTGTAGTAGAATGATATCACTTCTATGCTGATGGTGAGGCCTCTTACCACTATTGTTGTAAGCCTTAATACATGTTGTTCCATGACCTTCATATGACTAACAACCTTTAAAAAGGAAGACCCTGATGCTATCAAATGCTTTGACGCCAACCAGAGAGTCAAGGCCAAACCTCTAACTCAAATCATGATCTGTAGGGAACAATCGGCCCATTTCGAAAACCCCAACAAATACGTAGAAACAGACGACGGACCTTTCTAGGACCAGTCAAACTAACTCTGCCCTGAGAAGCACGCACTAGACTAAGAACCACACCAACCTATTGTAATACCTCAGATTTGAGAAAGGCGTAGAAAAGGGTAATGTGGAATGACTCAAAGGCCAACACCTTGACCATGGACCCTCCACAGAGCCCAGATGGGCCATAAAGGGGACCACGGTCCGTGTAGTGGACTGTGGTAAGTCCTTCAGATCTGCTCAGCAAGGACCATCCCACGAGGGACTTAAGAACTTGTGGGGAGGCATAAATGTCGTTATGACTCTCGTGTGGGGGAGGCATAACCTACCCCAAATTTAGCCTCCTCTCACGAACCTCTAGACGGGTTGTAAAGAGTAAAATGACCCATTAAGGTGGTCATGAAAAGGGCAAGGCAGTAGTGGGCCTCTTCCCATGCCACTAGTCAAGGACCACGGCTTCCACAACGATCCATGGAGGTCCTTGACGGTATGTGAAGGCCACCCACCATCTGGTGGTTGCGTCAACTTTAGGTCAAGGTCTTTTTGGTCTTTTTCTGAATTGTACTAACACAATAGTATGTCGTTTTAACCTCTACCCAAAGACCAATATAAGTGTTTTTACCCCCAAATTTCCCCAATTGAAATCATTCTCTCAAATTCATAAAAGAAGAACAAGTCTTCCCTTCTAAAATATTTCTCCCTCTAGAAATTGAAGAAGAAAGCTAGGGTTTTCAAGTCAAGTCTCCAATCCTTCATTGAAGTCAAGCTTTTAAAATTAAGGTATGATGGTTTTTATCCATAGAGCCCTTTCCTTCATGGATTTCCAAATTCTTCAATTTATAAAGTTAGAAATCCCCAATTGGGATAGTGTTTTCTTGTATGTCATGGGTTCCATTCAATTTTGATTTATTTAATTGTTTTATGAACTACTATGCATTAATTGATATAATTCCCTGATTTTATGATGAATCCCCATGAATCCATTCTTAACCCATGTTTTCTAGATTATGATGATTGAAAGTGGGTTATGATCTAAGAAAGAGGATTTTATGCGTATATGCATGTTATTATGAAATTGATGAAAATGTTATATCAATATGAATATTGTTGTGTTGTGATATAAGTTCCCGTATACACATGAAATCATGAATGTGAAAAGGTTTTCTTACATAATGGATTCTAAGGTTGGAAGGTCTTCTCACCTAAAATAAATCAAAGCTAAGGAGCTATTCTAATGATTAGGCAAGCGGCGATCACCCATGACCTCTAATGCAAACAAAAAGAGGAGATTAACCATGTCTTCTGAATGTTAAGAGGAGTTAAGAATAATGAATATTTTGTTGGAATTGTGCTTAGCACCAAATAGACAAGTGGTGATTACCGATGTCCCAGAAACTATGTGCCAACATAGGATTTGTCTAGATAGACATTAGCTAGTGGATCCACGTAAGCTAGAAGTTCACGGTTCTTACATTGGCAAGTGAGAACACCTCTTTTCAGTGTGGGGTAGACGTTGGATTACATGTTGATAGATCACATGGTCTTACATGTCGGTTAAAGGAAATTCTCCCACACTAATGAGTTAAGGTTACTTAAGGAAGTATCTCACAAATGTTTTAATGATGTTGACATGCATTGACCTTATTTTTATGACTTATGTATTCTAACTCTTTTACCTCATGTTTTAGTTGGTCTTTGCTTATCATGAAAAGGTCCATTTTTACTTGTCTTTTATATGTTTATGCATGGCTATCATACTTGGTACATATTTGCACTAACATATACTCATTCCTACATTTCCCCAAATGTAGGGTCTGACGCTCAGGGTTCGCAGTTTTGTGGCTAGTAACTACACTCAGAGCATTCGAAGACTTGGTGAGTCCTCATGATTGGAGGACGGGTTCATTTATTTCATGTATTTTTCCTTATCAAAGATTGAACGTGATGCCAGGGTTACGTCCCGGTCACTCTAGATGTTATGGTTTCTGTTGATGTTGTACAGGTGAAATACTTGGATGCAAATCATAGAAATAAAGTTTGAAAATGAAGTAAAAGAAGCTATACGTAAGGCAATATGGGTTGTGGTCCAGTAGACAAGCCGTCTTATGGTTAGTGGAAGAGAGGCATTGAACAAAGTAGCTACCTAAGTGAAGCCTTAATTCCATGGAACACTAGACAAGTTGTGGTGTTTATGACGTGCCGTCTAGTAGATCGTGAAGACCACAAGTGAAGGGAGACACCACACTGTCTAAGTGTGAGACTATGGAGGGGTTGACGAGCCGTCTGAAAATAAACAAGCCATCACATTGCCCGTGAAGATGTTCAACACCATATGTCCTAGTTCGAGTAGAACTATTTTCAAAGACTATTTTAATTATTTAGGTTATATTTTTGAATTATCATTGATACATTGAGATATTCTGAGCATTGAGAAAAACATTGTTTCCTTTTTGAGCACATTTCTTGGTCGATTACTTTGGATCAAAACTTCATGTTCATGATTGAGGGTTGATAATCAAGAAACTTGTCATTTGCTATTATTGTTAGTCTATTATATTGCTTTTGATAATCTCTATTGTTTGTTTTGTTGAAATAATGAATTGCTAAACACCATAACTAGGGTTGTGGGAACCATGACTAAAACATAACTACAGATTCAAATACGAGTAATGTGGGATTGGTAATTGCATATGTTGTCTCTACTTTTATAATGACTGCCTTCTAATGAGTGCACACATTAGAACTTGCTTCAAAGCACTCTATGACCTAGAGAAGAAGAGTGAAACTCATCTAATAGGGTTGAAACATGTTTAGATGTATCTAACGTGCTAGTAACATATAATATTAGAAATGAATAGTTATTCATCACACAATTCTTTCATAAGGAAGGATTCCTTCTTGTAGTAACAAACATCAAAGTTGAGAGTCTCATTTCATCTTCATTTGCCTTTTACCAGGCTTTCATTCCTCCTTTCTTTCCACACACCAAACTTAGGATTTTGGCCTAAGTTTGATATTTGAACATACCAATGCTTCAAAACTGATTTTTGGTGAGAAGGTAGGGACAATTCAACTCAAGAGGCTTCAATATGGTTGTCAACAAATGATTTAGGCTAAAATGGTTCCAAAATGGATGCACACCCTTACAAGGTAGTCACAAATGATATTGAAGTTTGGGTTCCCTCTCAGAATTGTTTTCCAAGATTATGCCATAAACTTTCCAAATCTTAGACAATTTGACAATCAAGGAAAATTATAGGATTCCACACACATTTTTTCTAGTTAAACCTCCAAAAACATAGCACTTCAAATACACTCATTTAGCAAAGCCCGGGAATATCAAAAGCTTGCGTGCGATGCTCATTGCATGTCTCACATCAAAACACAACTAGTCAACAAAACATTCAAAGATTTCATTCAAAAGTGCAATGACATCAATTTATTTCTTGCAACACAAACACTTTACACCATGCTCATAATGTGTACTATTCAAAACATTGATATTGACAGGAACTGAAAAATTATTCCTGAACTACTTTTTCGTTATCCATCAAACCAATCAACCTTTTAATAACTTAATTCAAACCAGTTCTTAACTTAGATGTAAGCAAAACTAGGTGTATTAAATTAGTGGATGGATAGTCAACTTGGCAACAAGGTCCATAATAGTAAAAAAGATTATTAATTTTTATTTTCAAGTCAAAGGTAAGAGAAAATATGCAATTATTCATTGTAATAACTATTATTAATAACCCGCACGTGTCAAATCATCTGTTTCATTCTCCTTCTAGTCCTCATCACCACTACCTTTTTTTTCGACATTCACATTCAGTTACGATTCAACAAAGAGAAAAAACACTCATACGCTAACCTTCTTCAATACAAGTAAATGTAGTATAAAGAGTTCATTAATATATAACAATAATAACTTCAGCCTGGCACCACAACTGTAACTTCCTCTTTTGTCAATTCCCCATCAACTAATCATTTTTGAGTTCATGTAAGATTATGGGGAAATTTTTTGCTCAAAAGATATAACATAGATAATCTACACTTATACAAGTGAATGTAGCACTAAATTGATTGAAATGTTAAATTTTTCATCCAAAGTTGACTAAAATGTAATATATATAAATTTGAAGTCATAATTCATAAAGATAAGATTTTTTTCAATATTAAAATAAGACGATGAACATAAATCTATGAGTAAATCGTCACTAATTACTAAAAATTAAAAGGGGTGTTGCATTAATTTAACAACATTTAAACTTTTGAATTAAAGGACATTTCCAAGAACACGCAAAATCTTCTATCATCAATGCAGACAATTTTCACATGTCCTTCAGTGTTGATGGATAATTAAGGTTAATATAAATGTCCTTACGCTTAGCACTACCCATAATTCAATGAAAGAAGAAACACCAGTGATAGGAATAGTGGAACCACCATCACCACCTCCCTGAACAAACACTGCCATCTCCTTTCGACACCATTGATTCAGTGGTAGAACATCTGAAGCAATCGGATAAAGACTTAATTTTAGATTATGAAACATAAAGTTACCTACACCATTAGTAAATACACCAACATAGGAGGATGAGTAGCTATTTCTGAAGCTTAGATCCAATGGAAACAGTAATTCTAGCGCCTGCACCGCGTTCACAGACTCAATATAACTATTCTTCCTTGGAGGCTGATTGACCGGCTGTAACGACCTAATTCTGTAGTTAGGGAAAAGCCAATGTGGAAAGAATTGGGGCCAGAAAACTTTTGCATAGTATCTTGGTTAAGGGTGCTTAGTTGGATTGTAGTAATGGTTCTCCCACCGGAGGGTTATTATGGGTGCCAATCATGACGGTCTGGTTCGTGACAAAGTTGGTATCAAAGGCCTAGGTTCGTTGATCTCAGTGTACCAAAATGAGTCTAGTAGAGTCTTGCGGAATGGTAGGAAGACGTCCGTACTTTTCTTTGAGAGGCTATATGACTTTAGGAAAAATTCACTTCTTTCGACTCATTCATTCTATGACTAGAATCCAATTGGTAGATGGGTGATACAAATTGGTATATTTCCTCCTTCACTCTATGGTTCGAACTAGAGCAACAAAAGTGGTAACACTATCTCTAGCAAGAGAGGATGTGTATAGACTATCGACAGTTGAATAGGTTTACCATTCGGAACAAGTATCCGCTGCCTCAGATAGATGATCTGTTTGACCAGTTGCAGGGTGCATCAGTTTTCTCTAAGTTTGATTTAAGGTCTGGTTACCATCAGTTAAAGCTTATGCCTTAGGATATTCCCAAAACGACATTTAGAACCCGCTATGGGCACTATGAGTTTTTAGTTATGTCATTTGGGTTGACAAATCCTCCTGCAGCTTTCGTGAGTTTGATGAATGGTGTGTTCAAAGCATTTCTGTTTCGGTTGTAATAGTATTTATTAATGACATCTTGGTTTAGTTGAAAAGTGAGGAAGCGCATGCCGACCATCCTCGTATTATTTTGGGTGTTCTTGGGAAACAAAAGTTGTATGCAAAATTTTCTAAGTGTAAATTTTGGTTGACTTCGGTTTCCTTTTTGGGACATGCAGTTTCAAGGGAAAGGGTGGTGGTAGATCCCCAAAAGACTGAAGCAGTCAGGAATTGGGTCCGACCTAGTTTTGTGACTGAAATTAAGAGTTTTGTTGGCTCCCTCTATTGAGTTTATTCCTGTGGTGTCAAAATTTAGAGAAGTATTTCCTACTGATTTGTCTGGTATACCTCCGGATAGAGATATAGATTTCTGCATTGACTTGGAAACTAGCACTCACCCCATCTCCATTATTCCTTATTGCATGGCTCTGGCAGAATTGAGAGAACTTAAAGCTCAAATCCAAGAGCTTCTTGATAAAGGTTTCATCCGTCCTAGTGCTTCCCCGCAGGGTGCTCCTGTCTTGTTTGTTAAGAACAAGAAGGGTAGTACGAGGAGCAGTGATTTTATCTTAAGCCATAAAAGAGTGGAATGATACCGGAATGATAAGCTTATGGGTAAAGGAAGTCCCATTGAGTATACTTGGGTGAAGGCAATTGAAGTATTTGAGTAAGAAAGTGCGTATAAAATTAGGTTAGCACTTTGAATTGTTGAGTATACCTGAGTTTGATGTGTCATGTCGATAAAAAGGTTGACTTCGTAGTGATAGCCAGGGCTAACTGAGAGTAATGGTAGTAAGGGTTCACGATGATTGTGATGGAATGCAACGATATAATGAGACTGTTGGTTAAGCAAATTTTGAATTGTACTTACGACTTGTGAGTATCAGACATTGTGGTTTTCTAATATTTGGTGAGTAATGTGGTGGTATGGAAACTTTTAAGAGATGGTGGGACACAACTCGAATAGAATTTTAAAGAGCTAGAGTTATAATGAAGGAAAATATAGTAGGATGTAGTACAGCCTTTAGAGAGAGGCGAGAGCAAGAATATTTTAGTTGATTGCAAAGGCTAAAGATATATCTTCAGAGGGGTAGATAATTGGGTTGAGAGACGCGTGATTTCATTCGTTTTCTATGGCTATGGTAATAGTGTCACAAGTCCGTCAGATTAGTTGAAAACGATTGGAAAAGACTTAAAAAAGGAGTGTACAAGCATTAGCTCGAGTGTGAAAAGTGCATTGTTTTTTGTTTTGAGTTTAGTAATGAGTACGATTGAATTGTTAGCAAAAGATATTGTAAGATCGATGGAGATGTGATCAATGATAAGCGAAGATCCATGAACTCATAAAAATCTTCAAGGTACAAGCTAATGTTGATAGATAAGTGGATTTTGTTATACAGTTGAATTTACAATTCAAATTTTTCATTATAAGTCTACATTCATGGTTATATATTTTGTCAAGGTATGAATTTGTAAGGTGAGAAATGATCAACTGTATTAGGTATTGAGCATTTGAAAGGACTTCCACTGGTTTGAGTCGTAAAGTTTATTGCTTTTGATTGTTAAAGTATATAAGAAAGGTTTTAATTTAAAAGTGTTGGTTTAGAGTCAGGTAAATGGTCGGAGTGTTCATGATGGTTGTTAGTATTGAGAGTGTGGACTTCAGTGGAATGATGTGAGGGTATGTGGAGTCAACTAAATGGAAATGACTGGTATAGACTCTTCAGAGGAAAACCTTTGGTGTTATTCAATACTTCGTAAATTGTTATGTGACCATTTATTTCATTTTGTACATGGTTGTGAATATGATTCGCTAGCTATGCTCACGTGTGTTTTCACTTTTGTGGGTGGATCCCTAGTGGTGGATCAGGTGTACCGATCCTCCGATGTTCTCTTGGTTGAGTGAGATGATTGGGATGACTTGGTTATTTCATATGATATATTTGGTGTTGTCATAGAATTTGTGAAAGTATTTAGTGGTTCTACATGTACCACCTTGCTTATGAGAATTCATAGAAGAGTTACCATGCGTATCTATGGTTGTCCGACAATCTTAAAATTTATCTAGTCGTCGAGGTTATGTATTGACTATGTGTGGTTGAATGTGGGGATTGTTGGGTCCAATTATACTATTCTTAAGGGTAATCTACAATCATAATTGCTAAATCTAGCATTTGATAGTGAGGTTAGAGGGTTTGTATGCTTGGACACATCCCACTATGAGTATCTGATGTCTAAAGATCAAATTTTTATAATTTAAGCTCATGGAAATTTATGTTGTGAGAAGGAGATGTTGATAAGAACTATGATTGTTTGATTAATATGATTGTGTGTTTGCTTGTTCAGGTCCACCTCTAATTGTAGCAAGTATTGATTTGGAAGTTTATCATGGTTATGTGAGAAAGAATTCATCCTGATGTTTGTGTCAAAGTCTTTGATAACATGTTGCAAACATGTGGACGATCAACTTTGGTGGTTATTGGGAGTAGCTTTGGTATTAGTTAAGTGTATATATACCAATAATTATCACTCAAGTATTGTGATAACTTCATTGAGGCATTGTATGGGAGGATGGATAGGTATTCAATTGGTTGGTTTGGGGACGAAGATTATATCATAATGTGAGACTCAGTTTTGTTAAACAAGACCTTCTGTATGAGGAAGAACTGGTTGAAATTCTTGACCGCGATGTCCAGAAGCTAAGGACATGTGGGAGAACTATCCCCATATGTTCAACGATTTAGGTACTACTCGACCCTTACTTTAGCCAATCTATCTTAGTTGATCACTCGGGGAAGAGTGATGCGTAAATTGGTATCTATTCTAACGACCTGATTCCATTTTTAGTGAAAAGCCAATGTGGAAGTAATTGGGGCTAGAAAACTTTTGAGTAGTAACTTGGAATTTCCTAGCCTAGTCCAGATTTGGATGAAATTGGAGTCAGTAAGGTCTAGAAAGATCTGGTA
Organism: Solanum okadae; assembly: GCA_036553675.1. Lineage (NCBI taxonomy): Eukaryota > Viridiplantae > Streptophyta > Magnoliopsida > Solanales > Solanaceae > Solanum > Solanum okadae. The sequence continues at coordinate 29,885,465 of CM071689.1, forward strand.
GCGAATTTGAGATCTAATAATGGATTTGATTATATGAGTGGATAGTTGAGACGTTAAGGAACCCGTACGATTTTATGAAATCGAATTCGGGCGAGTAGAACTCCAAAAACTGATCTTAGCGTGAACGGATATTTTTTGAGTGTCATTGGATAAAGGTTTGTCGTCAAATGGGGTTTTGAAACTCTTAATTTAGCTCTCTGTTTCCGTGCAGGCTGCTAGGGAAGGGCCCCTGTAGCGGGGTGAGGACTGTTGTGGCAGGGCAGACGCGACTTAAGTCAGAAATAAACCCCAAAAACATTTTATTCTGCACTTTTTGACTTTGAGAGCTAAGGAACTACCCCAGGTGTTTTCTTGACAGTTTTCCACCATTCTTAAGGCTAAAGGTAAGGTTTTCACTCCCCAAATCCATTTTTTGATCCGTAGAACTTAGTTTCTTGGGTTATTATTGTTGGGAAAGGGTTTTGGAACTGTTTGGATGGTGGGGAAAAACCCTAATTTGTATATTGGGATCATAAGGTTGATCTAGGGTTGATAGTGTAGATTTTAATCTAGGTAATTAGACATCGTTTATTGATTCACGTGTTATATTGATTGTTTGTAGACCAAGAACAAGCAGAAAGAATCTGGAAAGGGAAAAATCAAGTTTCTTAGGGGATTCAAGTTTTGTTCGAGGTAGGTGATGGTTGTGATTTCATGTTGGTGTGAAGTATGTTAGTAATTACTCCATTATAATGCATGTATGCGAATGTTGCATTATTGATCACTATAATCGTAAATGAGTATGAATGAAGAATTGTATGCCATGAATCAACTCTTGATTGTATGATTATGAGAATGCACATTGGTATTGTGATGTGGCTTGTTGAATGGATTTTGTGTTACGTTCTGACACTCTAACTGGGATCGGTTGCCACGTACCGGCATAAACATTGGAACAGGTGTCACGATCTGACACAGTAACTAGGATCAGTTGCCACATATCGGCATAAACATTAGAACGAGTTTCACAATTCGACACACTAACTTGGAACAGGTACCAGGTGCCGGTACACTAACAGTTTGGGTATGGGTTCCATGAGAGGACCATTGAATTGGGTTATGTGGGAGGACCATTGAATTGTGTTGTGTATCTACTTGTGATGATTACGTTCATATCTAATGATAATTGATATTGGAAGACTGTATGTTGCTCTAAAATGATGACCAATATGTATTATTGAGAACGTGGAATGCTACATTGATTATGAAAAGATGACTAGTATTGTATATGTTTGGTATATGCCTGTTTATAATGTTTTGATTACTTGCATGTGTTTCACTTATTGGGATAGCCGTGTGATCCTATCAGTACACTGGGGTTGTGTATTGATACTGCACTTGCTTGTTCTTTGTTGAGTAAACGGCATCTTTAGGCGGCTATTTATAGACCTCAGCTAGGTGGCTATTGAGCATGACCAGATTCAAAGGTGAGCCAGTTCTATCAGGCTGCCATGTATCTCTCTTGTTTAAGAACACTCTTTTCGGACTCAAACTATTGTTTAAGGTGTTGTTTAGTTTCGGGGTTGTACCCCTTGTTCTTAGACTTGTCGTTAGTAGTGTTTTGGTACAATGACTTTCAAGTTCTAGGGGTTATTATTCCGCATTAGTTTGGCTAGTTAATTTAAACCCTTGGAGTTTATGGAAACTCTATTATTTCTGCATTTAAACCTACTTTCGTATCTTTAAATGTGTAGTATCTTGGTTAAGGCTGCTTATTTGGGTTGGAGTAATGGTTCTCCCACCGAAGGGTTAGTGTGGGTGCCAATCAGACGGTCTGGGTCGTGACACAGACGGTACCGCAAATAGACAATTCGTCTTCCCTTTCATCCGGTGAAACATAAATGCAGCCGCATCATATGCTTTTGGCGCTTCCACAACCGTATCAATCATACCTAGCCAAAAACATTTTTTATGGATATTTAATTTCCACGGAGTATCTCCCTGAATGCCTCTTTTGAACTCCTCGATAATGCACCTCTTTTTTAACACATCCGTTTACTTTTAGCGCCATCTTTGTTGTCTTCACCACTACCATACATTTTCCCTTCGAAGCCATTTTTTTGTTACTATGTATAGAAATATAATACAACGATATTAGAAAATGCATTAGGTTTAGAAAAAAAGAAGGGAGAACAACTACTTATATTGCAAAGTGGTACGAGAAGCATGCAAATAAAAGTTAATGTACTGTTTCACTTGACTTATGTAATTGTATGGGCCACATGTCGCGTGGTATTTAATTTCTTTACAATTGTTTGTTTGAGTTATATTAGTATCACAAATATTTATAAATGTTAATATTGGTCCTTAGTAACTTAAGATAAATACATTTTACAAACTAACAATTAGGAATATAGACTATATATTATAAAAAGATCTAATTATTGGAACTATGTTTTTCATTGTTGTTTAATTTTAGGGCGATAATATTCAGGTAAGGCAGTGGATAGAGACCCATAGTACTTTTTAGTGTCTATAAGATTGCATCAGGGATCAATTTTTATCTCATTTTTACTTGTTTTGGTGAACGGTGATTGATGACTTGACTAAGAGAATACAAGGAGAGGTTTTATGGTGTATCATGTATATTATTTGTGGATCATGTAATGATTCTTCTTGATGAGATCAGCGGAAAAGATAATGCTAAGTTTGAGTTTTGGTGACATACACTGAAATTTAAAGGATTCAAGTTGAGCAAAACAAACACGTTATACTTGGACTACAAGTTCAATGAAGAAACACATTAAGATGATATGAAGGGACATTTGATATAAAAGTAATCTACAAAAATGCATTTTCACATATCTTTTGTATATTATCCAAAGTAATCATAAAATCTACGAGAATGTAAAATATCATATTGACACATCATAGATAAAAAGGTGGTTCCCAATTGGAGTCTTGAATGATACGAATATGTCATCAAAACTCAATGAAAATTTCTATGAAGTAGTGGTTAAACACCCCTATTGTATAGATAAAAATATTCATCTGTAAAGAACTACCATGTTTATAAATTAAAAGATGCAGAAATAAGAGTGATGAGATGGATGTATGTGCATGATACAAAAGTTAGAAATAAATATATATTTGAGATAAGGGAGAAGTTGCCTCAATGAAGAACAAGATGCGAAAAGAGAGGTTGAGATTATTCGGAGATATTCCCAGATTATGGAGATATGAGACGTTGGCTATGGATGAGTGTAAGATAGGTAGTGGTAGGCTAAAAAGTATTGGGGAGAGGTGATTAGCAGGACATGATCTAACTTCAATCTTAACGAGGACCTGACCTTATACAAGATTTCATGGAGGATACGGTTTAGAATAGAAAGTTAGTTAGATATTTGATGGTAGTCTCATTTTCATTCATATTAGTAGTCGTAATTCTACTTTTGGGGAGTTTCTAGTTATTCCTTTTTGTTACTATTTTATAGCACTTCAACAATCTTATTATCTTGTCTATATTGATTAGTTTTTTAGTATGGTTTGTCATGTTCTTTTTAGTAATTTATCTTGAATTCTTTTCTCCCATTGTTTTTCTTGTTCAAAATATTTTTACTTGAGTCAAGAGACGATCGAAAATTACATCTTTCTATCTCTAAAAATAGAGGTAGAATCTTCATGTGCACTACCTTTTCTAGACCTTATTAATGAAATTATATCGTACATATTGTTGTTATTAGAGCTATGAAATATTCGATGTACCCAAGAGAAAATGTATGTATTTAAAAAAATATATATATTGTTCTTATAAAGATTTAAACCCTCGCCTTGATTGTCGAAAGAAAATATGACAACTGATCTTGTAATGTACCTAAAAGGAATATTTTAAACTAATTTTTAGCACAACCAATATAAAGGAAAAAAGGACAAAAAATCATTTATTTCAAATAACAAAAAATCACATAATTTTGTATGGTAATAGATTAATTGATATTAAATTCATAGATATAGACATACAAATATAAAAAAAATAACAATGCTTTATGGAATATTTAGACTAAAAGTTGAAAGTAGGTATATTCTTGAACGTAAAACAAAGGTTGACGGTATTCTTAGAACAAAAGGTGGAAGAAGAGTATTTTGTACTCATTTCCATTAGGTTACGACATGTCACGAGCCAACCCACCAGGCCGTGCAGGCACCTATTCTAACACCTGAGTAGGAGGACCCTTGATCCCCAAACAGTTAAAAACATGCGAAAGATTAATAAAATAGGAGATAAAAGGAAATTCATGAGATTTTTACATAATAAAGAGTTTAAACAATCCAAAGTTAAATTTGTAAAATAAATAATGTTTCACGCCCCGAGGTTACCCCCTTGAGGTAAACATGGGACCTAGGATCACGAGTGACTCCAAACTAACCCTAAGCTGGCATATCATAGCATACTAAGATAAACTGAAATAAGAAATATTGTGCGGAAGCTTAAACATGAGATAAACTGAAAGATGGGGAATACCCAATCTAAGTCTGAATTTATACAAATACTGAGAAAAGTTTATGATTCTGAACTAAAACTCAAATACTAATGTTGAATCTGTCTATGTCTGAAATAAGCCTCTAACTAACTAGAGATGCTGGGACATGCCCCCATCTAACTCTAGCAAATATTGAAAACTAAAATGGAAAGACTAAATATAGAAACATGTCTATTGTCCTCAAAATATGAGGACTCACCACTGAAGATGCTGAAATGGAGATCGGGAGCCGATCTATGTGTGATTTGGATGTTGAGGACCTGAACCTACATCACAAGAAGATGTAGCGCAAAGTATGTGTCAGTAGTTAAAGGGTACTGAGCATGCAAGATAGGATAAAGCTGAACAACATAACATACCTGAAATAGAGCATACTAATCAATGATATAAGATGACCGTGAAGAATATACTAAACATGCTGAATATGAACTAAACTGAATGCAATGACCAAGTTCGTAGTATACTAAAACTAAATATTGGGCTGTAACTCATAACCTAGTCAATACACTAGAATCTGACTGTGGGAGCTACTAATAACCGACGTAAAACCACATGAACTAAATGTGGAGTTTGATGTATACGCCTCATCGAGAGGACCCAATATACCTTACCAAGGGTATAAAGGCATGACTGGCGTGATCACTACGTATAATGCCCACATAGGGGACTTACCTATGGGGGAACATAGTTCTGGGACTATGAGGGTGACTGACCCTAGTCCAACTCGGTATTAAGCCTAGTCCCAACTGATTATGTAAGTAACGCATTATAACTAAACTCTATAATACTGAATAGCTCAAAAATACTAACATTCTTACTGAAAATGCAACATTAATATACTGATAATGAAACATTGTTAGTTGGGGCATGTATAAATGAATAAAATGACCTAGCAAGTGTAATTCATGAACTAAACAAATCTACACAACTAGGGTTCTTAGTTTTATCTAAGAAACTAAGCAACAATTTCTCCAAAACATGATAATCTAATTTGGATTAGTCTAACAGCTGAATCACCACAATAATTTGAAGTTCTAGAAACCCTAGGTCTAAACATGCTATAGAGAATCAAGAAGTTGACTGAATTATATGGACCTAATGGGTGAAAGGAACCCACTAGTGAAATCCCACATACCTTGTGACAAAATTCAAGGAGAAATCTTTCGATTTTGGGGCTAGAACTTACGAGAAATTGCTGCGTTCTTGGAGGGGTTTGGGTCACCTTTTTTCTCCTATCTTGCTCTAAGATTGATAAATTTAGGTGAATGATCGATTAGGGTAGATTCTAACTAAGTTACTTGGCTTAAAATGAAACTACGTAGTTTAGGGGTTCAACGATGTAGTTTAGGTGTCCAACGCATAGGTGAAAAGACCAAACGACCCCTGGCATAACCAACCACGGTCCCTCTGTCGGATCGTCAAATGGACAATGGACCGTCAAGTTGGTCGTGGTCCTTGGTCTAGTGGTTAGTGGTTCTGAGGGTGACCTTCCACGAGCACCACCATGGTCCGCCGTCAGGACCACGACCCGTGAAGGACCCCGTGGTTTGACGTCCGGGACTAGTGAACTTTGATTGGCTCCCACGAGCACCAGTACGGCCCGTGAAGTGGTCCACGGCCCATGAAGGGCTCCGTAGTCCACCTCTGCAACACAGGTGAGTGAACCACGGGCAGGTCGACGGACTGTGGTCCATTTTACGGTCTGTGAACCATGTCGTGGTTCACTGGTTCAGGAGAGTTTTTCGGCATTCCTAAGTCTGGTTTTTCTGAGTTGTTACATAACGCCCTAGGGATTTAGTCTAAACATGTATAAGAGATTCTAATATTACAGGGTATAAAATAAAGTAACTAATGACACAGCTCCCACCATAGGAAAGGAAGAGTAGAAGTTGTTGGAGATTGTCTTCGTCTTCATCTATGAAACATCACTGACCCTGCAACCAGATTATGCCAAAAGGAATAGCAAGAGTAGTACCAGTACAAACAACACGTACTGATAGGAATCATCGGTCAACTCGATGCCACCACATAATATGAAGAAATCAACCAGCAGGAAACATGCAATAAGAAAGTACACCCCTCAACCTTTATCATCCTGCCTTAACCATTCCCGTATACCTTAAATGTACTAGTACACTTAATCTAACCCCCCACTCTATCACCCTGCTAACTTTGTTTTTCATCATAGCTTAACCCATCTATCTGATAGAGGAGTTCCCGAGTACAACCACTACCAACCCAACCAACCACTCACGACATGCCCTCACTTCTTCTGCATCACAATTCAGCCCTTGACCAAATAGTATACTCTATCAAGGCCCGCTAACCATTCCGAATACGAATTCCCTTCCCAAGGTAGGACCTAACTACTTTTTGCACCATGAACACTACCCACTTCTCATTATTTAAGAACAAAGACATTCTCTCTAAAAATAGACGATAATAACACCTGGACTATCGGTCTCCACTTACTAGACAACATATAAATTGGGCATGATCATTAAAGTTAATTCTAGTAAATGAGATAGAAGCAAGTAGCCACAAAAGAGTAAACACTCATATACCGAGATGAATAATGATTCAACATTTTAGGAGCAATATACAATTTCCCAATATCAATGACATGTAGATATGAATGTAGTAGTAACAAATGGTGCTCTCATGGAATCCACACCCAAACTATTAGTGTGTCGAAAGATGACACCAAATCCAATATATCTATGTAGAAATGTGACACCAGGTCCAATATAAGTGTCAAAATGTGACACCTAATCTAATATATGTGTCGGAACGTGACACCCGGTCAAGTCAGCACAACCAAAGTCACAATCACACCCATAATGAACAATTCACATAGTCACACAATCAAGTAACAGGTTCATGGTATGTAATTGTCCATACTTAGTCATTTCATTAGGTTCGATTCATGTTTCTCTATTCACATACATGCATGCATACAACGGAGAAATTTACAAGCATATATAACACAAATAGGAAGTTGAACCATCACCTACCCCTAGTTCAATGGATGAGGCTTCCCCCCACAGTACACATCATATTTAACAAGTAGGAGTAGATGTACAACTATCCATTTTTCTGTGCCCGAAGGCCTAAACATGATTTCTACAGTCAATTAGCAATATATTACACAGTGACCACGAATTTATGACTACTAAAGTAAGTAAACCTATCCTATCGGGGTGGCAAGCAGCTGAAGAGGGATTGTAGATCCAATCCCAGCTTTCGGACAATAAGACGGTGGATCTTGGCCGGGAATTAGGGAGTTATTATCAACCTTGCTTTAGAAATCTATTTCTCTTTCCTTCCTAAGCCTAGAGTAACCTTTTGAGGGTTTCTAGGGTGACCCTCGGCTCTTTTTGGCACTTAGTTTAAAAGGAAAAAATAAGACTTCGCGTCATTAAGTTCTGCCCTTCGACCATCCCGCTCTGGCGCTCCAATCCCGCTGGAGCGCCGCTGGCGTAGTGGCATCATCGCGCTCTGGTGCGATAGTGGAGTCTAGTTACTCATGACATTTTGTCCTTCATATGTAATTACGATTTGGGTCATTACTATAGATACCAATTTACCCCTCGTTCATCCCCGAACGACAAGCAGATGAGTAAGCATGAGCCAATTTGGGGTACTTCAAAACTAACAGATCGGCGCATCATGAAGCAACAAAAGATAAAGGTTCTCAAGGTTTAAGCACAAAAGGATCTTACCCAGGAAATAAGGCAACACACGGAGGAAGAGAGACGCACAAATTTACCTAGCCTGAACCCAAGCGGCAGGGTTCCCATTATGGCGTTGTTGCTGTGGCGGGACCCTCCCACCGTGATGGAAGGTTGGGACAAGTTTAGATGGGGAAAGGGGAATGGTTTCCCCATTTCCACTTATACCCACCCCAAAACTCCAAAAACTCTCTCGATTTCTTAGCTCCGAACGTCAATCTTAAGGAAATGCTCTTGCTCCCTACTCTAATTACTTCAATAGTTGCTTAACAATGATATCATGAAAAGAATCGGTTGAGTAGAATGTCCTTGTGGTAGTTTTCAAAAATGTTACATAGATGGCTTGATTCGATAAGAAAAATGTAGCATGGACACTTTCCTTACGTTCAAAATGTCTCCACAACATTCTGAGCGTAAGAATTTTGAGATAATATGGCTGAAATGGTTCTGAAATGGGTGGGGGAAGTTGAATATTTTTCTTGGTGGAAAACTTGAATTCGGGCACCATTTAGAAGTTGAAATTTTAGGGACTTCGCATATTTAGGTATAGGGTACTCTAGAAACACTGATGAGGTGAAAATTTGACAAAGAACGAAGTTTTGGGGTGAAAGGGCGCTATGACAGCGCCCTGAAGTTTGGCCAAGATGAAGGCCGCTCTAGCGGTCTCCATCCCGCTGTTGCGAGGCTGTTGTGGTGGGATCCTTGCCGCTCTGGCGGGATCCTATGGAACAGTGTCCTCTTGACATTTCTAATAGAAAATTTTCCTTTCCTTAGCCAGGGATTGACTAATTCCATGGAGTTCTAACATGCACATTTCATAAAAAAAAATTGCAGGCATGTCTAGCCATGGCTGGAATCAATGAAGAAAATGTGCCCTTTGTCCGGTTCCCCGATGCTGCAAGTCGTGAGAGGCACCATGATTACCGGAACACCATTTTTTTATATGAGAGGGGTTTCCACGTAGTGGGCATAGCGGAGAAAGCAGTCGCCTTCCATGCCCAACTGATGGAGTTTGGTTGGGGTCCGCTGACAGAGACTCCCTATGCTGCGTGCTCAAGATGGGTGAAGGAGTTCTATGCCCTACTCAATATTGTCCGCTGGGATGATCCTCACCCTACCATTTGAAACCGAGGAATCAATATCCTTCTAAGCACTCAGTTCATCAATGCGGTGCTCGAGGTGTCGAAGGTCTCAAATTCAGAGTACGAGACCATACTGAGGGAGATGAATTTGGGTGGATTGGGTACCATTCCAATACATACTTACTATTGGATCGGGTACCACGTTAATACATATGAACTAGTGAATCAGGTACCATGCTTGTACACTAACAGTTTGTGTGTGGGTTCCATGAGAGAACAAGAATTACTTGTTGTGTTGTGACTGTATATTTTTAGTGTGTATAATTGCATAGGGTGGGGATTGGGAGTGGGAGTCCAGGCTATATTGTATTTTTTCTGTAATTTTATGTTATCTATTTTTACAAAGTTATGGTTACCTGTTCATGTTGAATAAAGATTTAACTAGCCAATGATCCTACAAGTTCATTGTTATTGTGTATTGATATTTCACTTTCTGTTTTTCTTTGTCGATGGAGACGTACCATCATGTCTAGTTCAGCCTCAAGCTCTCTCTTATATAATAAGAGAAAATTTTTAGTTATAATATTATAAGATTAAGAGTAAATATATATTGAAAAAATCCCAGGTATGTAAGTTTCTTATATGAATAATTATCAGATGTTTATTGAAACACATCTCAACTATCAATTATTTAATTTTATTATTTGAAATACTATTATTGTTAGAGTAGAAAAAGTGGACAAGTTCAAATATAAATAAAAAAATAAATATAATTTACATATATTTTTAATTCTTTTCTTAATATTTAACATGAAAAATTTAAGATCATAAAAATTTAATAGCTATACATATTCTTATTTTAAAAAAAACTACATTTTTTTTCTTTGTAGGGTTTAGTTTAAATATATTCATATCCCTTGTTCGTATTCCATTGGGATTTTCATTATGCATTTGTCATTACTTTGATGTTCTATAATTTAAATCTATCAAACTCACTTAATATTTACTTTTACGGATGGCCTTTGTTAGAAAATCATGCCGTCCAATGTGCTAATAACATTTCTTAATTTTATCTTGTCGCTTGTTGCATCATTATTTAATGCTTCACTCGTTATTTCAACTATATAGTTAAAAAAAGATACTAAATGTTATTGTTTGATTAACTAAATTTTCCCGAATATCCTAATAAATAGTTAACCTATAAAATGATACATATACAACAATAGCAATAATGTCATACCTAGTAAAATTTGTATAAGTGAGATGATAGGATGATAGAGTATACGCAGACCTTACCACTACCTTGAAAAGGTAGAGATATTGTTTCCAAAATATCCTCCGTTCAAGTACATCAAACTCGTGTAAAGGAAGAAAAATAATAAAGAAATCATAAACATTAATAAGAAAAATAGTGTAAAGACTAATAAAGAAACAAACAATAACAACAACAAAATTGTGTGGTTATCGAAAAACAATACACAACATAAGACAAGATCACAAGGATATGACTAGTACTACAACCTGAACTAACAAAGCTAAAACTAAGCACGACAAGACAACACTTCACCCCTTCTAACCTTCTACCCCAATACGCGACCTCCACTCTTTCCTATCTAAAGTCATGTCCTCCGTAAAATAAATTTTAGCATGTATTATCTAATCAGCTCTACCCAATACTTCTTCGGTCAACCTCTACTCCTTCGGTAGAACCTCCAACAAGAATCTTGCACCTCATCACTAGGGCATCAATGCATCTTCTTTGCACATGTCCGAACAATCTCAATATCCTTTTGCTCTTATTTTTGTCACGCCCAGAGACTACCCCTGAGACGCGGACACGGGACCTAGGACCACCAGTGATCCCAAGCTAACCCTACTGGCATGATCATTAGCATACTAAATATAAGTTGAATAATAAACTGATGCGGAAGATATAATCATAAAGAAAAAGAAAAAGAAATGGGGAATACCCATATACTATAACTAAGATATATGAAAACTGATAAGTTTAATACAAAGAAGATATTAACTCAATTCTAAGATGAATCTAACTATGTCTGAAATAAGCCTCTAAACTAACTAGAAATGTTAGGACATGCCCCAACTAGAGCTAGCAAAACTGAAACTAAAAGACTAAAAGTACTGAAAAAATAAACATGTCACAAGTCCTCGAAGAATGAGGACTCACCATTGATGTTGCTGAACTGACGATCGGGAAGTGATCTAAGCATGATCTGGATGCTGAGAACCTGAACCTATATCACAAGAAGATGTAGCACATAGTATGTGTTAGTACTTGAAAGGTACTGAGCATGCGTGATAAAATAAAGCTGAAATAACATATAACAGAACAAAGCAAATAAGCAATGATATAATCTAAACATGATATAGATACTGAATGCTGAGCTAACTGAATGCAGTGACCAATTTATAACATGTTGAAACTGAATATTGGATATACTGATAAATGGTCAATGCAATAGAATATGACTGAAATGTGGGAGTTACTAATAACCGATAATAAAACCACATGAGCTAAATGTGGAGTCCGATGTATACACCCTATCGAGAGGACCCAATATACCTTACCAGAGGTATAGAGGCATGCTGGCGTGATCACTAAAATGATACCCACAGAGGGGACTTACAACCTACATGGCTAGTAGTTCTGGAACTATTTGGGTACGATGAACCCTAGTCCCACTCGGTATTATGCTACTCCCAATGGATTAAGTGATTAACACATTATGACTGAATTTTTGTAAGTTACGAGATAGCTCAAACTGGACGTGCAAACTGAGTATGCAACAATTAATTGATATTGATGCATTAATAACTGAGGCATGTATAAATGAATAACTGAAATATCGGACCTAGTATGTGTAATTCAAGAACTAAAGAAATACATAGCTACGGTTCTGGAATTCATGCAATAAACTAAATATTAACATACTAATCTGATTTGGATCATTCTAATAGCTAAGAACCCGATAATTCTAACATTCAAGAAACCCTAGGTCTAGTCATAATAAGGGAATCAAGAAACTGACTAAACACTAGGGACCTAATGGGTAAAAGGAGCCCACTAGTGAAATTCCACATACCTGGTGACAAATTCCACGGAGAAATCTTTCAATTTCGGGGCTGACACTGATGGAATCTTGCTGCATTCTTGAACTAGGGTTCTTGACTTCTCTTCTCCTCTTACGCTCTAAATTTTCTAAGTTTTGATTAATGATTTGACTTAGTTAAGTTCTAGTTATGTTTCTAGGCTTAAACTGACTAAAACCTCATAATTTAGAGTCTAGACGACGTAGCTTAGGGGTTAAATGAAATAGGAAAAGACCAAAAGACCCTCGACTTAACTACTGTCGGAATGACCGACGGACAGGACCTACGGGCTATAGGTCAACCTATGGTCCATAGGTTGGGGTCGTAGGTCAAGTCTGCCCGACAGGGCTTTACTAAAACGAGCATAACTTTTTACTGGGAGATGGAATTTTAGCAAACTTCATAGCGTTGGAAAGAGAATTCAATTATCTATCATAATAGGTCATGGGACAGATAATTCCTTTTGTGCTAAGAGTGATGACCATTTGAAGTTGACCCAATCAACAATTTCCGCCTAACTGGCTGCTGACCTTCACTAATGATCAGACCTACGGATCGTGAATCGAACGACGGTCTGTGTTGGTCAGCCGTCATTCGTATCAGAGGTTGGGTAAAGGAGGCCTCAATCCATGGACACAGACCACGGACCATGGTCTGGCCTACGGACCATGGGTCTGTCCATAGGTCGAGACTTAGCCGAATTTTCTTAGCTGGGTTAGGGCAGGGGTTGTAATGGTGAACCACGGACCCACAGAACGGGCTGTGGGTCAGACCACGGTCTACCGTAGGTTGCACCTGCAACTTCTAAAAATCTGAAATCTGGTCTGCTTTCAGATACGGGGTGCTACATTTTTCCACCACAGAGGTAACTCCTATAATCTCAAAAATAACCTCATTCTTAATCAATTCACATATAGTATGCCCACACATCCATCTCAAAATCCTCATCTCCACAACATGCTACTTCTGAACAAATGGGTTCTTGATTGGCTAGGACTCCATTACATACAACAAGGACGTTCTAACCACAATTTCATAAAATATACATTTATGTTTAGGTTGTACCTTCTTATCATACAAAAGTCCAGAACCAAGCCTCCATTTAATTTATGCCCACCCAATGTGATGTGTGACACCATCGTCGATGTCCCCACTATCCAGGAATAGAGACCCAAGATACATAAAACATATTATCTTCGAAATAGTTTGTGTGGGAAGCCTCACTTTCACATCTTCTTCATCAAACTGAACACTCAATTTGCACTTAAATTTTTTTTGGTTGGTGCTTTCTACTTGAACTTTTTAGAGTCCATAGTTTATCTCCAAATCTCTAACTTGCATATGAATAGTATATTTTCTAATGCATTGTTTAATTCATCAATTAAACATACTAGATGCAAATAACACTTCACCCGCATACCGAAAGAAAAGGGTAATGACTATACACATCTTACCACATTTACTATGGGAAGCCATCCTAATTAGAAGTCATTTTTCCACTTCTATTAGACAAGAATTGGGTTAAAATATTTTCTTATTAAGTTTTAGATAGGAACAACATTGCATTTTTAAGTAGATTGCATAATATGTATGCGACCTGGGATGATGAATGTTTAGATTTTTTTTTCTTCTTACTAGTTATAGTATATTAAATTTATATTTATTAATTTAAATGGATTTAATCAAGTCCAATTCACATAAAATAACACTAGTATAACCTAGAGTAATATTCGATAAGTTTGTTCTTTTCCACTTAAAAGACAAAACCATGTTGTAGGCCTATTTTGAGATGATATTTGGGAAGGTTGCATCAAATTCGGACGGGTTATAATGAGTTATGATTAAAATCGGGTCAACATCCACAACCTGCCAAAATTTTCTTCGTTGAAAATAGGTTGGGTCAAAATGGGTTAGATAGTATGTTATATAACATGTCAAGATTCAGTCGAACCCAATATTTTCTCACTTAATTGTTTTACTTGGTCTTTTAAAATAACCTAGTACCTAATAGAATTATTATTTTTATTTATTATGGCTATATTTAATATATAAAATTGAAATTTTTTTTGTCAAGATTTCTCATGAGCCAATAACTTTTAATGGATTGAAATGGGTTTGATAAAATGGGTTGAACTCATGAATGGGTGGGTCAATAATTTGCCTAAACTGAAAAGGATTTGGCGGGTTGGGTTTAATTTTGTCACCACTATGCCTATCAACTCATTAATAGTGACATTGGGAGCATACCAAAAACGATTCAAAATGTTCATTTGTAGCATTCTCGCAGAATTTAGAACTGTTTTATCGTACTAAGTACTCAAACATGCATATATGATCATTATGAAAATCGTGCAAAATGTTACTCAAATTTTAGACTATAAATATATCACTTCCTTTTTACTTATACCTCATCAGATTTTTATTACAACTTCTTTAACACACTAAAATTTATAACTTAAGCATTAAAGTTTCTTACCGTTAACATTACCTGATAACTTCACCTAAGATTGCTCCATAAAAAATTTGTTGTCTTGACTTTATTGCTTTATAATAAATCGTTCTTGCATATTTTATTTACTAGAAAATTTTATACTTCTTTAGTTTAAAAAAGAATTACCTAGTTTAATTTCAAATTGTGTTTAAAAAAAATAAAGAAGACTTTTTAATTTTGTGGTCTTCAATTAATTAAAGATATGTCATATATACAAAAATGTCCTTTGATCGTGTGGCCTTAAACAAGCCACCTATAAAACGAAGATTAAAGTGTTGCCAAAAGGAAAAAAAAAAGGTTATTTTTTAAGCCGAGTAAAAAAGAGTAATACACTTTTTTTAAAACGGAGGGAGTATAACAAAACCATGATATATTTTGATGCCAATTCGCTTTCCAAATAAGACCATTTTTTTTTTTGAATATATATGTATGTACAGATGATGTATAAAAGAGGATTTAAGGGTATAGTATTGTCATTTTATATTTTTATCCCGGAATTAGTATGGCACCCCCAAGTAAGGATAACTTATCACAATCATGATCATTAATTGAGGGGGAACTTATCCCACACATCTTCCAATTCAGGTGTCAACAATCGCGTGTAGTAATATAACCCAACCGAATAGGTTGGGGTCGAGTCCCAAGGGAGTGGTTGCAAGAATTAATAGAAAAATAAAATCAAGTTCTAATTAGTCATCACTATAAATAGGGGTGTTCACGAGTTGGATTGGATCGATTATTGGTCAAAATCAAAACTAAACCAACTTAATCGGTTTTAAAATTATTAAAACCAAACCAAACCAAATATAATATACATTTATCGGTTTTCTGGTTATCGGTTTCGGTTTGGTTTGGTTCGGTTATTCGGTTGTTAACCATACACAAAAATAAAAGAAACAATTCATTCAAAATGTGAAAAAAGTGAGAACAATCCATTCAAAACAAAAAATACTTAGAATGGCTTAAATACCGAACTTTCGATCAATGAATTTACTATCAATAAAGCTTTAAAATTCACTATATTGGACTAGAAGAAAGAGACAATAAATTTTTCAATCCCACAAAGAATTGTCATAGACACTCATATACATGAAATCAATAAGATAAATGTTTTTCACCTTGGGCATTGTTACTTTCAATAAGTAAAGTATAAAGAAATTTTAATGAAAACATATATAATATCTTTAAAATTGTTTATAAAAACAATATATTAAATTTGTATATTAATAAAATATATGTATGTTCAGTTTGGTTATTTATTCGATTTTTTTTTAATAAAACCATAACCAAATCAAATACTATCGGTTCTCCAAAATCTAAACCAAATCAAACCAAACCCAAATAAAATCAGTTTGATTTTATCGGTTTGGTTTGATTTTTCAGTTTGGATCGGTTTTTATCCAAATCGTGAACACCCCTAGCTATAAACATTAAGGAATAAAAAGATACTAAATCTAATAGTGACACGAATGTCAATTATCAATGGGGGTTGTGTATTCAACTAAAAGACAAAAATAGCAAAAATATAAAGATGCGAGATAAGGAGACGGGATTCTTGGGATGTGATAGGAATATGGGATAAGATAAACTACCAGGTAAATGCTATTGATAGTAAATCAATGAACACTTGTAACTAGGCTAGACTTTAGTGGGGGTAAATTTTCTCTCGAACAACTTACCCCGAATCAACTCAGTTTCTCTCGAACACCGAGTTGCAGTATTTAAGCACAACTCCGCCTTATCCCATTCACTCTCTCGAGCTAAATGTGTGGAAGAAGGTCTAGGATTCACTCTCTCGAGTTGAACTCACGACGACCTAATAACCACAGATTATCTATTTAGTAGTCTTAGTTTTAAAACCTCTCTCTCGAGCAAGCCAAAAAACACTAAGATGAAATCATATTTACAACTACAATCCCATTAAGCTCAAACACAACTACTAAACGAAATCACATTTAAACAGCAAATAGACTAAAAATAAGGAAAACCAAACAGTAAATTTAACCCATATTCACAAAATCACACCCTAAGAATTGGGGTTTTAGCTAGACATGAAAAAGAGATAGAAATCAATACCAACAAGTGTTTCAATCAAGTGGGTACGATAGAAAATGCCTTTAAACACGTCAAAGATGAAGATTAATGGATACCCACTTCCAATTTCTTGGAGTGGAAAACCTTCAAAATCTTCAAGCTCAAGCACAATGTCTCCCATAAATTCTAAGAACTAAAAACTGAAAATATTCTAAGTCACAGTAATAATTTTCTACAACTTGATTTTCTAGATAGATTATAAACTAACAATTTAAACTAATACTTATAGTGTTCGAAAATTTGTACTGCGAAGGACTACTCGGCGCAGTTAGTCAGGATCACTGATACACTCGGCGATCTGCCCTTTCATCTGGTTCATCGACTTTCAGCTTTTGCCTTCAGCATCTTTGCGTTTTCATTCATTGGGCGACAGGGAACTGCTTCGCGAAACTACTTGGCGATGCGCCGACTGCACCCTTTCCTCGCAGACTTGATCTTTTCCTTCAGGGCTCAACACACTGGAACATTAGGCGAGATTTAAGGCCTTTCAGCGACTCGCCTAGTGGATTAGGCAATCTTCAGGCCATCTTTTCTTTATTCTTTCAGCCGGTTTGTTCCTTTTTGCTCGATAGCGTCCATGATTTGTCTCTCAAGTCAAATACGTGAAACTTAAGGATTTACATCAGATATTGACACAAAATATGCATTTGAGGACACTAGTTCAATCAAAATATAGTCCTAAATGAGTCCAAATTGTGGACTCATCAACACCCCCAACTTAAACTTTTTCTTGTCCTCAAGTAAAACTCAAGTTCAGCAGTTCAAAAAAGATGTCTCAAACAGTGCTACACAAGACTCAATCATGAATGTACACACAAGACTCAACTTACTCATGCAACGATCAATTGTGTACTCAAAGACTCAAGTTGTGACACACCATTATCAAAGAATCTCAAGCTCACTATACTTTCTTCAAATGCAAGTTCAAGCTCAACAAAGGTATTCAAATGCCCTTACAGAAAAGAATGATTCCATTTTTACACACAATGGTTTAATCATTTAAAGTTCCAAAATCAAATGCAATGCTCACACTCACAAAGATGAACATAATGCATGCTTTCACCCATAGGTTTACCCGTATTTTCCAATTGACATTTGCTTCAGCTCACTCAAGATCAAAAAGGTCTTTACAAGGCTTGTAATAGGGTTGAGTGCAAAGGTATGGTCATTTAGGTTCAGTGACTTTTATCCTCATTAAATGTGGTGCTCACAACACTTCCTTTCCTCTTCTTTCATTATTTTCTTTAGTGTTCATAAGTCATCCCATTATTCACTTTCCATGGATTGTTCGGAAACACCATTTCTTTTGTATTTTCATAACTTTATTCCATGACTTCTTTTTTTTTCTCTTTTTTTTTTGTATGGATGGGTTCCATTTTTCTCAACACCATGGGTTAAAGGAGACTTTTCTTGCACTTCTTGACTTGCCTTCTCTTTTCACCACACCCCAACTTAGGCATTTGGCCTAAGTTGACTATTCAATCAACCACAAATCAAGAGGATTATAGGTAGTGGATTTAAGAAAGGTCATGTTTTTATCAAGTTTCTTCCAAAGAAAGGTAATGCTCAAGGGGTGTTCAAAAGAGGTTCACACACTCACAGGGTAGGCCACAAAAGAGGTATATATTAAATTGGCTCACACTATTTGAAGTTGCCTTAGATCATATCAAGGGATAGTCTTGCTTAGTAGACTGGACCAACGGGGCAAATTCTAGGTGTTACATGCATGGTTCACAGTAAGCTCATGACACAAGGCATTAACACCAAAGTCAAACAAGACTCCACACTTTCGCTAGTGTTTAACGTTCATCACAAGAGACTCAATTTGATAATTGGCTTGTCACAACGAGATGCAAAGAGTTCATATATTGTCTATGCAACTTCAATTGGCCTCGTTGTAGCCACACATTCATTTATGTTCGATTATGAGCACTATTCGAGCCAATAGTATTGATCAAAACTGATATTCAAATTTGCAAGAGAACAGCCACATTCAAGTACATACAAGAGGTGTCAAATTTTTTTCACAAGGGTAAAAGATCATTTATAATTAAAAGCAAGGAGCCACAAGCTCAAACCTTCAACAAAAAGTAGTGTATAACAAAACTTTAGCTCAAAGCTCAATTATATAAACAAAACTTATATGCACAAAGGTGGGCCTCACCCCACCACAAAAAAAATCATTTTTTCTCAAATGCAAACGAAAATATCTGAAAATAAAATAAAGTAAGAAAGGGAGAGAGGTAAAGAGGGGATCTTCTCTACGCAGTCGCTTCATCTGTCTAGGCATTAGTGCCTGGTGCATCTGTCTGGTCTCAGGTCTCAGTACCCGGAGTCACCTCAGCAAGAACAGTAGTAGCACTAGGAGCAGCCAAGGAGGTCTCAGTAAGTGATGTTTGGACCACCGAGTGCATACTCGTCCCTGCAAGATCCGGCGAGTCTCTATATATGCTCTCCTCCTGCATCTGTATTTTCTCCTCATCTGTCTCAGCATCCGACTCATTCATTGCGGACTTATCACGTTGTACATCGCCGGTGGTAGCCCGAGGGATCTCAGGATCATCTTCATCATCAGCATCCTTTAGTAGTGAAGTGAAGTCAGTAGACTTCAGATAGTCTACATCCTTCTTCAAGTCTGCTATCTTGGCTTTCAAAGTAGTAACCTCTGAGGCCTCCCCCTTTATGCTCTCACAACCTGTGACTCTAATAGAGAAATCATCAACAGAACCTCGAAAGGGGGTCAGTGCAGCCAAAATAGCACTCTCAATCATCCCTAGGATGGATCTCTCCAATCAAGTCACCCTCACATCAGCTGAATAGGACAGATTCCCCATTTTCAAGATCATCGCCTAAGTAATCTTGACTGGCTGGGATGAGGTGGAGGTGCTCGGAACCTGTGAAGAAGTAGAAGTGGCAGCAGTACCTAACGACCCAGAGGTCGAGGTAGGCGAAGATGCCTCTTCAGGTAACAAATCAATATCAACCTCCAGAGAAATATCTGTTGGAGCTGCTCTCCTCCCGTCAGCCTCCTCTCGTGTGTACTCAGCCTCAATACGCCGAATGTCAGTGGAAGAAGAAGGGGTAAGCTCAATATCTCTCGTAGTATCCCAAGGTACTTCAGCACGCCAGCACAACTCAGTGATCAGGACCGGGAATGGTAGAGAAGTCTGCCTATACTTTGCTCTCATGGTTATCTCTTGTGAAATAAGATGCCCTAGGTCGATGCCCATCTTGGATATAATGGATCCCAGCCATGCCGCCTTAGAATGTAGGAGGACAGATTTAATTTGGGATGGCATAATGGTGTTGCTGATAAAGCCAAACCAGAATTGGGCAGCAATACTCAAATCCCTCCTCTCAATAGGAGCGCCTACCTCGATCCACCTCGGGGTGGTATCATAAATCAAAGGTGCCAGCCACCCCTTCAAATAATCCAAGGATTGAGCAACAAGAAATCCATCATAAGGGTGTGTGGAGTGCAGATCTCTACCCAATACAGTGTTAATGTACTCATTGATGCACCCGACCTCCTTCCCTTGGACCATGACCACTTTAACCAGTCTGAACACACTAGCCTTCTTCCTACTCTTAGGAACCAAATCACCATAAGTTGGGCAAAATTCGCGGACCTAGGAGGGAATTAGGGGCCTTGAGGCCAGGTGAACTGCTCGAATCAGTGGAAGTGGAGGGTCTCCCTCACATCTGAATACTTCCCCTCAAAGCCTTCTGTCGAAAGTAATTTCTCCTTGAGGATAGTTCGTATACCATCTCCTTTCAATCTGTTCAAAAGCCTGGGAGGAAGAACGACAGGGAGCACAGGGATTACAGGGGGTGCTTGACGTGACACTTATTCTGTTTCAGGAGGAATGGCAGTTGAGGGGTGGATGTGGGGTGACATCTAGCCCGGAGCTCATCCCTTTGGGAAATCAAAGGCTGATGATCTTCAGGCTCAGACAAATCAGCTCGGGTGTCAATAGCCACTCTCTCAGATGTGTGGTTCTTTCTTTTACCTTTGTCTCCCGGTGGAAGTTCTTCCCTTGTTTTCTTTGGAGGATTTGATCCCTCTTCGTTTATAGTAATACCCCGTGCTTTCTTCTAAGGTGGCCTATCTAGATTTGTTCGTACCATATCTACAAAACATTGGAGAAAAGTTAGTAAATATTAACATCAAAGCACAGAAAGTTAACTGCAGAAAGACTCGCCAATCAATTCAGCGAATCGCCGAATCTCTTTAGCGAGCTTAATCAGGCTCGCTGAAGGGATTGGCTTAAAATTCTCAGTAAGTTGGCGATGGGAGGTCCCTTTCGGTGAATCGCCGATAGCTTTCGGCGAGCAAGGGCTAACCCGCCGAAAGGTCCAGTGCAAAAGGACTAAGGGGTGCAGCAGACAAAGGGCGATAAAGAAGACTTTTGGCAAGTAGCCGAGTGCTTTCGACGACCTCAGGTTTATCGTCGAAAGTTACAGAGTCAATCATCAAATAAAGAATGAAATTAAAGGCGAGATGGGGACATTAGGCAAATTGTTGAGTGGTTCGGTGAGCTTGACCCAGCTCGCCAAATGGCCCAACGTGCCTATTTTCAATCCAACTTCTCGAATTTAACCCCACAACCCCCAAAAATAAAAATCAAAGAATGCACTAGGGGAAATCGAATTAGCCTTAAAAAAATTGCTCTCAAGGAAAGTCCCAAACGGTCACTAACGGTCATATTGAACGCTAAGCTACATCTCCATCGGAATGGCTTTTGTGCCGGCGATGGAGGTCCCCCGACCTCCGGACCAAGATGGAGAGCAGCGCAATGGGGAGATACATTTTCTTCAACAAACAGCACTCTCAAATTCACACCACAACTCTACGAATTTGGAATCCAATACAACGATCACTGTTCCTTTATCAGATGATGAGTTAAAGTGGGCACAAGAAATTATTTCCTTGGCGAAATCTGGAGTGATTCGGATCGTTCCACTTGATGGAATGAACTCTACACCTCATGATCAATCTATGGTTGTTCAGGTGAATTTTGAAGAGAATTCGCCAAAATTGCCTCAGAACTCCAACGAAGATTCGTCAGAATTGAGGCAATTTTTGGAAATAAAAAATACAATCCTTAAATATACTCAATATAGCGCTCCCAATCATATCAATAACAACTATGTTAATGAAGGAAAAAATTCCGGCCAAGATTCTGACCAAGTCGTCGGAGCTCAATTGAACGAGGTGACGAATGCAAATACACACATTCCTTTACCAGAAGGTGGTGTGATAACTTCAACTACATCTCAACAAAGCTCAAGCATAAATCAAATAAATACCCCTTCTAAGGTTGCTGGCAAGAGTGTAATGTCCATGGACCATACTGCCAATAATCCTCAGGGACAAGAACAATCAACAGGAGGCAACAAAAATGCAGATAACAACATTGAGGTAAGTTCTAAATGCAATAATCAATCCAATTTAGCTAACACTCATAATGCAGGTAAGGTGCTCGTCGAAATTCCTCAAAGTAATGAAAGGAGCAAACACCAAACTTCAGGGAAGAGGGACAGTAGTGATCACAATCAAATACCCAAGGATATCGATGGAGAACAAAAGAGACAAGAAAATGGTAAGAATTATACACCTAAGGTCAACCATAATGCAACAGGTAAGGCTGTTATGAAAGTTCATAATCAACATGCTCACAATAAGCCTGCTAACTTGCTGAATTCTGAGAATCAAAATATGCATGAGAAAGGTAGTCATAATGTACAGGTGGATGGAAATGAGCAAACGATGGAGAACACTAACAAAGGAAACATCACAATAGATCCTAGAATTCCTCCACCCATCAAAGTCTCATCCAATTTTGATACCTACAAATCCAGCCATCCCAAAACCAACCAACTCAGTCCCAAAATGAACCTAAACAGGCCCACTCCCAACAACTTTGGCAATAAGAATACCAAATCTCAAATCCCTGAACCTTCCCCTCCCACTGTTGTCCAGTCTCTAGCTACCAGACTTAAAGCAAATTAAGCTAAAACTACCATCCTTGTTTTCATCAACCCTCCTATTGTGGCCTCTAAACAAGGTAGACCCTCCGTTACTTTTTATTAAGATGACTTCATGATCAATATGGCTGCAAGATGCAAATATACCCTTGTTGGAAAATTCATCAATGCTATGCCCAAGATGGAGGTGATAAGAAGAAGCTTCAGTGCTCAAACGCATCTAACTGGTGGAGTTAAAATTGCACATTTTAACTCGAGACACATTTATATTGACTTTGACAATTAAGCTGACCATGTCACAGTTTGGACAAAAAAAATGTTTATTGCAGGGCACCAAATGAAATTACAAATGTGGTCTCAAGGTTTCAAACTTGAGGAAGAATCTCCAGTTGTTCCCATTTGGGTTACACTGCCTGAACTTCCTTGGCATTGTTATTACATGGACTCTTTAACTATTATCTTATCCCCTATCGGTAAAGCTTTGTACCTTGACTCTGCTTCTCTGCAAAAAATAAGAGGAAATGTGGCAAAGGTCAGAGTTTAAATAGATCTTACGAAAGAAAGACCTCAGCATATATGGATTGGTTTTTCTGAAAAGGACCCTTCTAAAGGTAAGTGGCAGCTGGTGGAATATGAAGAAGTTCCTCCTTACTGTCTATATTGCAAACAGCATGGACATATTGCAGGAACTTGTCCCCTAAAGATAAGAGAGGAGGAAATCAAAAAGAGAAAGGATATGGAAAACAACAAGAAGAGTGATGAAAAGCAAAACAACCAAGAGAAGAAAAACAACCAACAGTAACAAGAGGAGAAGGACCAAATGCAGAAAAAAAAAAACAAAAACAGGGAGAGCAAATGATAACAATATCACTCACAAGGAAGATCAATGGGAAACTCAGACTAGGAGGAAGAATTAGAATCACAACCCAAAAAATGATGAAGGCAAGACAATACAATCGCATGAACTAGTACAACAGACCAGAACAAACCATGTGCAACACCAAAGGCAGGAACATGTACAACAAATCAAAATAGAACAGGCTAAGCAACAAATGTAGGACTCAGGTATGAACTGAAACAATTCTGATGTTGTGAATAAGAAATCTGGTGATTAGATTCCGGTATCCCCAACCCCTGTAATTGTTGATGTTGAGGATCATTATTATGACAATGATATCCCCTCCCTTGTTAACCCCACAGTGTTTGCTGATGAAGTTTGTGGAGGGAGGTTGGTTGTGAAGGAGAAACACTCTAACTTGCAGGAAGGGGAACCTAAGGGGAGGGCTTTGTCTCAGGTCATGCATGAGAACCAATCGACTGACCCTAAGACAGACCTTCAAACCCCTGCTACCACTAAATCTCAACAGGAAAAACAGGTTCATCAAAGCACTACTGATCCTCACCAGGACTAGAATAATACTCAAGATAGAAATCAGCACGTTCAAAACAAAAAAGGGAATGATAAACAACACAAAGGGGCCATGGCCAAAGACATGGGGAACAAGGCTAGTACTAGCAGACAAGAGCAGACTCCCAAAAGTAAAAATAAACCAAGTAAGAAAATGAGAGCTGCAAACAAGAAGAACAGTCTGAAATGCAAGAACAGGTCCACAATGACAATGGCCAGGATACTATTCAAGTTGTAGGGGCAAGTTCATGCAAAAATCAATATAATACCCCTCCACAAGGTAAACCCCCTGATCAGACACAACAGAAAAAAACAGGTAGAACTCAGGTTATAGATGAATATGATATTGAGAATTCTGAAGATGAAATGGATATAGATAACCAGCCAATTAAAGTTCAAGCTGATGATGATGAAGTCAGTGAATTATTAATCAAAGCATTTAGCTCAAACAATGACAGTGAACTGGAAAAGGAACTTCAACAAGTTACCAATAAGGAAGGCCTTTCCCCTTAGAGGCATACACCTGAAAAGACTTCCCCTAAAGAAGGCTCTTTCTACTATTAATGCCACCTCAGGTAGACCAAATATAAGGCTTTTTACCTCCAGATCGTCTCAATGATAAGTACAATCATTTGAAATGCTAGAGGAATTAATACCCAAGGTGTTATTGAAAGACTCAAAAACCTCAAAAATATCCATCACTTGTCCATGATTGTTATCTTGGAGCCTTTTTCAGACAACATTCATATAAACATGTTTAAAAGTATGCTTTCCACGAATTATGCTACTAGCAACACTAATGGGAAGATTTGGCTACTCTGGACAAATGACATTTCCTGTAAGGTCTTAGAGGAAGATGAGCAGCAAGTTCTTTTGAACTCAGCCATGTGGAAGCTGTGGATACCTATATTAACACTTTTGTCTATGCCAAGTGTAAAGACTATCTCAGAAGACCTTTATGGGAAAGGGTGTTACACTTTGTTGATACTAACAACATCATCCCTTGGTGCACGGTTGGAGATTTCAATGTAATTATAGATTTAGATGAAAAGCTTGGTGGAATCCCGTACAATATGAGAAAAAGTTTGGAATTCATAAGAGTGATTGAAGCTTGTGGACTCATGGACTTGGGGTTCAATGGACCTAAATTCACTTGGTCTAACTGAAGGGGTATCAATTTTAGAATTTGGAAAAGTTTGGATAGGGCCATGGTTAATGAGAAGTGGTTGCAACACATGCCTCACACTAGCATCACTCATCTTCCCTCTGTGGGCTCAGATTATTGTCCTCTTCTTATGGAGATGAATACCAGACCTGAAAACCATATCAAATACTTCAAATTCCTCAATTTTTGGGCAGATCAACCCTCATTTTTAACTACTGTAACAGACTACTGGAAGAGGCAAATAGAAGGGAACCCCATGTGGATTTTCCATCAGAAGATGAAAAGGGTGGCCTCTACTCTTAGCACTTGGTCTAAAATGCAGTTTTGTGATATATATGCTACAGTCAGAGACTATGAGGAGAGAGTTAAAGTTACAGAAGAGAAGCTTATTCATGACAACATAGAGGAAAAGAGAACTGCACTCCATGGGATTAATGCAGAGTATATCAGATTCATGAAGTTTGAAGATTCTATTCTCAGACAAAAATCACAACTTCAATGGTTCAAAGAAGGAGATGGTAACACTAAATATTTTCATGCCTTGATAAGTGGAAGAAGAAGAAAGCTATTTATTCACAAAATCCTCAATGAAAAGGATGAATGGATACAGGGTGATGAGCACATTGCTGAAGCTGTCTATGAGCACTTTCAGAACTTTTTCAGAGGAGAGGATAAGATCATTGATGAAGTTCCTATGAATTGCATTCCAAAGATGGTTACTCCAGAACATAATGACAGATTAAAGTCCATACCAACTATTGATGAGCTGAAAGAAGTAGTCTTCTCCATGAATACAAACTCTACTGCAGGACCTGATGGGATGAATGGTTGTTTCTTTCAGAAATGCTGGAGCATTATTAAGAATGATCTTTTGGCAGTCATTCAGGCTTTCTTCAGTGGCCAAATGCTACCAAAATATTTTTCTCATGCTTGCATTGCTCTGCTCCCTAAAGTGAAAAACCCCACTAAACTTTCTGATTTTAGGCCCATAAGTTGGAGCAATTTCACTAAAAAGATTGTTTCTAAACTATTATGTCTCAGACTTGGCCCTATTCTACCTAGTTTGATTTCACCCAATCAATCAGGTTTCGTCAAGGGAAGAAGCATTTCTGAAAACATCATGTTGGCTCAGGAGATTATCCACTAGATAAAAAAACCTACCATTGGTAGTAATGTGGTCATCAAGATAGAGATGGCCAAAGTGTATGATCGGGTATCCTGGTCCTATATTTGTGTAATACTTAGGAAGATAGGGTTTGAAAAAACTTTTATTGATATGATTTGGAGGATTATGGCTAACAATTGGTATTACATCATTATAAATGGCAAGAGGTATGGTTTTTTCCACTCTACAAGAGGCCCTAAGCAAGGAGACCCCTTATCCCCAGCCCTATTTATTTTAGGTGCTAAGGTTCTCTCTAGATCCATGAACAGACTTCATCATAACCCCCTTTATCATGGCTTTCATATGCAAAGCAGGGGCCCTCAGATCAACCATTTGAGTTTTGCGGATGATATCATTATTTTCACTTCTGGAAGGAAGAGATCTCTCAAGCTTATAATGATTACTTTGGCTAAATATGAGAAAATTTCTGGCCAGCTTATCAATAAAGCCAAAAGTCAGTTTTTACTTCCTTCCAATTCTTTCAACAGTACCTGTGACAGAATTAAAAGATGTACAGATTTCCATCAAAAAAGAAGCCCCTATCACTTACCTTGGCTGCCCCTTATTTATTGATCGACCAAGAATTGTCTACTTCTCAGAAATCATGAACAAGGTAGTGAATAGAATCACAGAGTGGCAGTCTAAAATGTTGAGCTTTGGAGGCAAAGCAACATTAATCAAACATGTTCTACAATCACTTCCAATTCATCTGATGTCAGCTCTTTCCCCACTTTCAACTACCATTAAGGAAATCAAAGGTAATATGAAAAATTTCTTCTGGGGATAGAGAAATGACGGAAAAAAAATATCATTGGTCCTCTTGGAAAAATTTAAGCTTTCCTCATGATGAAGGGGCTATTAGATTCAGACTTATGAGCGATGTATGTCAATCCTTCCAATACAAGAAATGGCGGGTCTTCAGGTTTAAGCAAACACTATGGGGTGACTTCTTAAAGGCAAAATATTGTCAAAGATCCAACCCCGTAAGCAAAAAATGGGACACTAGTGACTCCCAAGCATGGAGACACATGATGAGAAACAAGCACACTGTGGCAACTCACATTCACTGGGATGTCAAATCAGGTTCTTGTTCATTTTAGTGGGATAATTGGCTTGGTATTGGTCCTCTTGCTCACTACTCTAGTAACAACAACAGGTTCAACACATACACTATTTTAGACTTCATAGAAGGGGGGCAATGGAACTTGGAGAAAATCATTCAACAACCTCCACAAGCTCATGTGCACAACATTCTGGCAATTCAGTTCCAGCTGCAACCAGGCATTCCTGATCAACCTGCTTGGAGCCTCAATACCAATGGTGATTTCACGTGCACTTCTGCATGGAATGTCATTAGGGAGCATAGATCAAAAACAAAATTCAACACTTATAATTGGCATAAAAGTATCCCTTTCAAATGTTCTTTTCTTTTATGGAGAGCTGTTCGGGGCAAGCTTCCCACAAACGAAAGTCTGGCCAAATTTGGGGTTGAACCTAGTGAGTGCTACTGCTGCCATACACCAGGTCTGGATACCATCGAACACACCTTCAATTATGGAATTTTTGCCAACAAGGTTTGGAAATTCTTTGCTATTTCCTTGGGTATCCAAATTGACCACCTGCCTCTCAGATATTTAATTATGAGTTTGTGGAACTCTAATTACAATAATGAGGCACATAAACTTATTATACAATCTGCTCCAATCTTTATTTGTTAGAACTTGTGGAAAAATAGGTGTTCTAAGAAATATGGAGGTAAGCAATCTAACATTGCTAGGGTCAAATTTGTTGTGTTTAAGGACATTATTAAACTACTGCATGTAGAGTTTCCTTATATTTCTTGGCCATCTAGCTGGAAGAATCTTTGTATCCTCATTGAGCAATGCTATCACGACACCAAAGTTACTCTAGTGCAGTGGATTAAACCTCCTGGCGCGTGGGTTAAGCTCAACACGGATGGAAGTGCTTTAAGCAATCCGGGGAAAATAAGGGCAGGGGGTATTCTCAGAGATTCAAATGGGAAGTTACATTTTGCATACTCAGCTCCTTTGGGGGAAGGCACTAACAACCAAGCGGAAGTGGAGGCTACTACCTTTGGTATATCATGGTGTGTTCATCTAAACTACCACAAAGTCATTTTGGAGGTCGATTCTCAGCTGCTGGTGGACTGGTTACTGGCCAAATCAGCTCCCTCATGGAACATTACTTCCCAAATGCAGAAACTACAAATGCTCACCACACACATCTCACAGTTTAAATGTATTCACACCCTTAGAGAAGCCAACTATGTAGCAGATGCACTCTCCAAACATAGCCACCAAGTCACTACTCCTCAAGTTTATTTCAACAATCAGCAACTCCCTAAGGAAGCAGCAGCACATCTTCAACTTGACATGACAAGCTTCAGTAGAAGGAAAATGAAGAGAATCAAGAAACCCCCTTGAATTTTTTCTCTTCCTGATGGACCTCGAAAAGAGCATGAACTCTAACAGGCCATCCTTTTTTTGGTGATCTCTCTTTCATCTTCACTTAGGCTATTTCTTTTTAAGTCATAGCTTCTACGAAGAGCTCTTCTTTAATTGTAAGGGGAGAGTTTCCCTCATTTATGTTTTTTCCTAGAATCTTTGTATTGAGAGGAGTCCTCTCATTTAGGTGCTTAGATGATAGGTTTCCATTCTAATATGGGGAAGAGTTGGAGAACCTTAGTAGGCTACCAACTCTTGAACCACCATAGGTTGGAGGTAAGGTTTAAGCCCCCTTTCTTGTATTTTGCTTTGTTTGATCAATAATAAGGCCTGGGGGTGTTGCTCAGCCCCTAACCCCCTCAAGGGTCGTTAAAAAAAAAGGATGCACTAGTTAAATTAAGTTCAGACCCACAACACCCATCACCCCGGGATACCCATAATTCTCCCGGTTATGCCAAATTTGGCCATTTGACGACCTTTGCCCTTAAGAATGGTGTCACCCACTCTATCATTGTGTAATTTACACTATTTAGCACAAATATGGGCTACTCAGACTTCAACCAACCAATATAACTAACATGCAAGCACAACCCCACAAAATTTAACCCATTTTAAGGCGCAAATCTACGGGCATTTGACAATCAAAACAATACGGGCAAGATTATCAAATTATAATCGGCAATTAAACATTCTAATACTATCAGAGAGGCTCAACACACATCACTAAGATAAGATCATTGCAAATGAGTACAAATTTAATAAAAATAAACTTGGGGTTTGGAAAACCATCCTTTTATGCCGGTTAACGTAGTTTGAAATGCTAGGCGGCAATGTAATCCAAAGTCCGAGCACCAATCAACAACTAAAATACGTATAGAGTGTAGAAATATCAAAAATACTAAATGCGTACGAGTTTGGGAAGATGAAAAAATAAGGGAAATTTAAACCTTTGGCACTTGAATAAACTGTCCAGCTTACACCTGTTCTGCGACGTTAGTCGTGCTCGCCGACCCACTCTGCGTCACTTACCTCACCGAGTTTTACAGGCCCTCCAATTAATGTGGGGGTCCAAACGGCGGTCTACGTCTGGTTTGCCGACCAGGTCGGTGACTCGCCAATTATTACCTCGGTGCGCCGAGTTTTACAAACTCCATTTTGAAGATGTCTTGAGTCAAATGATGATTTAGATTGGGTGCACTGACCTATTCGGTGATGCGCCATATGGAACTTTTTAGCTCGCCAATCTGCAATTTTCAATCACTTCCCACACTTTAATCTACAAAATCAACACACCATTATTTCTAAAACAAAAGTAAGGCAATAAAGGGTTTTGGGTTGCCTCCCAAACAGTGCCTTCGTTAAAGTCGTGGTAGGATGTGATTCAACACCTAAACTCCACTCTTTGGGTTAGCCATAGCATCACTTGGTAACCCCCTGTTTTGTTGCGGGTAGAGCTGAGGCATCACATGACCCACAAGGTTCTCGAGTTGCTGGATCGATCTAGAATGAGAACCAATCATCCGTTTCATTCCTTTGATGTTCTCCTTCATTTCTTCCAGCACTCTATCATGTTCATTGACTTTGTGGAGAATGATAGAGAGAATTCCTTTGACACGTTTACCCTCATTGTCCTTGGCCCTTTTTCTCTCATGAGGAGGGATGCATTTGTCCTTCCTTTTTCATTGGACTTCAATCTCCGCTATCTTTTGAGTCATCAGTGCGGCCAACATGAAGTCCTTCTTTACTTCTTGGTTTGTTTCAGCCATGTTATCAAGTAGGTGGGCTGCTATCACATAGGGATGTTGTGTAATAGCACCCGGAATGAGTTGGTCAGCCAACACATTGTTTCCGGGACCAAGACTTCTATAAAAGCAATCCAGCAGGACTATATCGGGAATTTCATGAGTTAGGCATTGAACTAGAAGTTCTTTAAACCTTGCCCATGCCTCATGAATCCGTTCACCTTCCAATTGTTTGAAGGTTAGAATGCGATCCCTAAACATCATTACTTCTAATGGAGAAAACTCCATTTGCTCGCGAGTACTACTCGACATACTCACCTCCTCTGTTTCAAAGCTCAAACAAGCAAAACACAAAGATAAAAATTAAGTAAGTATTAATATAATTAACAAGAACAAAATCCCACTTAACTAAAAATTCTCAAGTAACACTACTCCTCGGCAGTGGCGCCATTTTGATGTTTGACGTAATCTAAAACACAACTTCCAATTCAGGTGTCAACGATCGCATGCAGTAATATAACCCAACCGAATGGGCTGGGGTCGAGTCCCAAGGGAGTGGTTGCATGAATTAATAGAAAAATAAAATGAAGTTCTAATTAGTCATAGCTATAAACATTAAAGAATAAAAATATACTAAATCTAATAGTGACACGAATGTCAATTATCAATGGAGGTTTTGTATTCAACTGAAAGACCAAAATAGCAAAAATATAAAGATGAGAGATAGGGAGACGGGGTTCTTGGGATGTGATAGGAATATGGGATAAAATAAACTACCGGGTAAATGTTATTGATAGTAAATCGCTTAACATTTGTAACTAGGCTAGACTTTAGTAGGGGTAAATTTTCTCTCGAACAACTTACCCTGAATCAACTCGGTTTCTCTCGAACATCGAGTTGCAGCATTTAAGCACAGCCTCCGTCTTAGCCCATTCACTCTCTTGAGCTGAATGTGTGGGAGTAGGTTTAGGATTCACTCTCTCGAGCTAAACCCACGATGACCCAATAACCACCGTCTATCGATTTACTAGTCTTAGTTTTAAAACCTCTCTCTCTCTCGAGCAAGCCAAAAACACTAAGATGAAATCATATTTGCAACTATAATCCCATTATGATCAAACACAACTACTAAACGAAATCACATTTAAACAACAAATAGACTAACAATAAGCAATACCCAACAATAAATTTAACCCATATTCACAAAATCACACCCCAAGAATTGGGGTTTTAGCTAGACATGAAAAATAGATAAAAATCAGTACCAACAAGTGTCATCAAGTGAGTATGATAGAAAATGTCTTTAAACACGTCGAAGATGAAGATTCTTGGATACCCACTTCTAATTTCTTGGAGTGGAAAACCTTCAAAATCTTCTAGCTCAAGAACAATGTCTCACAAAAAATCTAAGAACTAAAAACAGAAAATATTCTAAGTCTCAGTAATAATTCTCTACAACTTGATTTTATAGATAGATAATAAACTAACAATTTAAAGTAGTATTTATAGTGTACAAAAATTTGTACTGGGAAGGACTACTCGGCGGAGTTAGTCGGGATCATCGATACACTCGGCGATCCGCCCTTTTGTCTGGTTCTTCGCCTTTCAGCTTTTGCCATTAGCATCTTCGCGTTTTCATTCATTGGGCGACAGGGAATTGCTTCGCAGAACTACTCGGCGATGCGCCGACTGCTCCCTTTCACTGCAGACTTGATCTTTTCCTTCAGGGCTCAACACACTGGAACATTAGGCGAGATTTGAGGCCTTTCACTGACTCGCCTAATGGATTAGGCGATCTTCAGGACATCTTTTCTTCCTTCGTTCAGCCTCTTTGTTCCTTTTTTCTCGATAGCGTCCATGCTTTGTCTCTCAAGTCAAATACCTGAAACTTAAGGATTTGAATCAGATATTGACACAAAATATGCATTTGATGACACTAATTCAATCAAAATATATCCCTAAAAGAGTCCAAATTGTGGACTCATCAATTATAACCAAACAAAGAATTGAGGGGTACTAAAAAATTATCCAAGAATTACTTTTTCGTTATCAATCAAACCAAACAACCTTTGAATAACTTAATTCAAACAAGTTCTTAACATAGATGCAAACAAAACTAGTTGTAAATAAATGTCAAACAGATTATTAAATATTCCTTACGAGTCAAAGGTAAGAGTTAATATGCAATTATCCATATTAATAACTATTATAAATAACCCACACGAGCCAGATCATCTATTTCTTTTTCCTCTGGTCCTCATCGCCACTATAACTTTTTTCTTCATCAGTTACTCAGCTAATAGTTCTGCATCGACATTCACTTAAGTTTTAAACAAAGAAATAAACACTCATAAACTAACCTACATCATTACAAGTAAATGTAGTATAAAGAGTTCATAAAAATATAACAATAATAACTTTATCCTGCCACCTCCTCCTCTATCAATTCCCCCTCAGCTAATCATTTTGAGTCAATATAAAATTCAGAAAAACAAAACGTGCTCAGAAGACATAATATAAATAATTTACACTTATACAAGTGAATGTAGCACTAAATTGATCAAAATGTGAAATTTTTTTTATTCGAAGTTCACTAAAATTTTAATAAATATATGTTTACACTAATAATTTATAAAGATAAGATTCTTTGTATCATTAAAATAAGACGGTGAACATATATCGATGAGTAAATCATCATCGTTCTTCCCCATTATTAGACTAATATTGTTTCCCTTATCTTTTTTTTTCCTTTTAACTCTACCAAATTACTGAAAACTAAATAGGGTATTACATTAATTTAACAACATTGAAACTTTTGAATTAAAGGACACTTCCAAGACATACAAAATCTTCGATCATCAGTGACAAGAAATTTTCACATGTCCTCTAGTGTCGGTGGATAATTAAGGTCGATATCAATGTTCTTACGCTTCACACTACCCATAAAATCAATCACATAAGAAGCACCAGTAATGGGAACAGTCGCACCACAAGCACCACGTCCCTCTCCCTGAATGAACACTACCTTCTTACAGCACCATTGATTTAGCGGTAGAAAACTTGAAGCAATCAGAGAAAGACGGAATTTAGGATTTTGACACATATGGTTACCTATGCCATTGGTGGAGAGACCAACTGAGGAGGATGAGTAGCTCTTTTCGAAGCTTAGATCCAATAGTAGCGGTGATTCAACCGCCAATGTTGCATTCGGTGACTGAACAAAACTATTCTGCCTTGGAGGAAAATTGATCGGCGGTGCCAAAAAAGGAAAATTCGTCTTCGCTTTAATCCCGAGAAACTTAATACCAACTGCATCATACGGTTTCGCTGCTTCCACCGCCGTATCAAACGTACCTAGCCAAACACAACTTTTTTTCCATGGTTATTTAATTTCTGCGGAGTATCTCCCCGAATCCCTCTTTTGAACTCCTCGATAATGCTCCTTATTTTCAACATCTCCGTTCCCTTTCAGCACCATCTTGGTTGTCTTCGCTACTTCAACACATTTTGCCTTCGGGGCCATTTTTTTGTTACTACGTATAGAATTATAATACAAGGATATTAGAAAAATAGATTAGGTTGAGAGAAAATGAAGGGGGAACAACTGCTTATATAGAAAAGTGGTACGGGAAGCAACCAAAAAAATATAATGTAGTTTTTTACTAGACTCATATAGTTGTGGGGGCCACATGTCGCGTGGTATTTCATATTTTTACAACCTTTTGTGTGAGTGATATTAGTATCAAAAATATTTATAAATGATATTGTTGGTACTTAGTATTTTATGTTAAAAACTTTTTTACAAACGGAGGGAGTAATACCAAGACCATAAAGTTTTTAAATTTCAATCCGCTTTCCAAATACGACCCTAAAATTATTTTAATATATTTGTATTTAAAAGTGACGTATAAAAGAGGATTTATGGGTGTAGTATTGTTAGTTTACATTTTTATTCTGGGATATGTTATCCTGGAATTAGTATTCTGCACACAATGAGGAATAAATTATACCAGTCATGATCAATAATTCAAGGATAACTTATCCCACACTTCCTAACCACACAAATAATTGAGGGGTACTAAAAAATTATCCCAGAATTACTTTTTCGTTATCCATTAAACCAAGCAACCTATTAATAACTAAATTCAAACAAGTTCATAACTTAGATGTAGAAAAAGTAGGCGGATTAAATCAGTGTAGGGATAGTCGACGTGGCAACAAGGTCCATAATGGTAAAAAATGTTATTATTTTTCTTTGCAAGTCAAACATAAGAGTAAATATGAAATTATCCTTCATAATTACTATTATCATTAACCCACACAGGGCAAATTATTTATTTCTTGTTCTTTACTTTCCTTATCCCCACTGCCACTTTTTTTTTCATCAGTTACTCATATTATAGTTACGCATTCACATTCACTTAAGATTCAGAAAAGAAAAAACACACAC
Source organism: Solanum okadae (assembly GCA_036553675.1). Taxonomy (NCBI): domain Eukaryota; kingdom Viridiplantae; phylum Streptophyta; class Magnoliopsida; order Solanales; family Solanaceae; genus Solanum; species Solanum okadae. The sequence goes on from CM071689.1 coordinate 29,920,877, forward strand.
TCATAAGCTAACCTATTTCAATATAAGTAAATGTAGTATAAAGATTGCATTAAAATATAACAATAATGACTGTAGCCTTCCACCGCAACTGTAACTTCCTCCTCTTTCAATTCCCCATCAACTATTCATTCTGAGTTCATATGAAATTCGGAAAAAAATGTGTTCACAAGACAAAACATAGATAATCTACACTTATACAAGTGAATGTAGCACTAAATATATAAAAATGTTTTATTTTTTTTATCAAAAGTTCATTAAAATTGTAATAAATATAAGTTTGAAGTCATAATTCATAAATATAAGATTTTTTTAAACATTTAAATAAGACAGTGAATATATATTGATGAGCAAATCATCATCATTCTTCCCCATTATTCGACTACTATTGTTTCTCTTATCTTCCTTTTTTTTTCTTTAAACTCTATCCTAATTATTGAAAATGAAAAGGGGTATTACATTAGTTTAACAACATTTAAACTTTATAACTAAAGGACATTTCCAAGAACATGCAATATATTTGATCATCAATGCAAGCAAGAACACGTCAAGGCATGACAAAAAGGGAAAGCTCAAGTTCTTTAGACCATTCATGCTTGTTTCGAGAAAGGTGAAGGTCGTTTATTTTTTTTTAATGTTATATGTGTTTTAAAGATACTTTGCTAGTATTTCATGTATGATATACGATTAAGGAAAGAGGAAAAGGCATGATTTGAAATGTTGAATGCTTTTCATCGTATGCATTGAATATGTTTACTTGGTTTACAAATGTGATGCTATTAACTGTGATTGTGAGGTTTGTTTGATGAGTTGATCAGGTACCATGCGGGTACATATTTTTGAGTGTATCAAATACCACACTAGTACATATTTTTGAGTGGATTGGGTACAATTTCTTACATACTACCTAGTAGATTGGGTACCACGTCGGTACATATTAACTAGTGAATAGGATACCATAGATTTACACTTAAAGTTTGTGTGTGGGTTGATAATACTTAGAATACTCTTCAAAACCAATTAAAACAGTAAGCGGTCGTCGTCAATAAAATATCCAACTACGAGTCGGGGTCGAATCCCATTGAGAATGGTATATTGCGTAAAATTCTATCAAGAAATTTGGATTGTAAAGTCATTCATTTGTAATAGTAAAAACAAGTGGGTGGGTGATTCAACCAATTTTACAAAAAGCATTTTGTAACCAATAGTCAAAATTAAACAATAATTTTAGAAAATAAAAAAAGTAACAAGTAATCTAGGGGTGCAGGATTTGGAATCGACATAACATAGGGGTAATTATGTTGCTCTATCGTGATGAACATTCATACATAGGCTGGGTTAACATCAATGACTATAATCTTCCTTTGATCTCATAGAATCAGTTCATGGAATCTCCTTTCGGTCTCATCTATGTGCAATAACAAATAACTACCATACTCTATTCTCCCTTTCGATGCAGAAATAGTGTAAATAAATTCGAACTATAACCTCTATTTTCAACCAACTTACATACATAAAACCTAAATAGCTAGTATTGAATTAATTACCTACTCCAATTAATCTCTTTCGAGCATCAATAGGAGATTGGAAGTAGGAATTAAGTTTGCAACCTTAATACATAAATTAACCCATGCTAATTTTCCCAAATCCATGTATGAACGTCAACAAAATATAGAATAACACAATACCCACTACATTACATCAACACCGAACCTCGTAAATGCACCCCCAGATCTTGGGGTTTAGCCACCCATCAGAAAGTGTAAAAATATTATGCCTTGCATGAAATTAAGCAATTATAAGCTAACCCACTTTTGATTAGCACTTCAAATTGTCAGTTTAAATAGCAAATGTTCAAAAACCCCAAAAACTAAATGTGTTCTTCACAAAGTAATTTTTTTCTCTTTCAAAGAAATGATTTATAATTGTCTAACAATTTTTCAGGACTTAGAACCTCAGAACTCTCCTTTGGGTTGTTTGTAATTTGTCCAAACATTGCCCCAAAAATCCACGTTGGTCTAACTGAGCAACGTTAGTAGGGTTCACCGATCATATTGGGTGAATCACCAACTTCTCTCCAGCTCGACTTCCTCTTGCTCTAGGATTCATGTGTTTGAACATAAGTTTGTGAGCTCAATCAAATATGCCTTTCATAATCCCTTTTTGTTTGCCAACCTGCCTTAAGTAATTCAAGTGTTGTGCACTGTATATTCCGGTAAGGTCATACCCATTGGGTGCTCCTCCCTTCTTGTTAGGAAATCAACAATGTGGAGCTTACACTTTTGCCTTCATAGCTGCAAATAATCAATATATCGTTAGAATAGGACATAATTAGGCATTCCAGACACTAATTGTTGAAATAAATTGACCTCAAATGAGTGTAAATCTACCACTTTTCAAGACCCCCAACTTAAACTTTTGTTTGTCCTCAAGTAAATAAAAAACACAATAAGCTCAACATGGGTGTCTACAACTGTACTCAATCAGAGCTAACATGCAAGTGTCATTACAAGACTACTCTCAACAACATGGTACACTCGATCATGATCGAGAAGCTTAAAATGATGACTCGCAGGTCAACACAAACTCGAGCTCACTATAGCTTCTTTTCTAATGCAAGACCATGTTTTAAAAAATTCATGCAAGTTCCCTCACATCAAGAACGATTTCATGCTTTCACAAAGCAAATAAATAAAGAAGTGAGGAGTCTATGCCACTTTCATTCTCTCCAAAGAGAAATACATGCAAGTTTCATCCCATAGTCTTGCCCATATTTTCCAATCATCACAGAACCTAGTTCATGGAATATCTCAAGGGTCTTTTAGGCTTGTAATGGGGCTGAGGGTCAAGGTATGGTAAATTTGGCTTAGTGACATCACCTTTCAAAGAATTTTTGCAATCATATTCACCTCTACTGAAGTTCTTCTTGTTTCATTTCCTTTGAGAACTCATTTTTCATTCATATTAGTAGTTGTAATTTTACTTTTGGGGAGTTTCTTGTTATTCCTTTTTGTTACTATTTTATGTTTCTTGCAGTTCAACAATTTTATTATCTTTTTATATTAATTAGTTTTTTAGTGTGGTTTGTCATATTCTTTTAGTATTTTATCTTGAATTCTTTTCTCCCACTATTTTTCTTGTTCAAAATATTTTTACTTGAGTCAAGAGACGATCAAAAATTACATCTTTCTATCTCCAAATATAGAGGTAGAATCTTCATGTGCACTACCTTTTCTAAACCTTATTAATGAAATTATACCGTACATATTGTTGTTATTAGAACTATGAAATATTGGATGTACTCAAGAAAAAATGTACGTATTTAAAAAAAAAAGTAGTTCTTATAATGATTTGAACCCTCGCCTTAAGTGTCGAAAGAAAATATGATAACTGATCTTGTAATGTACTTCAAAGGAATATTTTTAACTAATTTTTTTAGCACAACCAATATAAAGGGAATAGAGGACAACAAATCATTTATTTCAATTAACAAAAAATCACATATTTTTGTATGGTAATAGATTAATTGATATTAAAGTCATAGATATAGATATATAAATATAAAAAATAACAATGCTTTATGGAATATTTATACTAAAAGGTGAAAGCAGGTATATTCGTGAACCAAAAACAAAGGTTGAGGGTATTCTTAGACCAAAAGGTGGAAGAAGATATTTTGTAGTTATTTCCATTAGGTTACGACATGTCATGAGCTAACCCACCAGTCCGTGCGGGCACCTACTCTAACACCTATGTAGGAGGACCGTTGATCCCCAAACGGTTAAAAACATGTGGAAATTCATAAGATTTTTACAGAATAAAGAGTTGAAACAATACAAAGTTAAAATTTTAAAATAAATAACGTCCCCAGGATCTAGTCTAAACAGGTACAAGAGCTTCTAGGATTGCAGGGTATAAAATAATGTATCTAATGACACATCTCCCACCACAGGGAAGGAAGAGTAGAAGTTGTTGGAGATTGTCTTCGTCTTCACCTATGAAACATCACTGACCCTGGAACCAGATTATTCCAAATGGAATAGAAAAAGTAGTACCAGTACAAACAATATGTACAAATAGGAATCATCGATCAACCCGATGCCCACCGCATAATATGAACAAATCAACCATGAAGAAACATGCAATAAGAAAGTACACCCCTCAACCTTTATCCTTCTACCTTTATCATTCCCGTATACCTTAAACGTACTATTAAACTTGAATCTAACCCCCTACTCTATCACTCTGCTCGCTCTGTTCTTGATCATAGCTTAACCCTTCTATCTCATAGAGGAGTTCCCAAGTACAACCACTACTAACCCAAACAACCACTCACGACATGCCCTCACTTCTTCTACATCACAATTCAATGTTTGACCACATAGTATACTCTATCAAGGCTGGCTAACCGTTCCAAATACGAATCCCCTTCCCAAGGTAGGACCTAACTACTTTTTGCACTATGAACACTACCCCACTTCTCATTATTTTAGAACAAAGACATCCTCTCTAAAAATAGCCGATAATAACACCTAGACCCTCGGTCTTATCTTACCAGAGAACATACAGATTAGGCATGATCATTTATATTTAATTCCAGTAAACGAGATATAAACAAGTAACCACAACACAGTAAACACTCATATACCAAGATGCATAATCACTCATCATTTTAGGAGCAATATACAAGTTCCCAATATCAATGACATGTAGATTGAATGTAGTAGTCACATATTGTCCTCTAATGGAACCCACACCCAAACTATTAGTTTGTCGAAACGTGACACCCGATCCAATATATATGTGTCAGAAAGTGACACCCGGTCAAATATATGTGTCAAAGAGTGTACCTGATCCAATAAATGTGTCGGAATGTGACACCCGGTCTAGTCAGCACAACCACAGTCACAATCACACCCATAATGAATAGTTCACATGGTCACACAGTCAAGTAACTGGTTCATGGCATGTAATTGTCTTAGTCATTTCATTAGGTTTGATTCATGTTTCTCTATTCACATATATGCATGCATACAATGGAGCAATTAACAAACATATATAATATAAATGGGAAGTCGAACCATCATCTACCCCTAGTTCACAAGATGAGGCTCCCTCCTCCATAGTAGACATCATATTTAACAACTAGGACTACATGTACAATTGTCCCTTTTTCCGTTCCCGAAGGCCTAAACAGGAATTCTACCATCAATTAGGAATATAATACATAGTAAGCATGAATTTATGACTACTCAAGTTAGTAAACCTAGCCTACCGGGGCATCAAGTAGTTGTAGAGGGATTATAGCTCCAATCCTGGCTTCTGGACAATAAGACGGTGGATATTGGCCGGGAATCAGCGAGTTGTCGTCAACCTTGCGCTACAAATCTATTTCTCCTTCCTTCCCAAGCTTAGAGCAACTTTTTGAGGGTTTATGGGGTGACCCTCGCCTCTTTTTTGAACTTAGGGAAAAAGGAGGAAATAAGACTTGACGTCATTAAGTCCTACTAGAGCGCCGCCGTCGTAACGGCATCATCCCACTATTACGGGATAATGAGGGCCAGTTACTCACGATGTTTTGCCCTTCATAAGTAACTATGGTTTGGGTCGTTACAATAGATACAAGTTTAGAGGGGGAGGGGGAACGGGAATGGTTTCCCTATTTCCTCCTATACCCACCCCAAAATTCCAAAAACTCAATCTATTTCTTTGCTCCGAACGTTAATCTTACGGTAATGCTCTTGTTCCCTACTCTAATTACATCATTACTTGCTTAACACTGATTGCATGAAAAGAATTGGTTGAGTAGAATGGCCTTGGGGTAGTTTTCAAAATTTTCACAGAGGTTACTTGATTTGATAATAAAAACGTATCATGGACACTTCCCTTACGTTCAAAATGTTTCTAGAACGTTCTGAGCATAAGGATTTCGAGATAATATGGTCGAAAAGGTTCCGAAATTGGTGGGGGAAGTTGAATAGTGTTCTTGGAGGAAAACTTGAATTTGGGCACCATTTAGGAGTTCAAATGCTAGGGTTTTTGCATATTTAGGTACTAGGGTACTCTAAAAACACTGATCTGGTGAAAATTTTGTTAAGAAGGAAGTTTTGTGGAGAAGAGGCGCCATGATCGCGCCCTGAAGTACGACCCAAATAAAGGCTGCTCTGGCAGCCTCCATCCCGCTGTTGCGTGGCTGCTGTGGCAGGATCTTGGCCTCTATGGTGGGATCCTATGGAACCGTGGCCTCTTGCCATTTCAAATAGAAAATTTTCCTTTCCTTAGCGAGTGATTGACTAAATCCACGGAATTCTCACATGCACATTTCATGAATTTTTTTTGCAGGCTTGTCTAGTGATAACTTGAGTCAATAAAGAAAACTTGCCCTTTATCCGGTTCCCCGATGCTACGAGTCGGGAGAAGGACCATGATTACCGGAACACCAATTTTCTGTACGAGAAGGGTCTCCATCTGGTGGGCTTAGCAAAGAAAGCACTCACCTTCCATGCCCGACTAATGGACTTTTGTTGGGGTTCGCTGACAAAGACTCCCTCTGTCGCGCGCCCAAGCTTGGTAACGGAGTTCTATGCCCTACTCACTACTGTCCGCTAGTATGATCCTCACACTACCATCTGCATCAGAGGAGTCAACATCCCTTTGAGCACTCAGTTCATCAATGCGGTGCTCGATGTGCCGGAAGTCTCAAATTCAGAGTATGACACCAGACTGAGGGAGATGAATTTGGGTTGGCTGTAGGACACACTGGTCGAGGTTGTGTGCTAGGATCGGTTCACTGCGCTACAATAAAGAGCATCAGTACTACTCACTAGTCACTGGATGCCAAGAGATGGATGCACCTAGTATGCAGGATAATCCGCCCATCGGGCAACCCCACAGACGTGACCTTCCCTCGGGCTCCAGTGGTGGCTTGCATTGTGCAGGGGATTGGGATGAATGTGAAAGCACAGATTGTGTCCGAGTGGAAGATGTTCTACATAGGAGACAAGAAGGCATTCTTCCTACCTGGACCAGTGACAACGATGTGCAGGCGGGCGGGGGGCTACTCTTTGACACTGATGAGGTACTTTCTATTTGTCCCCATTTTCATCCTCTTTTGATCAGGCAGCCCTCTACCCCTAAAAGAAGGAAAAGAAAGGCAAATGGGGCTGGCAGTGGTTTAGGCAGATGACGAGGGAGAGGATGATGATGAGGCTGACGACACCCCTCCTACCCAGTCTCAGCCCCATTAACAAGCGCTCGTGTGGAGGAGGACCTGGAGGCCATCCAAAGGAGATTGGGAGGCTCCTATGCTAACACCTCGACTCTAGTTCCACCCTCTCACTGCCCTTGAGGTTGAGCTGATCTGCCACCATCTACGATGGGAGAAGAAGAAGAAGCTAGAGAGGAATCGTCTGATGGACCGAATATGGAAGGCCATTAAGATCATTTACTCTTGCGTTGCCCCCAGTGGGAGCTTCCCAGGCTTAAGCCAGAGGACTTTCAGGAGTTCTCCTAGTTGAGCGAGGCGTGGACTGGCAAGGTATCCCCGGAGGACCTAGATTCAGATGATAAAACTCCCCCTTCCAATGGACCTTTATTTGGGTTTACCCCGCTTGGGCATGTAACAAACAATATTTCTACTTCCCTTTTTGCTTTTCCTTAAGTTTTTGAAAGCACATGGATGCTCGTTTTGATATTTTCATAGCCATAGTCAAATGCTAGGTGATTATAACTCACTGTTTTATTGTTGAGTATTAATTGGATTGGGGAAATTAGCCCATGCACGATTCGTAGTCCGTAGGCGAAAAAAGTGAAAAACAGGGGAGACATGGTTGAGATTCCGTCTCGCCCTATCACGCTCTGGTGGGAAACTTTCTACTTAGCGGTCCCACCCTGGAGGGATGATCTCACCCTAGCGGCCCTGACGGGGTCAATTTCGAGTACAACACTTTCTGGTGGCTCTCCCCATTTCTAGAGTTTTTCATTGACTCCTTGGGCAATAATTAAGCATTTAGGATAACCCTCTTAGCTAAGATAGGCGTTGTCCACCCCGAGGTCAATCCAGTGATATACACACCATAACCTTTTCCCACTAATTTAATACAACAAGCATGCACATCCTAATAATATGCCTATTAATGACATGGTTTATAATCGGTTGCAAAACACGTCAAGGAAACCTTTCATAACAATAAATTCCACTATTATGCAATAATAGCCCTTTTTCTTACATGGTTCCGGACCAATCCGGACTGTCCTGAAACCAGAGTTTCCCTACAGTCACAAGTCATTCTTTTCCCTTACCCTCTTTATCAATGGTAACTCCTTGCACAATTAAAAAATGCATTCCCTTTCATAAGTATAGCATGTCACACGTCAACAATTCATTTATCAAGCACATCGTAGTTTATCTCTAGACCTTTGCACATAATCAAGTGATGACTCTCTCTATGACAACAAGTTCACGAAAACCCAAGCAATCATTACTTACATAATTTCAAACAAATAGGCAAGTACACTGCACACATCAAAATCTAGACAAGCAACACTATGCACATAATCACATCATAGCATTCAAGCAAGTACACTTCACACAACAGCAGTAATTCAGACAACATTATGCACATCATAACATTCAAGCAAGTATACTTCACACACCTGCAGTTATTCAGACAACACTATGCACTTAATCACAATTTCAAGCTATATCACAATGGCAAGTAAAAATTATTAACTTAATTCGCTTCGTGGATGACCATTAGCTGATCATCCGTGAATTTATACAACCTCTAAGGCCAGATACCAATTTCGGTTCCGATTTACCTTGCTTCTGTCACTTCAGCCACAACTACGGCATCCAGTTCACTTTGTTGAGATACCAATTGGACTCAATCCATACTACCAGCGACAACCCGCACGGAAAGAGAGAAAAAATGGAACGACTTCCTAGAATGCTACATAGCTTCCTGAAGATTAGATTTGGATGTCAACAAACCAATCCGCAGGAGTCTATTCCACATTTGCTCTTGTACTGGGAAACCGGCAACTTGGGCTGTAAAACCAATTTGTCACGACCCAACCAACAGGGTCGTACGGGAACCTACTCTAACACCTGAGTAGGAGGACCCTTGATCCCCAAACGGTCAAAAGCATGCGGAAGATTAAGAAAATAGGATATAAAAAGGAAATTCATGAGATTTTAACATAATCAAGAGTTTAAACAATCCAAAGTTACATTTGTCAAATAAATAACACCACAGGGATCTAGTCTAAACAAGTACAAAAGCTTCTAAGATTATAGGGTATAAAATAAAGTAACTAATGACACAGCTCCCACCATAGGGAAGAAATAGTAAAAGCTGTTGGAGATTGTCTTTGTCTTCACCTATGAAACATCACTGACCTTGCAACCAGACTATGCCAAATGGCATAGCAAGAGTAGTATCAGTACAAACAACACGTACAAGTAGGCATCATCGGGAAACTGGAACCTTCTTCCTTTACCATTCCCATATACCTTTACTGTACTAGTACACTTGAATCTAACCCCCTACTCTATCACCATGCTTGCTCTGTTATGGACCATAGCTAAACCCTTCTATCTCATAGAGGGGGATGAATCAAAGACGACTTCTCTTACGAGGTATGGTATGGAATTTGTGACTTCCTTGTCATGCCCTTTGGCGCCAGCAACCTTTTGTAGGAGGAGTTCCCAAATACAACCACTCATGACATGCCCTCACTCTTTCTGCATCACAATTAAGCCATTGACCACATAGTATACTCTATCAAGGCTCGCTAACCGTTTTGAATACGAATCTGCTTCCCAAGGTAGGACCTAAATAGTTTTTGCATCATGAACACTGCCTTACTTCTCATTATTTAAGAACACAGACAACCTCTCGAAAAATAGCCCATAGTAACACCTTGACCCTTGGTCTCTACTTACCAGACAACATACAGATTGGGCATGATCATTCACAATTAATTCCAGTAAACGAGATATAAGCAAGTAACCACAACATAGTAAACACTCATATACTAAGATGCATAACCAATCATTATTTTAGGAGCAATATACAATTTCAAATATCAATGATAGGTAGATATGAATGTAGTAATCACAAATGACCCTCTCATGGAACCCACACCCAAACTGTTACTATGTCGAAACGTGACACCCGATCCAATATATGTGTCGGAACGTGACACCTGATCTAATATATGTGTCGGAACGTGACACTCGGTCCAGTCAGCATAACCACAACCATAGTCAGAATCTCACCCATAATGAACAGTTCGCATAGTCACATAGTTATGTAACAAGTTTATAGCATGTAACTGTCCATACTTAGTCATTTCATTAGGTTCAATTCATGTTTCTCTATTCAAATACATGCATGTATACAATTGAGAAATTAACAAGCATATATAACACAAACGGGAAGTCAAACCATCACCTACCCCTACTTTACAGGATGAGGCTTCCCCCCACGGTACACATCATATTTAACAACTAGGATTACATGTACAACCGTCCCTCTTTTATTGTCCAACGGCCTTAACATGAATTCTACCATCAATTAGTAATATATTACGCAGTGAGCACGGATTTACTACTACTCAAGTAAGTAAACCTAGCCTACCTGGGCACCAAGCAGCTGTAGAGGGATTATAGCTCCAATCCTGACTTTTGAACAACGAGACAGTGGATTTTGGCCGGAAATTAGGGATTGTATTTCTCCTTCTTTCCCAAGCCTAGAGTAGCCTTTTGAGGGTTTCAGACGTGACCCTTGCCTATTTTTTGCACTTAGGGGTAAAAGAGGAAACAATACTTCGTGTCATTAAGTTCTTCCCTCCGACCATCCCACTCTGGCGCTCCCATCGAGCTGGGGTATCACCACCATAGCGACATCATCCCACTCTGGCGGGACAGGGGGGTCCAGTTACTCACGATATTTTGCCCTTCATAAGTAACAGCGGTTCGGGTCGTTACACAACAACCTTAACTGCTAGCACCACATTAGATTAATCAATAGTACTATTTAAACTATTTAAACTTAGAGGTCAATTAACCAGAGGCACCAGAATCAGAAAATTTGTTTTTACTTTCACCCTCAAAACATAATTGCGGATGAATCATACACTTCCACCGCCTCCACCATGATATCAAACATACCTAGCCAAACACCAATTATTTTCCACGAATCCCTTATTTTCTCCCAGTATCTCCCCCATCGCCTCTTCCAAAACTCATTGATAACACCCTTCTTTTCCAAAATCTCCATTCACTTTCAGTGTGATCTTTGATGTTTTTACCGGCACACATTTTTCTTTCGGGGTCATTTATTGTTTCTGCATATAAAAATGTAATACAAATATATTTGAACAAGTTATTTAGTTGAGAGAAAATGTAGGGGAAGAGTTGCTTTTATAGGAAAGAGTTATGTGAAGCAAATGTAACACCTCAGATTTGGAAAAGAAAGAAAGAATTTTTTTATTGTATTCTGGTTCTACATGTCCCATTTTCGAACCGTAGTAAATTCTAAGGGCTGTAGATGACATCGTTAGAAAGGGAAAAAATAAATTTCTAAAATCAAGTCCAGTACTTCTTTTATGGTTCACCAGTAAGGTCCGTCAATTTATCTTCAACTTAATGATAGGTCTTGTGGGTAGCTCCCAGACATGGTGAAATTTTAAGGCCAAAGGTTGGTTTTTATGGTTGGTGTCTATGGTCCGTAGATCGACCTTTCAGCCCAAGACTCTGTCTGTTAAAAGATGGTCAAAATTTAGGGTTTCTTATCATTTCTATAGTTGACCAGGACAATCAGTAAAATACCTACACACTATAGGTCCTTGTCGTAGAAGGGCTTTGGAAGTTATAATTCAAAGGATTTTGGATCTTTTCCGAACAAATTTTAAGCTTAAACTAAGTCTTTTATTTCCTAATATGAAGCCCTATAAATACCCCTTCAGTCCTAAAACTACCCCTTTACAATAATTCACCTAAATCCCTAATTTCCCTCCAAGTTCACTCCTTTTAAATTCCCTCAAACTCAAGGAAAAAATCTAAGGTTTCAAGCCCCAAGATCTCAATATCACCATTACAATTGGGATTTTAACTCCAAGGTAGGTTTATATTCACCTGTGAAGTTTGTTTCTCCTTAGTGTTCCTAAAATCTCTAATTTTGTAAGGATAGATTATCAATTCAAGTTACGATTTTATGCAATCTTCATGGGTTATTTTTAATTATGATCCAGTTGATTGTTTTGTTTAATCTATTTAGGCATGAATTTAAGTAATTACATGCTTTTGACTTGAATAAATAAGAACCCTTGCGTGATCCATAAATTTTACGCTATGAACACATGATTAAGCTTATGAACAATGAAAGATGAATATATGAAGATATGCTTGTTCATATATGAAATTGATGTAAATGATTTGAGAATTCTTTGAGGGTAAAGTATCAATGTTTAGTTGATTATGAAAGAATTTGTCACTCAAGGATTTATAAGGTTGAAAAGTATCTCATCTAAATTGAATCAATATTAAGGACCTAATATTGTAATTCTAGCTTGGATTGGTTTCGTAATTGAACATTTTCGTGGATAAGAAGATGAATATGAGTAATGAAAATTGTGTGGGATTTATGTACAACACTGACATGATGTTGAGATTGAAGCTCTGCCATTAGTAAATGTTGGGTTTCTACTAGCAATCTCCTTATCCCATAACTATGTGCCACCGTAGGATTGTGTTAGATAGAGATTAACTAGTGGATTCACTTTAGCTAAAATGTATGGTTCTTACCTTGGCAAGTAAGTATATCTCTTTCGGTGTGGGTTATACATTGGAATCCATTTTATAGCTAATATAGTCTATGTTGGTATTATAGTACACTTCCCACAATAATGAACTAGCGTTACTTTCGAAAGTAACTCACAAGTATTTTAAAGATGTTTAACATGCATTAACCATTATTATGACTTATGTTTTCTAACCATTTTATCGTATGATTTACCCTGGTCATTGCATATCACGTAAAGTCTTTTCATTTCGTCATACTAATGCATAATTTTTCCTACATTGTTTTACTAATATAGGGTCCAACATTTCTACCTTTGACACTCGTGGCTAGTTGAACTTTTAGCACTCAAGAATTGGTGAGTTCTCATGTTCTTAGGATCGAGAAACCCTTATTGCTTTCTGTACATTAGTTTTTAGAATTTGTATGTTAGGTATGGGTTACGTCCCGATCACTTTCCTCATGATGTAATATATGGCTTTTTCAAATTGATGTTAGACTTCCACTTTGTGAAAACTCTTTTATGATATTAATCTATTTCTTTTAATATCTTTTTTTATATTATCTTGTATGATGTATGATAAGTGGCTTTCTAGGGCCTCTTGGGGTTCTATACGTCATGTTACACTTAGGGTATACTTTGGGTCGTGACATACTTGGTATTCCAATAAAATGATTTAGGGAGGTTCTAGGATGTCGCATTAGCAAGGTCGAATAGAGTATTGTTAATAAGTGTGAAGAACACCACATTTATGAAGAAAAAGCTATAAGATGTTCAGGAAACTCTACTTCTTTCATCAATCAAAAGTCATGTAATAGTGTGTCTCTCTCCTAATCCTTATTTTATCCTTTTTCAAGATATGGCCCCTCGAATACCATACGTTAGAAAGAATGCTGGTGAGAATATGCATCGATAATCTCCTCAAGTTCAAGCCAACTCTTTGGCTGAATAAGTGACAAATGGAGAGTTTTGGGCTACTTTACAAGTGTTGGCTCAAGACATGATGGCCCAGGACAATAGGGAGGTTGTTCTCCCCGTGAACCCAAATATGGATACGACGACATCTAGTTGTTTTTAATGAAAAAAATATTTTATTTATAGTGAAAGGATATTGTTTTATCGGCTAATGTTATGTTTCACTAATGTTTCCTCTTACATAACTAATTAACGGTAAATATATTATTGCATTTAAGTAATTGTTATTAATGTCCCTTTTATAATAGTTATTCTAGTATACCTATATGTGCATTGCGTAGATATACTAATTTATGATTATTTTTTATTTTAGAAAACATCAAAGAGTTCAAATATCTTTGAATGCTTATTCTTTATTATTTTATGTTTTATTAATAAATTAATTTTTTCTCCATATTAACAATTCATTAGTTCTAACCTTCCACATGAAGTATTACATATCATAGATAATTTGACATGATGGAACTTTTAAATATATATATTTTTCTAATTCAAAAGGTTAAAATATATTTTACAGTCTTAAATTCATACAAAATTATAATAGTAAAATGATTTAAAATAGAATGAATATAAAATAATTTATTAATAATACAACTATGTACATAAAATATAGTTTTTTATTTACCCTGTTGAATCAAACGCATTCTATAAAAATTGTAAAAAAATAATAATTAAAAACTATATAACTCAATATTTCGGTCTTTGTCTTTGAAATGCACAAGAACCCTAAATTATTGAAAATATTTTATTCAGAAGATATGATTTTTAGATTATGAGATGCTAGTAATACAGATAAAACAGTAAGAAAATTCGAAAAATTAAAAAAAATTACAATAACAAAATATTTTTACATGGTAGTAATACAAATGAAATAGTAAACAAATTCAGAAAATAAAAAAGAAGTGTACTATAGCAAAAGAATCTTTCTATAATTTTTTTAAGCTTTCACGATCACAATATTCGATGATTTGAGACGTCCAACGTAACCTCAGGTATCTAATTTCTATATGATTGAGATAAAAATTGTACATGTACATAAATAAAAACATCTTTGAACAAAAAAACAATTACATGTGAATTATTAGAGAATACCTTCCGGTGTTTTAATTATCCTAGATTTATGATAAAATTGGGAAAGTGTAATCATCTTTAAAACTACAAGTATTAAATTCAATTTGAAACTTTTATCTTTTAAAACTAATAGTCACTCTCAATTAAAAACATAAATAATTTTATAATTTTTAAAATATCTACCTTATAAAATTTAAATAATTTTCTCTTTCTATTTATACAAAAAATAATCTAAATTATGTATTTTTAAAATAATGTCCTAATTCTACGTTATAAAAATAATCTTAATTTTGAGTTCGCTTGGATCTAATACTTTTTATCTTTACGAATGTGTAATTATTAGCCCATCACATATAACCATGTTGAATCTTTTTCCTGAAGAAAATTTCAAAGTCATACAAATAATTAAATGTCACACCCCGAGCCTATATCCTAGACGCGACTGGCACTCGAGAACCATTGTTGGCCTCGAGGGAACCTTTGGTCTGGTTTAACTCTTACCGGAAGACTTTCTCAACATAAGATAACTTTAAAAGTAAGGCTTTAACTCAACTAACTAATTCAGAATATTTAAAGAAACATTCACTGGCCAAAGTGGCAACTCAAGTCTCAGACATCAATAACTGAAATGAACAAGACTCATGAACTAAGTCTATCTATCTATGAAGCCTCTACTAACTGAGATGGACGTTGGGACAAGACCCACAACATCCTAATAACAAAATGAAATGATTGAAAGTAAACAGGGGATCCTCCAGAAGAAAGGAGGCTCACCATCCACTCTGAAGCTCAACTAGATCAACGAAGCGCTGGATGCTGATCCTGGTTACCTGTATCTACATCATAAAGGATGCAGGCCAAATGACGTCAGTATATGAAATATACGAGCAGGTGAGGGGAAATCTAAACAAGAGATAAGCTTGAACTGTAATCTGAAAGAAACACTTGTCTCATCTGAACTCAACTTAGGGATACTCAACTCAATGCAGTATAAAAACAACAGTAAAGATGCGGTTTATATAAAACATTTAATACGGTAAATATAAACTCAATGTATTTAAAAATTTAATATACTCAGTTTGTATGCAAGGATACAAAATAAACTCAGTTCGTATATGAATATACAAAGTAAACTCTGTGTATATAAGAATACAAAATATCTCTGAGTGAGTTTCTCTAACCGACAACCATCACTATGAGCTATGTGATTATACAACGTCTAACCCAAGCTGCTAGAGCTGTCCTATACTTTTTCGGGGTATAGAACCTACTACTAAGTGGATCCACTAGTCTATGTTAAAAGCACTAAGAAATCATCTAAAAAGTATGACTCTTTCTACCCACGTTGGCTACATGGTCTATGGGGGCTGTGAATTGTATGAACTCTCCCCCATATCGGTGCTCAATACTACTCCCAAAATATACTTAGCTCATTATATTTTAAATAAAACATTTCCTCTTTCTGTATTTTGAGATTATTACTCAAAAATCTTTCTCTAAAAAGAGATAGTACTGAAAACTGCTCATGAACTCTTTTGGAAAATTGGTGTTTCCTCTTTTGCTTAAATGTGAAAATATTTACTCTTGGGAATACTTAGTTCCTATATATCATTTTAATTAAAATTAATGCAACTCGACTCTTCCTCAAACTCAGTGCTCAAGTCATTTAAATAAGTCTAAAAGATTGTAAAAGACTTATTAAAATGACTCGGATGAACTCTCAAGACGTGACTCTTAGCTCTACCTTGAATTTGAATTATGAGTTCAAGGTTATGGTTCATGTTTGAATGATTTCTAGATGTTTATAAGTAATTTAGAGTGTTTAGAATCAATAGGGAGTAAAGGTACCCTTTGAAAGAGCTCATACGGACTAAACGACGAAGAAAGGGTGGGGGTAGGCGACCCTATCACACTGAATGGCGTAAGGCGCCAGCCCTTGAATTGTAGAGGTGTGGTTGGGGCGCATTGAGTGGCATAGGGTGCCAGCCCTTGAACTACAGAGGTGTTGTTGGGGCGCACTGGTTGGCGTAGGGCACCATGCCCCAACTTATAGATAATATTTTCTGCCGCTAAGTGGGGCGGCGCGCCACACCATGCCTAGATTTCCGAGTTAATATCTCAAAAGGTCACTCAACTCTGAGAATTTATCTAGTAAAGTCATTAAACTCTATTTTGTATCAATAAAATCACTCAACTTAGATACTTATATCATTAAAATCACTCAGCTTAAATATTTATATCAATAAAATCACTCAACTAAATTTATTATTAAATTTTTTTATATGGGAAAATAATTTCTTTTATGTTATGTAATATATAGACTCCACAAATAAATACAATCGAATTCGTAATTTTAAATTTCACTAGATTTTTATGGCAAGATATTTTTTTAAAAAAATTACTTAATCAAATATCATCCAATATTATTATTTTTATAAAAAAGAACTTTCTAAAATAAGTAGATAAATTGAGTTTCACCATCAAATTAACATTAATTAATAGAGCATTAGTTGTAGTGAACAGTGTTTGCATAGTTTCAGTTTGAGTAAAATCGAGATTTTTTTAAATTTTTAATTATGAATTTAATTTTATTTATTTGTCGAGTCTACATTTATATGGTACAAAACACTATTTGATATGTTAATTTTTTTTTTAGAGAAAATAAATTTTATTAAGTGATTTTTTTGATATAAAAGTTTAAGTTGAGTGATTTTTGTGATACAAATAAAAGTTTAATGACTTTATTAGATAAATTCTCAAAGTTGAGTGACTCTTTAAGATATCAACTCCCAGATTTCCCCGACGACTTTCTTTACTCATTTTTTGTCCCTAATTCGCCTAAAATCGAATGGATTTTTCCCCCAATCACTTAGATTTGAATGCCCAACCAAAGTACAGAAGAATCTACTCTAAACTACCCTCAATATACTCAAAATCACCTCAAGAAATCATCAACGCATCCTAATTCAAGAACGGAAAATAATACTTTCAATAAACTAAACAAGAATTTGAATTCTTCAACTTCAAGAACTAAACTTCGCTGAAAATAATATGATTGATGTGTGGGTGAACGAACCCAACACTACGAGAACTCACATGCCTCTTAGGATCGAATCCTTGACGAAATTCCGCAACAAAACTTCAAGAACTCGACGGACGCTTAACTTTTCTCCTTTTTTCTCCTCTTCTTGAACTCCTCTCTAAACCCTAGCCTAAATTAGGATTTGAAAATTTGAAACAAATCAGTTTAGACCCCTAAGTATTACCAAATTTATCCTAAATCTGATTTGATAAGGAAAAGACCAAAATACCCCTCTTAAATACAGGTAGCTTTGCTAAACTGACATGCAAATTTTCAAATGATCATATCTCCTTCATACGAGCTCAAAAATTAGCTACCTCACTGGCGTTCGAAAGAGGATTCCAAGACCTTTCATTTGATATCTTATGGGCCACCTAACTTATCCTATACTTAAAGTTATGGTCATTCGAAGTTGACCCAAAACTCATAACTTGAACTTAACTTGCAAAATTTCAGATTTTTCTTTTTCCAAATTAGCTCTTTCTATTTTTATATACATCTTAGGCGAGATGTTACATTAAACTTCACACTACTAAAAACATGTTAAAAAATGGAAAAATGCGATGGGCTACGTCACTTTTTTTATCATAATTGAAGGAAAAGTTACGTAGTCTAGTTTGTTGCTTTTTGCTTGACGCTTTTCAAAGAGCGACAGAAGACGTCACAAAAAAGTAATGGACAATGTCATTTTTGATTAATTTTTAAAATTTATTGTCTTGAATAATACGATCCCGTCTGTCACTTCTTTTATGTTCAAAAAAACGATAGACAAAGCGACTCTGTTTGTCATTTTATCTTTTAATTTAGTGTTTTTTAAATGCAGAAAAGATACTGATAAAGAGACGCAGTCTATTACTTTTCTGGACTTTTACTTTTAAGAAAATGCTGAAAAGAGACACAGTCCATCGCTTTTCTGGAATTTTTATTTTAAAAATGCTGAAAAGCAACAGACTAAAGGACCTTATCCATCAATTTTCTAGGTTTTTTTAAATAAAAAAGATGTGGAAAAGTGACGGACAAAAGTTGTCCTCAGTATGAGATGATGTAGTAGACCGACGAGAGAGGTTGAACACTTATTCTTTGATTTGTTGAATGGTTTCATTAATGCTTTGTTGTTCAACAATTCATTTTCACTATGACTCTACCAATGCTTCAGTAAACTTTATTATTTGATCTAGCATAGCAGCTATCTGAACACTGTCAAGTACCTTGGCTTGACATGATGATCCAATACCTTCGAAACCTGACTTGAGTTGTCGCACATTGTTTCGAAAGTCTTGACCAAAGACTCTACCTTTGTGTGTCCCTCTTTCCACTTATTCTGTCTAAATTTGAGTGGACATTTCAAGCGTGATCTGGACTAAATTGTTTGTATTCTCATACACACACTTCTAATATTGTCTAGACATATTAAAAATCAAAATTAACATCAATGTACATATATATATATGCACTATTAATCTCAAATAACTTACAAAAGTTTTTCGGCACTTTCCTCCACTCAGACATTCTGATCCGATTCATTTAATTTTTTGTTCACATAAGTCCTCTTGAAAACCTCAGATTCACAGGGACTGAACCCAAATTCTTATTCCTATTAATAAAAATAAATTGATAATGATATTAATAAAATAATGTTTAATAAGCTAATTATTTATTTCAAAGTTTTAATTAGCACCTATCATCTCTCTTTTAATCATTATAACGCTCTTTACACCCTTGATGCGCAACGAGCCACCCTTAAGACTGCCTCTAGCCGTTTTGGCTAGTTTGGACATCATCTTGAATTTTTCAATGTTCAAATATTGGCCCAATTCCTCTAAAACATGAGGCAACATCCAAATCGGATGTTGATCACTATTCCAAACTTTCTTTAGCCAACAGGACAGTCTCGGGGATATCCTCCTCTCAAATGTGGTCGCATTGATCATATTGTACCTCGATTTCCAAGTACACATTATTTGAAAGAAATGGATAGTGTTAGATAATTAATAAACTAAAGTTAATAAAAGTATTAAACTTAACCAAAAAAATATATAACAAAACATATATGTATATATATATATATCTTAAATTCATTAAATATCGTCTGGCGTATACTTTTTGAGATCTCGCCCATTGAGTGATAGGCCTGCGTAAAAACCCTGCTAACACACTCTTTAAGAGCTCTGTCACCATCCTACAAAGGATTCCATCTGCAGGACACATAATTAACATTTTAGTTCATAAATAATATATCAAAGTATAAGAAACAAATAAAACAAAGAAACCACTACATAACAAAACAAACTTACGATGGTCCATCCGGCTCAATCATGATACTGCCAAGCCTGTCCCTCTGTCTAGGTGCTAGAGTGGGTGTCTCATCTAGCGTATCAACAGGTGGAGGTGGAGGTCAAAATCATATCATCAATTCCAAGTTTGTAACACCTCAAATTTTGGAAAAAGAAGAAAATAATGTTATGGGTGTAGTCTAATTCTAGGGTCCCTATCTATGGACCTTAGAAACCTCTAGGGTTGTAGATGGAAACTGTAGAAAGAGGGAAATAAATTTTATAAAAATCAAGTCTCGGTACCTCTTTTAGGTTCACCAATATGGCCCATCAAGTTATGTATGAGTCGTAGATAGGTGTCGTAGGTAGGTCCATGACTTGGTAAAATTTTATGGCCAAAAGTTGAGTCCTACGGTTAGAGTCTACGATCCGTAGGAGGTCTTATGAACCGTAGAAAGGTCCCATCAATAGTTAAGTGATTTTATGGTCCCAACACTTAGTCTATGGTTGAATACTATGGACCGTAGAATGATCAATGGTGCGTAGGTCGGAACCGTAGATTCAGTCCGACAGTTAATTTTCAAGGGATTTTGGGTATTTCCCTTATTGTTTTAAGACAATACTATGTCGTTTTGTTTTCTACCCTAAGCCCTCAACAAATCTTTGAAGTCCTAAAACTACCCACTTCAACCCCATTCTCCTAATTCTGAAAAAACCTAACAAAATTCAGTCCCCAAATTCCCGTCAACCTAAGAAGAAGAAGAAGAAGAAGAACTAGGAGAAATAGAAGCAGAAAAAGAAGAAAAATAAAAAGAACTAGGAGAAGTAGAAGCAAACCAAGAAGAAGAAGAAAAAGAACTAGGAAAAGTAGAAGCAGACCAAGAAAAAGAAGAAAAATAAGAAGAATAAGAACTAAAAGAAGCAAAAGTAGGAGGAGGGGAAGCACTAGAAGAAGAAGAAGAAGAAGAAGAAAAACAAAAAGAAGAAGAAGAAAAACAAAAAGAAGAAGAAGAAGAACTATAAGAAGTAGAAGCGGACGAAGCAGAATAAGAAAAAGAAGATGAATAAGAACTAGAAGAAGCAGAAGAGGGAGGAAGAGGAGGAGAAGAAGAAGAAGCAGATGAAGCAGAATAGGAAAAAGAAGAAGAATAAGAACTAGAAGAAGCAGAAGAAGGAGGAAGAAGAGGAGGAGGAGGAGAAGAAGAAGTAGGAGCAGACGAATCAGAATAAGAAAAAGAAGAAGAATAAGAACAAGAAGAAGCAGAAGAGGGAGGAAGAGGAGGAGAAGAAGAAGAAGAAGAAGAAGAAGAAGAAGAAGAAGAAGAAGAAGAACAAGAAGTGAAGAAGAAGAAGAAGAAGAAGAAGAAGAAGAAGAAGAAGAAGAAGAAGAAGAAGAAGAAGAAGTGAAAAAGAAAAAAA